>JAUYWH010000018.1:16367348-16389543 GCA_034779795.1 Ctenopoma multispine | reverse complement strand
TTACACTGTAAAGTGCCCTGAGATGACTTATGTTGTGAATTGGCGCTATATAAATAAAGTTGAATTGAATTGAATATAAAGCTATTTCCATTAGCGATCTATGAAGTTTTTTAAATTTAGGGCATTTTCACACCATAGTACATTTGCTCTGATGTGGCCCTCAAGAGCTTACAAATTCTTCTATTGTTATTATAAATTTTACTTTCTGACTCTATTTCTAATATATCATACTCACAAAACAACTATATTGTTGCATTTTAACACAAAATTCCTGTTCTGTTTTTCAGACCTAGCTTCTTAAATAATCTCCTCTTTATATACTTTAAATAAGTTTAAATATGTCGCAGTTATCATGATTGATGAGAGTTTGGGGTGAGAGAGGGACAAGCGTAATCTCTGTCCCGAGCAATAAATATAAACTGTAGAAATTGGTACCCTCAATAACTGTCATGACCTGTCACTGTTCAACCCCTTCAAATACTAAAAGAAAAATAAAATGAGTACAGGGCGATGCTCACAGAGCTTTGGCACCGCAGCGCACACAGTCTGTGACACATGGTCCTCAACAAAGATTGACATGCAATTATATTGCAAATAAAAATTTACCGATTCATTCTTTATCAGAAAGATCTGCTCACATGTGAGCACCCCGGGTGCGGCGAGAGAGGCTTGATCAGCATTTTTCTGCACCTGCCAAAGTGCCGCTCTGTGAAATTGCCTAGTTTGCTTATATGGATGCGTCGGCAACCGCATATAGACGCAGTTACAAGTGGCCCTTTGACATCATCTGTAATGGTGATGTGGCCCGCGATTAAATTAAGTGTGGGCCCTGGCTTAAGGCATTTAACCCTTGATTCTTTTTTTATCACACAGAGAAAAATCAAAGCAAACTAAAATTCATCACTTGTTGTATAATATTGTTAGACCACATGATTGCAATGCACTGTAGCTTCTTTTGTGGTAATTTACTCGACACTGTTGCCAGTGAGATACTGTTATTATACCGTATTTTCAGTGAGGAAGCACTTGTGCTTACAAAACTATATTCATTAAAAAAAAACGTTGCACAGCAAATCATATTGGACATAAACTGGCAGCTTCATGTAGGATGGTGAGAGAGGTTTCATTATTGTCTGGTGTTGCTGTCCTGAAAGCATGGGTTGTCTGTGTAGACATACAGGTGACACATTAAAACAACAAGACTACAGTTCAACTCCACACTGTCCACTTTGCAAAACAGGGACACAGAGAGTTGTAAAATGTTTATGCAACATACCCACATCCATCCATACCCACAACACAACCAGTTCAATGTGTCCCATGTCAGTCAGTTTTGGGAAAACTGTGTGTATTTTTTCTTCATATAGTCATATTCTGCATGCACTGGACGAGAAGCACCAATTACGACTTTGTTTGGGCTCAAGGACAGTTGTCATGAACTGTGTACAACACAACTGTGTACAATGTTACTGGTTACAGCTACACAGTTGATATATAACCCAATCAACCATGTATTTAATCTGAGTCAACTCTGTCCATTTACTTCTGACTACTTCTAAGTTGCACATCTTAAATTAACGGTCTGTGTCTCCCCACTGCTGTTCCACCTTCTCATTATCACACACGGTGCTGCAGGAAACTCAATCTGCCCAATGAGATTAATCGATGGTTATGTTGTACTAGAGCAATGTAGCTTTGTTTGAGTCTGAATCACATCTTAAACTTGAAAAAGTAATAAAATCAGATCAATATGTTCTATCCGCCATTGTTGTTTTGAAAGCGAATACCCGGCATGTGCGTTATACGTCACGTTGTACCTCAGTTGAAGGTGTGGTGTCAACAATCGTTCTCCAATTGAGATGTGTATTAAGTGTTTCCCGTGCCAGAGAATGCACTGCCCATTGCATAAAAGCACTTAAAAAACGTTAACATTCACTTTAAAAGGACAACCATACGCACTAAACATGAACAAACAAAAACACCAGTGTTACATTGTCATCTAGATCCAGGACAGCTCTCTTGAACTAAGACGCAATGCAATGAGTACTACAAATAAATTATTTTTTAGGAGAGTGTATTTCATGGCAGACTGGCCTGCTACACAAAGCACCCCCCTAAAAATAATACTTTTTCTGTTTGTCCCTAAATTGAATAATTTTGAGAAGTTGTAGAACTGATGTTGGTTAATGGTTTAAGTTTCATGGATGTGACACTTTCCTAGAGGGACACTTGTGTAAAATGACCAGCAGAGCATCCCTTATACAGTATAGCATAAGTAAATTATTATACTATAGTATACTATTAGTATACTTTTTTAAACTAAAAATAAGCAAGTATACTGTTAGTTTACTTTTTATGTATTTTTAAAGATATAATAGACACAATTACATTTAAGTACTTGAAGTACAGTAAGAAGTTTACAAAAGCACATTTAGTCTATATTTGGACTTATATTTAAGCATACTTGAAGTATACTTGTCAGGATTCCCACTAACCCCCGGCCTCTGCTTTTATTTTGTTAAACCTACTTCCTGTTCCTTCCTACCCTTAGTTTCTCTAACTTCACTCCTAATTAGCCCTGATTACTTTCATCTGTGTTCACCTCATTCTGTATATAAGCAGCCCCACAACCACCCTCAGTTTGCCAGATTTTTCGATTTACCTAACCTTTACTGCGCTTTACTTATGCATGACAAATTGAATTCTGAACCTGACATCTGCCTGACCTACCAGCCTGCCCCCTTGAAAAATCGTAAGTGTCTGCCTTTTCAGTGTTTGACCCTGGCCTGTTTTTGGACTCTCCCTCACACCTTCCCCTTTTGGATTCAGCGCTCTCTGGATTACCCCTGTTCCTACCTCTGTTCAGCGCCTCTCCCTCTTCCAGCCTAGATCTACCTCGACCACAATTCAAGCCGACTCCCTTATAGAATAACCTGCCTCTTAAAATCAAATTGCTGACTCTCTCTTCTCCCCAGAATCTGCCCATGCCGTTGTCCCCTACCGCTGGGCCCTTAACATCTCCACCCTCTACCCCGTTCACCCCAAACAGTTCATTAAAACTCTTTTAATCATATGCCGCTGTGTCTGGCTATTTAATAGGGTCCTCTCATTATTACAAACCGTTACAATACTAATTAATAATCAAGTATACATATAATAAGCAAATTTGGCTTATACTTGTATTTATCTTAACTATACTTGGAGTACAGAGTACTTTAAGTATACTGAGAAGTATACAAAAAGGTAGAAGTACATTTAGCCTATACTTATATATATAGTATATATATATAGTATAGTAGTATTTAGTAGTAGACTATGTAGTACAAATAAATACCCAGCATGCATTTCAGCAATTTAACTGAAAATAAACATCTATGAAACAAATAATGGACGTTTTAAATGGTTTTTAAAAGGTTACACATTGTTGTGTCACATGGTGTTTTTCCTTTTGAACTGATTATGTGAAACCATTAATTAAAAATAAAATTGTTAAAACTGTAATGGGCGAGGAGTCAATAGCCCTTCCCTCTCAATTATTTGCTTTTCACTTATTTATAACAGTCTAACTATGAATAGAGATTGCTGTAAATGAAGCACTCTGATAGTTGTGACTGTAACAACAGTCTGGTGACTTGAAGTATTTGTTACATGTGAAAATTAAATTTAAGCTTTAACTATATTCTAGTAACTTTGACCTAATCAATAGTAGGTTGTAAGTACACTACAAGTGCACTAATAATATACTTGTAGGTTTAGTATTGTACTCTAAGTATATTCTTATAACCTTGTATACTAAAGTATACTAGTACATTAATATTGAACTAAAAGTATATATAAAAGTTCATTTTTAGTATACTTCTATACTAAAAAGTCGGCCAATTTAATCCCAAGAAGTATTAAAAAAGTACACAAATATACTAAAAGTACATTAAAACAAGTACACCTACTATGTAAAGTATACTCGGAATATATACTTAAGTATACTTTATAACATAAACTTAAAGTATACTTCTGCAAAAATATTTAAAAGTTTTTTACTGTTGATTTTGCATAACCCTTCTTGGATCGAGCCCTTGTCGAGGCAGAAAGGTTTGCGTGGTCTATTGATCCTCGGAGCTATGTTGTTGGGGAGCTTTATGCTCCTGGTAAGGTCTCCCAAGGCAAACAGGTCTGAGGTGAAGATCCAGACTAACTCGATCCAAAAGACCCATATAGAAGAAAAACAAGGAGCAGCGTTTCCCTTGACTGAAAAAAGGGTACCCACCCGGGAGCCAGGCCTGGGGTAGGGGCTCGCTGGCTCGCGCCTAGTGGCTGGACCCCGTGGACGAAGGTTCAGCCGGAGTCAGCCTGAAGGAGCGACGTGGTTCTGCTCTCTTGTGGGCCCACCACCTGCAAGAGGGGCCATAGGGGTCGGGTGCGTAGTGTCATGGGTGGTGGCTGAAGGCAGGATCCCTGGCGTTCCGACCCTCGGTTGCTGAAACAGGCTCTTGGTGACATGGAATGTCACCTCTCTGATGGGGAAGGAACCTGAACTGGTGCTGGAGGTCAAGAGGTACTGACTAGATATAGTTGGGCTCACCTCTACGCACAGTCTGGGCTCTGGAACCATTCCTCTTGAGAGAGGCTGGACTTTGTTCCACTCTGGAGTTGCCATGGGTGAGAGACGTCGGGCAGGGGTGGCCTTGCTTCTGGCCCCCGCCTGTATGTTGAGGTTCTCCCCATTGGACGAGAGGGTTGCTTCTTTGCGCCTTGAGGTTGGAGGGAGGACTCTAACTGTAGTCTGCAATTATGCGCTGAACAGCGGTTTGGAGTACCCAGCCTGCTTGGGGTCACTGGAGGACATGCTGCAGATGTTGTCAGTGGGGACTCCATTGTCTGCTTGGAGACTTCAATGCTCACGTTGGCAATGACAGTGAAACCTGGAGAGGCGTGATTGCAGAGAACGGCCTTCCCGATCTGAACCCGAGTGGTGTTCAGATGCCTCCCTCGGGAGGTGTTCCGGGCATTTCCCACAGGGAGAAGGCCCTGGGGGCAGACCCAGGACACGCTGGAGGGATTATATCTCCCGACTTGCCTGGGAACGCCTCTAAACATGTAGATCACCCCAGTGGTGATTATTTATTATATTACTTGACCTTAAATCATGTGATTCATAGCTTTCAGTCCTGTTTTGGTTTGGTATGCTAGGGGGACCACACCAGAGTTTGCTAAATGATTCGGCTCGAGATTCGGCTTTGCAGGGCGGAGTAGGGAGATGGGTTGACCGGTTACGATACTGCGGGGAGTGGAAGTGGTGACGACCCCGGAGAGGAAGGAGCTGGAGAAAGGGGTGCTGCGGGATGAAGAAGCCTTGGCATCTGCCACATGGTCCGATACAGAGGAGGAGAGGAGAAGGCTGAGGAGGCAGGAATGGAGAACGTTAACAGAGAGGGTGGGGGAGATGCAGAGAGAGGGGCCCGTACAGAGTATCCTCTTCGTGTGCACACATGGTTTTCAGAAGGTGATGGACAAAGTTCCAGAAGCACATAGCCCATGGGCAAGGGGTCCAAGGAGAGCCCCGGGAGGGGGGAGCAAGAACAGAGAGACGAGGGAGGAGTACTCACTGTACCAGGTGGATAAAGGGGAAATCCAGGGTCGAGGTCCAGAGGCAGGCCACGTTCACACATGGTTCTTTACAATCACACAATTCTATCCAGGGGTCAGGCGAAGGGGGAGTTCCAAGCAGAATCAGGGTTAAAAATCCGTGGAATCAGTTTGAGGTAAGGCTGGAGAGTTGACTGACCAAGGCAAACAACAATCTGGTAACTGGTTAGTGGCGGGGGAGGTCCTTAAATAGGAAACAGGTGAACACAGGTGAAAACAATCAAGACTGATTAAATAGTAAATAGGAAGTGTTAATGGTGGGGAGAGACAGGAAGTTGCCTAATAAAATAAAAGCAAGTGGCCGGAAATAAGGTGGAACCCTGACAGGTCACACCAGACAAGACAAATCCTCATCAAGAGGGAAGACGAACTTTAGTTTGATTTAAACAAACTAAAGCCTTGAGGTGTGAAAGCAACTTCAAACTTGAATGTTAAGTAATTAAGAATAGACTAGACAGACAGAATTTAAGACTGCTACAAAAGTCTGCCTTTATTTTTGATTCAAGATTTGATACTCCTTGATATAGATGATACCTGTCTTTTACAAGTCTGAGATAAAAAAGTCATGCAGTTTTAAAATGCTCCAAAAGGCGTTCTGATTCAAATAATAATAATGCTCACTTTTCTTTAAAATCCCTTGTGTTAATTTTGCAGTATGTTGAAAAATCCTTCTCTTGCCAAGCACTTTTCAAATGAAAGGCATCTTTTCATTCAGAGTTTGGATATAAAAGCTTGCATTTATAGTACCATTTACAAATATCATCTCCAATACATATTTTAAACTCTTGAAGCACCATATCAGCAAACACCCCCATCCATGTTTCACAGTTGGCACTGTGCAGG
The DNA here is from genome assembly GCA_034779795.1 of Ctenopoma multispine. Lineage (NCBI taxonomy): Eukaryota > Metazoa > Chordata > Actinopteri > Anabantiformes > Anabantidae > Ctenopoma > Ctenopoma multispine. The sequence continues at coordinate 16,383,057 of JAUYWH010000018.1, read as the reverse complement.
GTGTCGATGCCTGGTTGATGCCAAACATGAACCCTATCTGATCCAAACTAATTTATCTGGTTTCATTTGAAAAAATGTGCTGCCAATATCCACCAGGCTTCCTTTCATGTTCTTGCAGTTTTGGGCTACATCAGCCTGATCAGTCACTGAAACGCCACTTACTGTGTGCAGGCTGTTATGTGTATGTGCGCTGTCACAGTTGCTCTCTTACTCTAACTGAGAAAACTATGTTCACAGTTGATTTTTAAAAAACATTTTTAAATTTTATTATTATTTAACATCGTTCATTTGTTACACAAAAAATAATTTTAGCTACCTAAAATATAGCCTAATAGCCTAGAGTGTGTTGGTTGCATATTTCTCAAGCAGCTGTACCAGTAAAGTTTTCTTGTTGCAATACTTTGCAGTATTTTAAGACAAAGCCTATATTGAAAAGTGTTCAGTATGCTGGAACCATTCATTCATTATACCCTGAGTATGAATGCTGTGCACTCAATTTAAATGAAAACTATTCACTGTGCTGCACTAGAGAACATAAAATTAAATTATTGTGTTATCTGTGATATTCAGAGCTCCCAGTTCTGTCTCCATCTCTTTACACTCTGTCTCCCTTGCCTGTCTCACGTGTCTCACACCGATTTACTCACTGAGCAATGTGAAACACTGAAATGTGCTAGCTGTGAGGCATGAATTAGAATCACATTTGTCAAGAATCATGCTAAAACATGGTCACAGTTATCAAGAAATGTAATATCACATGAACTAACATTTCAGTTTCTGACTGCCTGTGTGCTTATAATTAAGAGAGTCATACTATTGGATTTACAATTCTGCACTTGGCTAATAGAAACAGCATTTAAACATAAATTTTCTTAGTTATGAAGTACGAATTATATGTAAAATATGTTGTTTATTGTTAGTCAAATGGCTAATTATCATTATGTTTAAATAGTCACTACATACCTGCGATGGACTGGCGATCTGTCCGGACCGTACCCCGCCTCTCGCCCGAAGACAGCTGGCATAGGCTCCAGCACCCCCCGCGACCCGAATTCGGATAAGCGATAGATAATGGATGGATGGATGGATAGTCACTACATACAAATGGAGAAATTAAGCCTGCATTTTCTTCTCTTCTTTGTCCATGGTAAGAGGGAACCTAACCTCAGAATTGAGAAAGCCTTCTGGTATGTAAGGTGAAATGTCTTCAAGGAACTAAAACAAGTCCAGTTGTCACTGAATAACCTTTTTTGGGAAAGCCATGACCTGAATGACTGAGAATCTTCACAGACATTAAGAGGTAACCTACATTTTCATAATTAGTTCTGTTCTTATTACCGCATGTCAGCTGTCGATGTGGATGTCGGTATGTGAGCTATACATACTGTATGCATTAATTTAGTGTTTCACTCCAGAGAGCATAACAAGGGCATAATGAAGTGAGGACCTCTGGGTGGTTTGCCAGTGCATTTGATACGTTCTATTATGAGAAAGATATTATGCCTCTTTAACAATGTGGTCTCATGTGTAAGCTTTGTCCTAATACCCACTAATGAACTGTGGTTGTCAAAACCCACAATCATTGTCAGCAGAGAGGGAACTAGCCAACAGGGAGTACCCTGCCAATTGTCTTTAATAGCATTGGTATGCTACACCATTTAAAATTATTTAAAAAGTCAATGTAAAGCAGCACATGCTGAACCTGGTGAAGTCTCAACTGGGTTGTTCAGTCTTTAAGTAGTACAGCCTTGTAATATTTTAGTTTGCATTGGGGAAGATGGTGTAGGTTTTGGAGTGGCACCAGAGAGGCCAGACTGAGTTTAATGACAGATTTGATTTAATGACCCTGTCCCTTATATGTTATAATTTTTTTGCTTATCTGTCTCAAAGACACTTTGACATGACCTCCAGCATTATCATTAGTGGATCAACCAGTCTACCTCCTGAGCCACTCTAAGGTCTCTTTAGCTAGGTCATGATTTTGGATCTTGATTTTGACAAAGACAAAGATATCAAGCCTAAAAATGTGATGGAGAGGACACAGATACCAGTACTGAACATAATTCAGAACCTATCAATCCAATCCTTGTCTGCTGCAATGCTATCACATAGACTAATATTTGTTTAAATTGATTTTAATGGACAAGATTAAGCACATGCTCATTCTAAATGACAGGTAGTGTGTTATACTTTTATTAACAGGTAGTTAGAGAGATAGGGAACAACATAAGGTGGTTTAAAATTATAGAAAATTGGTCAACCTATTAAGGTCTATATAAGTAAGCCTTGTGTTTATATGAATATAAATAAAGTAAGGCAGCAATAAATGAAAATTAGCATTGCTTTCTCTGCATTTATGTCTGTTTACCTTGCTTACATGTATCTTATATCATTCTCCCCTCATTGTTCTATCTACAGGAGCATAAAGAAACAGTACATACATATCTGTCATAACAAGCAATACTGATCGGCAGCCTTGCTTATCCATTATTACCCATAAAATTCAACGAGTGAAGCATAAAATTGAAATGAAGAACTGATCCGTATTGTGATGGCTCATTTCCTTATTCAGCATCTCCACATTAATTCTAATTATGCCCAAGCTGTCCCCACTTCCCTTCTAGGAGAGGTTTCTGTGTCAGGGTTTCTGTCAGAGCTGCCTTTCCATGATAAAGTAGCAGGAAGAGCCAATATTCCTCACTGCCAGAGATAGGCTTCACCCACATCTGAAGGCCTATTTATCAGTCAGTCCCACCACTGGTGCAGGAAGACACACGTGTGCTTAGAACAGCACATAAACAAGTGCTGTACATTCTTGTATGTGTACAAACATACTTCATTTACTCTCCATTATATCCCAGTTTGATGGTTATATACATTTAGATTCTGAGACAAACCTGTGATACTGTCCCATTTTGTGCATTCTATGTGACCACTAAGTTAAATATTTAGATTTCAGCCTAAAATGTCCCTGCTAAAGGCTGTTGTGACTGGGTCCTGAATTACAGACACTTTCTGATGGGATTAATGAAATGTATTCTTCTCATTTCTGGATGATGTGCGTAATTCATGTACTGTGCACTCTTACTCTCAAACTCAAAGGAAAATATGATAGAGCAAAATTTATTTTGTACGTAGCAACAAAGCTTTGTAGAAAGCATCAAGAGAAATTCTATTGAAAACTAGTAATTTGTCTGATTTATTGACAAAAATATATTGATGATATAGGAAACATTTTAGGTTGAGGGAAGTAGTACTAGTAGAAATAGTACTATTTTTAATTGTTATTATCATTATCATTTGCCATGCAAAAAAACCCAGTAATAAAGTGTTATTTAAAATACACTATAATTTCTAAATTATAAATACAAATGATGGAAAATTGACAACCAGTCTCAATGGTGTGGTAACGATTGTACAGAGTTGTGTCACCACAGCAAGCAAAGAATGAAAGCCACGCTGCCGATGTTGCATTCAATCATAAGTCATTTGTGTGAGATGCAAATGAGGATGCAAATATCACACATAATTGCAAACAACAAACCAAACCATGTCCCTGCCACCAACCTAAGTAATAAAGCAATGATGATGTACAGCTTTTTATTATTTATTCATATTATTTATTTTTTACTGTATTTATATTTATCTTGCATCAACTTATAAACATTTAATTTCCGTGTCTTCAGGCCCAACAGGCATTCAATACAGAGCCATGCAAAGTCAAATCATATGAGCCACTGCTTCACAGAGAAATGTCTAGAATTAGCATCTGAATATGCATTGTGTCCTAATCTCCCACACCAGCAAATTTTAATTTAAATATACACCCTCACTGGAAGTCTGAACTGACTCATTCATATGGGACTAGGCTACCATTTTATTATGTTATGTCTACAAATTTTTATCACAGGGTTGCTGAAGGTTACAATAGGCCATTTATTAAACTGTAATGGATTTTCTACTTGATACATTCTGTGATGAAATTGCACACTGAACGACTGGCTTAACTCTCTGCTGGATGATTTTTCATGAGGACGTATTATGTATAACAAACCACCATTTTTGTTTGAGTTTTCAGGATGTGCAGCTACAGATTTCCAATTGTCCTTGTTTATTTCCATTCTCTTCAGGTGATAATCAGCTGGTGATGCCAATGTTGTGGTGAACAGGGGTCAGTATGGGAAAAACATAATGCTTGCTGTCAGGTGTCATTTGTTGGCCTACACCCTGATTATGTCAATATTATCTGGAGGCAAAACACAAGAAAACTTGAGGTAAACATGTTAACTTCTTAAAAAGTTACAAGTAAAATTCTCAAATGTTATTCCTCCTAACATTAGATGCCTTACCTTACAATATTTAGCCTTCTGATGTAAAATGTGCTGTACAAACATGTCCATTTTTGCTGATGACCTCAGCCCAATCCTTTCTCTTATTATTTAACCACAACGTGTCTTCTTTTTTTTCCTGCTTTTTTGTTGACCGGCAGTAGGAGTAAACTTCAGAGATCCCTTACTCCTTCAATTCTGCCATCCAGCAACACTCATAACTGGGTGAGCATATAGCGTTTAGGAAATCTGGTCTTGTTGGTTAATGTTAACTTTTTCAAGTAACACTCCTGAGAGTGATCCCAGAATACAGATTCAAATAAGATTGTAAATAATGAAGCACATGTTAAAATACAAGCTAACAGAATTTGGTAGCCAGTGTGTTCAGGGGTTATTTTGTCTCCAACTACACCCCCATAAAAATAACTACTGAAGGACCACGTCTTCCAAGACTGTATTTTTCGTTTTCAACCACCCACTACAACAACTGGAGTTTCGGAGAAACAAGACATCGACATTCAATGAATGAAGGCGCGAGCCGAGAAGCAGCCTGTTGCAGTTGCTCTGACCTTTTTTGAATAGACTTTCTGTAGCATTAATGCTCTTTGCTGTATAACATTAGCAGCCAAGTCCCACTATCCTTCACACTAGTGCACAGTCTCAACAGTACACTCTAGTGTCTCACACTACACAGCAGCTCTGCTTTTAATTAAATTAAGTTTTGACAATTATTCATATAGTTAACAGATTTACACATAAAAAATACTACAACAAATATCAGAATGTTGACTTTACAACTGTTTTAAGTAACATGATATACAATAAATGTACTGAATGTAAACAGAGCAGATATAAATGATAAGAGCAAGAGGTGACTACAAATTGCTTCTGTACTTTTTTAGGAAGTAGACAATTATATTTTATTATCTCTCAGGTAAAATGATTGTATTAAGTTTACAAGTGCCTTTTGTTCTTGAGGTTTGGTACCTAGTCTTGGAGTGCCAAAGCATTTGTATTGCACTTAGTCTGTAGTTGTGAAAGTTGCTTCTTATGGATGCACACATTGAGCTATATATTCATATATATGCTTGGATGGTGGTTTATGATCTGTTTAACTATCACTGAATTTGCTGATTTAATTTTTCTGTTTTCATTTCCAGTGCTATTAGCTGTAAGCAGACAACATCAAATTCCCCAGCATCATCTGTCAAGTTGTAATTGTATGAGTGGATGTATATTTTTCTCTTATCCCTTAGATTTCACAATAAATGAAATGGAGATAAAAGAAATGTTACAGAATGCAATCAAAAGGGCAAGTGTGAGATCTTTTGCTTTAGAGTAGTCTCAAGTCTGGGTACATCCCTCCTAAGCCAAAAATATTCTGTTCACAGGATCAGGGGAAGCTGCCTGGCGAAAGGAGGGTTAAAAGATTACATCGAGATGGGGCAAGACTTGTGCTAACTTTAAAAGGAATCATTAATATTTTAAAAATATTTCTAAAAACATGGAGAAATACATAAAGATAAAAGGAACACGTTCTATGTGAAAAATTCAAGCAACTCCATCCTGAAATAGTTGGTGCCTTGATTATTTTCTCAGAGAGTTGCTGACATCTACAGCATTTAAAATGGCACAGTTTACACATTTCTAAAATAACAGTTAGAAGGTTTCATAAATAAATTACTATTATATGATTAATTGTTACACAACTTTAAATCTAAATTAGAGGAAACACAAGTTTTTTGCTTTCACTTTGAGATAGTTCAGTTATAGGGTTTGAAAGAAGTTTTGATATGCTTACATTTTAAATACATATACAGTAAAGCTCATGACAGGTAGTAGATAATAAACAGAAGTGAGAGAAGTTTTTTTCTTGGGAAATTTGTATGTGTTATTGAGCATATTTGAACTAACCAGTGACCATGAAATGCACAAAAAATCTGGGGGTTATGAAGAGTAAATACACTCTTCTTTTACACAGCTTAATTATGAAGTTTTGACTTTCCGCTCCCTGCTTACTTTGTTATCATTACAAGGTCACAATTGTCGCCATCATTAACTCAGTGAACTGTTGACCTAGGAGACGAGATGCAATTCATCCCCCCTTCTTCAAATTATCTAGCAAATTAGCTCTGCCAAAGTCAGAATAAGGCAATTACCTCAGTCGTCTGAGAACTTGAATCAGTAAGTAATCTCTATGACGAACACACTGACATCCAAAATACTCACATGGGCATACTTTTAGGTGGTTTGGCATAATGTGTCTCCTCATCTTTTTTTTTTATTCATAAAGACACATGATTTGACGGTTTAAAAAGTCTAATTTCTTTGCTCTAAAATGTGAAACCTTGACCACATTCTTCTTTCTTCTTACAAATCTTACTCTGTCACATTTCTCTTTAATTACTAATTCAGTGAAATCCTCCAGGCTATGCCACCTTGCTCTTTATTCACTCTTACAGGCATTAATCCCCTTGGACTTCATTCTCCCCCTGCCACCTTTTACTATTCTCTCATTGTCTCATTTTTCTTCTCATATTTTCTCCTTTTTTTCTCTTCCATTTCCAGCAGAGTGGTATAAGAAGAATCATGTCTCGACTTTAGGCCATCAATCCTCTTCATGCCTTCTAGCTCTTTTCCTCCAGCAGTCTCTTTTTCTCCTTTGCATTCATTAATTACCTGCTTAGACTCTTTCATTCATTAATTACCTGCTTTGACTCCCTTTCATTCATTAATACCTGCTTTGACTCTCTGACTCCAGCAAGCTGGTCTTTACATCAAAGACAGGTTGACTGAAGGTTTGTGTCCTCTTTTAAGTGCCACTTCAGTATGATTGGCCTTGACATCCAGTATGTGACCTGTTTCCTGATTACAAATCAGAGAAAAAGTGAGAAAATACTGACAGAACATAATGTCACTACAAAAAAGGATTTCAGTTTAGATCTGTGTGAACGTCCTACTTGGGTTAATCTTTTTAAGTGTGGCTTCAGTATCATAAAATTGAGTGCTGCAGTGAAATAAACAGTGAATAGATTGCGTAAACTGCCCTCAAAAATATTAAGTCAGTTGTAAATCTTTGTGTTTGACAAAGTAATACATGGTTACTTGAATTTACACTAAAAAAACAGATGGGAAAAAGTAAAACAAACTGTTAAATTAGTTATAAGTTTCAAATGAACTCCTGCTCAAATGCATCAGTTAAACAACATTTAAAAATCTGTCCCCTGATCTCTCAGCCACAATCACAATAAATATTCATTCGTTCATTTCCAACACTATGCAGGGCGGCCCATGTGGTTAGCAGCATACAAGTCACTGTAGCAATATGTCCTTGGCTAAATCGGAGTTTGCCCTCCAGAATGACACTCAGTATTTTTTGAATAAAATATTTCCACACAGATAAAATTTACCTATGCATTCCAAACTGTCTCAATAAGTAACTGTTGCACAAATAAAAACATTTCCAATCTGTGTTTGTGGTCGTGGTTAGTGGGATTTTAAGAAATCACTGTTGACTCTTCAGCACGAAATCAACAAGAAGGACAACAGTGATCTCCAATGTCAAAGTAGGGCAGCTGGCAGCAGTCTACAAACCCTAGGGTTGGTGGTTCGCTTCCTCGTTATCAATTATTATTAATCAGTCAGGCTGCTGCTTGAGTTTTACTGTGCATCATTTCTAGTAATTATAGTAGCGTGCTTAGAGTGACCAAAATTAATGTGTAAATACTCGGACTGAGGAGTTGCTGAAATGTAACGAATGTTCATGTTTTGCATGATTTAGAGATATTATTGAAAGATTTGCTGAAATTTTATTCTTCAAGTAATTATTAGGGGTGCTAAAATGCATTACTGTTGACTATTTTGAATTTTTGTTGCATCGTGTCACATGACGCACCTTGGTCCGACACTTGGTAATCAGTGGAGGTCCAAGTTAAAAATTAAAGGAGGCTTTTAAGAAACAAGCGGGGCAGGGGAGTGCCTTGAAAGTTCAGTAGCCATCCCTTAGAAAGCTAAAGCACCCTTGTAACACCCCCAAGAAGTTTCTGTAGTTAATTTTGATTTTCTTTAAATAATGTAATTTTAAATTTGAAAAATAAATAAATACATTAATAAAACAACAATTATTATTGTTTTTAAACAAACACAAAGCTAGAAGTGGTCTTAGTTTAGCCAATTGGTGCTGTATACAATTATCTTTACATTCGCTTCCTGTGAGCCAGAGCAGAAATACTTTTGTATTTTTGTACAAAAACTTTGTTTGTAATGTAGCATTACCATATAATAATAGTTTTTGACTTAAACAAATTACCTAAATCTCCACATGTCCATGAGACACAATCAAGGGGAAAGAAGACTGATTGGGAACCCAAGAGTGTAGTTTTCTTTGTCTGCTTGTTTGTGTGCTTATTACACCTACTACCTATTATGAGTTTGGTGCATTTGGAGGATGAGGTGCAAATACTGACTCCTTAGCGCTGTGTGATGCTTATTTATTAGGTGTATGCAAAGGAATACTGTTGTCATTAGTTGTGATTTTTGTATGTGGTAGCATGAGTTTATCTTACCTATCTAATATGAGGCTGAAATATGCACAAACCTGTATCTGTTGCTTGCTGCTTGTTTGCAAGACCTGATCACAGTATAACTGTATGAAATTTTATATTATGTTTTGTGAGCCTTATGAGCTGAATATCTTGTCTTATGTCCTCTCCCCTCTCACCCCTGCCATAAAGCGCAATAATAAACCTTTAAATGGTAATGTGAAATACAGGTTGATCTTTGGGCATTAGTTTCTGTTATGGGCAAGTATTACTACTCCTGACTGTATTACAACACCAACAAGCTCCTGACATGTCATAACAAACTATACAACACAGTGATGTGGCTGGAGTGTTCAGGTCAGTTGTGGTTAATGGCAATGCTAGTCATACACTGTTGTTTCAGTTCACAACTCAGTTTACCTGTGATGTTTTTTATCTTAATCCTTGTCTTTTTCTAGTCTGCTTGATGTGTAGCTGGTTCACTGTTGTAAGGCTATGTTAAATTATATACTGTACAGATTAACTAGTGTAGAAATGGGCATTGTGATCTTAATGGTGGTTGTAATGGTAAATTATTGCTAGCCTGTCCGCTTTCTCTTGTTTGACATTGTGGTCAACTTGGCTTTTTTCAGGAGGTTACACAGCACCTTCCCAAACATGGCTCCCAGTGTTATTGAAGTGAATATAGAGATATATTTTTCTTCATAATTTTTCTGAAAAATGAGTCACAGTGGTTTCAATATGCACTTTAACTACAAGCAAAATAAGCACTTTCTTCCTTTCCTCCTTAGTCTTTGGTTAGTGCACATCACTAGAGGCCAATAACATCAGTCTGACCACCAGAATTGTCTTCCACTGAAACATGGGGCAGCAGTGGAAAAGCAGAGAGTAACTTATGCCCCACCTCCAGGTCAACATCATCAGATGAGGGCTCGAGAAAGAGTCAAAAGTGAAAGCCCAACATCATCGGGCAGTATTTTATATGCCCTGGGCAGGCAGTGCAGTGAGTCTGGGGCAGAAGGAGCAGCGGCGCATAAAGGAGAGCAGAGATGAGACCATCCTTGACTGCAGGTAATTGTCTCATTTGTCACGTTGCTCTGTCACTCGCTAAAAAAAAGTGGGAGGCAAAGCTCAGCTCCGGCTGGCTCAGGGCCAATTTAAACCAAAAATATATAAATGCTTCACACACAAAAACCCCTGTCGGCACAAGCTACCACAGTAGAGATCAAAGACGAGAAATCCACCATTTTGCTTTCAAAGCCATGTTAAATTCTGATTTGTTTAGTGTACTGCCATTTATATGAGCCTATACCCTAGTGCTGAAACTTTACTATATGTGTATGTGCCAAAAGAAATTAGCATTCTTCACTGACAGGCATGTTCAGCCCAGTAAGCAACAAAGCAGCAGTGGGATGTTAACATGACATGATTATTTGCAGTGATCATATATTTGACTTATTATATTATTCTGGCATACACTACAGCAAACAACTTTCTATATAACATCTGTTTACATAGTTTCGTGTAACCTTTGATGAGACTATGAATTGTATTAAGTTAAATACACACAACACACTTGTGTTTCTTGGAACAGAACCTTGGATTATTCTAACTTCAGAAATTAATAAAATTGCATTGGTGTCTTCCAGGTTACTTGAGCAATTACCTGCTTGACAGAACAATTGCTACTTGTCACTTGGAGATAAAAGTGAGCGGACATGTGTCATGAAGTTGCGAAAAGGTTGTTTGCAAGGTTTAAGAGAAGTAATCAGTGGAAGACAAGAATCTCTTGAGTAGCAGATTGGCTTTATTCGCTTTGCATTTAATCTGACAGCCAATACCTTGATGCTGCCAGACACTGTCCCGCTTTGAGGTGTGTTGTTGTCATCACAGTGAGATGCCTCTGCACTGATTTAAAATTGGAATGCAAAACAAATTACTTGAACGTCATGTGATAACATATCCCAACACATAAAGTACTACCATCTAAAAGTTCATGGTGGCCATATCATACATTATTGTCCACACAGTTTGTGTGCATTAAGCCAACAGTAGGCATGTATTATTTTGTTAAAATTCCTTATTTTAGTAATGCTAAATTTATTTTATTTAATTTGCAATGTCTATTTAGAATCTCTGTTCAACTTATACCCATATAAAATATTAACAAGAAAACAAGAAACTGCCTCTTAAACTTTTACAACAAACGCTGGAGCAGTGGGCATGACAGCCTGTAAGTTGACAAAGAGTGAAGACAGTATGGCACTGGAAAGCTTTCACAGCATTCACACACTAATCTCCAGATCTATCTAATATCACCTTTAAGTTCCAAGAATTGAATTTAATTTCCAAAGATAATACTGAAATTATAAAGACTTATTGTCATTTATTTTGAGATGAGAAAAGCTAAGAGTTTATCTGCTTCGATTATTCTAATGAGTTAGCATGATGTGCATTATTTATCAATTGCAAAAGTAACAATGGACAGTTATTGGTATGCCTACAATTATCAAGACCTATAATCAGTATAAAACTGAATAATAAAGGATTTTGTTTTCTATTGACCATACAAAAATAATTAATTTTTTGCTTTGTTTTAGAGAATTACATTGGAAGATCAGTTCTATCCACAAATTATTGAGTGATATTTTTGTTTATCTTGCCTTTCACAGGTCATATTTGTGCCAGACTATATCTTGGATAAGACAGAGTACCTCGCAACAAGTAGAGACTACAGGATGCATTTACACTTTTTCTCCACAATACACAAACAAACACATGTGAGTTTATTATATATATTTTAGAATTGCCTACTAGCACCTCTAAAGCTAGAGTAATTTGTCAGTTACAAGTATTTTGTATTACCTCTTCTCCTACAATAGTGCCGTTTTTAGTTTTCTGCAAAAAGCCTGAATCATCCTGTATTCAATCCAGTGAGCTTGGACATAAAGTGGGTCTGGATAATCACAGTGGGTATGAAATATGTCATATGACATTCCAATTCCAAGCTGGTAGTAACCTTACTCGGATTATCTAAATGCTTAACTAAATACCAGATAAAACCACTCAACTGAAAGTAAATGTTTATTTTGTTGGCATGGGCTTATAAATGTTTAGTGAATTGTTTTTCAGAATGTGACATATTTGCAGTTAATGACCATTCCCTTGTCATATTGGTGATAAGATTTAGAGATACAATATTAGCCGAGAATATAAACATTAAAAGAGATCACAACAGAACCATGTCAATGAACCAGTATGTTTTGTTTAAGAAATTGATTTCAGTTAAGCTTTATTTAATCAGGATATCAAAAACTATTGTGACAAATAATATTAATGCAGTACATATATTAAATAATTAAAATAACAATTGGACATTTCAAGTCCAATGAATAGCTTGAAATGGTACCTGATGGCAAGTGATGACCTGCCAAAGGTTATAATTTCCAAATTATACAAAAAGACAAGAAATCCTTGAGAAACACACTTTTAAAAAAGATATTGGAGGGGTGGCATAGTTTATGCTGTTTGTTTGTATGTTCGTGTGTATGTGTGTGATAGACAATCATACAACTACACTGCAAGAGACCAGAGGTAATGTGGAATATTTGTGACAGATTCAGAGTATGACAGACAGTCTCCTGGAGGTCTGATCTGTTCTTAATTGGAGGCTGTTACATTAGCAGTCCGACAGATCATTGAAAACTGAAAAATATAACTTCAAAATATAACCTCTGTACTACCTGGAAGATGAATTTGACAGTATGAGTTTTGAAGTAATGTGTAAGTAAGTAATATCCAGAAAATTGTCTATGTTCTGCCACATTCTTTGCCACCATGAGGTACTGTCAAATTACCCTTTTCCTTTATCAGTTCATTCTCCATGGAGCTGTCCAACTAGCTACACTGCAAAATGTCTCAAATGTAGTTTATTGTTACAGAAAAATAAAGTCGACAGTGCAAGGACATATAGTTGTGGGGTATATAGGTTACCTTTTGTAGGACTACCTATTAACAAGTATTCAGCATTTATTTTTCGCACTCCAGGCACACATCTGCCTGCCTCTCACTTGCAGTGAATCTTTGTGTTGCCACATTGTTCAATAATCAGTTTAGATAGTTATTGTAGTCTAGAGATGTTCTCATATCATATCAGTTTTGTTAAATAATAAGTAATATGTAAGTGTTTTACATATCTGGAAGTTGAGTCATGGCAACTGGACTTCCATAAGTCAAAGTTCAAACATTATACTTTGGGCAATGTGTGTTACCAACAAAAGGGAAAGTAAGTAGAGTAAGTTGTCACGACATATGATCCAAATTCTGTTTATGTACTGTAATGTACAGTAATCTCATCCATTGTTCAACATGGTATCATTCAAAACAGCAGTTTGATATGCACACAATGTGCCCTTCAGTGAGATCACTGACTGACTACCTCTATGTTTTGGTATTGCATTTTAACTACTAACTGAAGGTGATGACTTGAAAATAGGAGTACTGAGTAGTAAATGTGTAGGTAGGAGAATGCTCGTGATTATAACACCTGTTTAACTTGTATTTTAAGTATTTTCTTGTGCAGCAATGCACTTTGCCAATATCCAGGAATAAATTCATAAGCCCATCATGCACCTATAACCCATTACTCCATTAGCCACATCTTCACTGTAGTACTGGTGAAGCCATCCCATGGTTGCTCCACCATCCACACTAATTAGGAAAATACATGTCCCCAACTCCGCAATGGCATCCTTCAGTTTGTCCCTCCTGCATTCACACACTTCTTCACTTTCTCAACAGTCATTAGCTTCTCACAGCAGTCCAATGTCCAGCAGGGGCCAGGTGGAAAGCCCAGAACTTCCTGCCCTTCAAGCGACAACGCTACAACAGTGCCAACAGGGATATCACTGTTTCTAATCCAAATAATGTTACAACCCCAGGGCCACTGAGTGGCCTAACACCAACCAGGCCGTCCAACAAATAGGATACTCTTGCTGGCACTGGGGGGCGTGTGGTTGCTTGAAGGTAACGGCAATAATAATAATAATTGTAATATTCCAATATTCCAAGAAAAAGCATAACCAAATAAAACAGCCCTGAAGAAAATCACACTGATAGGAAAGGCTGACTGGACTGACTTAGTTGTTTTCATGCCTGCCTCGTTCTAATCTGAGTCCAGGCAATGCCCTTCCCATGATACAGAAAAGCTTGAGAGATCATCTGGATCACCAAGTTAATTCTTTCCCAAGGGAAAAATACAAAATTCTTATATCTAACAAAAGACAGCCCCCATATACTACATTTTACCATTGGTACTCAGCATGTAGCAGGTATGTTTTTTTTCTCTACAGTGGCACTTTGAAACAAATGGTAGTGGCAGTTTGACCTTCTGTAACCTCCTCACCTAAGAGAGAATGACAGGTTGGAACGGGACTGAAAATGTCATTCCTGTCACTCCCGGGCTCTAGCCACTCAGGAAGACTTGTACACTCATTTGAACATACAGGGTGTGTTGAACAAAAGGGACCATGTGTATTCATTGTTATATTTGTACAATCAGCTGTGAGGGGTTGTAACAGGATTACTCATTAAAATTCAACACCTAAAGCTTTAGAAGATAACAGTAACAGTAAGTGTCTGAAAGAAATGTACCAGACTGTGCCTTTTCAGCTGAATCGAAGGATATTTAAAACTTTTTGACTTTCAACTCAGTCAATGCATAGGCTAAAAGATAAGCATTATATCTATGACCAAAGGGTCTAGAATTATGTTACAGCATCACCACTTGCAAATGTGTTTCTTTGCTTGGTTGGTAAAATAACGGTTCATGTTCAGTGGAAGAGGATATAGTTCAAGAGAAATCAAAGGAAGTTTGGTGTAGAAGAAAGGTGGATATAGGAGGTTTTTTTCCCTTAGGTAGCTTCAACTTTCCTCACACATGAAGCAAAGAAATAATATCTTTTGGTGACATGTTGATTTAATCTGTAAAAGCACCGATAGAAATATAACACACACATTTTAAGCAAAAGATATTCCCCCGTGGAGTTTCTTGTAGAGTTTATTGCCATGGTTGTGTTTCCTGAAACTTCATCGACAAACACAATATCATCACTACAGAACAAACAGGAATCAGGTAAAGGCTTGTACAGCAAGTTCAATGGTTTCCCCACACTTGCATGACCTCTGTGTGTTTGACTGCAGGGAAAGTCAATGAAAAGCTCCACCATTCTCCACCACCGTACGTCTGCATGACTAATGAAGTAAGCCAAGAAGGCTGGGGCATGACTCGTAGAGAAAGATTAAGAAAGAAGACAAAAAGCCTCCTCTTCTAAGGGAGAAATCTTACCCTTGTTCAATCTGCACACATTACCTTGCATTGTAATGTGATATGAAGAAACACACAATGCCAGTCAGTGTTGATGTAGTAGCACACAGAGTAAGACAGAAAGGACAGCAGCGTGTGGGAGGGAGTGGGGGTGAGGAGGTCGTGATTGAGCCACTGAACAATCATGATTAAAAACTGATGAATCTAGTGCCATCATCAACCAAACACAGAGGGCATCCACATTACATTCACAATGTTAATGAAAAAATTAGGGGATGGCTTCACTTACTTACCTACCTTACCTCTATTTACATACAGTGGCTTGCGAAAGTATCCGCCCGCCTTGAACATTTCCACATTTTGTCACATTACAGCCACAAACATGAATCAATTCTATTGATCTATTCCACGTGAAAGACCAATACAAAGTGGTGTACGCGTGAGAAGTGGAACGAAAGTCATACATGATTCCAAATATTTTTTACAAATTAATAACTGAAAAGTGGGGTGTGCGT
>JAUYWH010000018.1:16332953-16366991 GCA_034779795.1 Ctenopoma multispine | reverse complement strand
CCACTTTGTATTGGTCTTTCACGTGGAATTCCAATAGAATTGATTCATGTTTGTGGCTGTAATTTGACAAAATGTGGAAAAGTTCAAGGGGGCCGGATACTTTCGCAAGGCACTGTAACAGCCATACACAATATGCGATTGTGTGAATTGTTGTTTATGTAAATATGATCATTACTTTTTTATTTTCATAAAAATTTGTAGAAAAACAAATAAAATATTTTGTCTTTTTTTTTGACATTTGGAAACCTATATCTTAAGAATCACTTTCCACATTAAAAACCACAAACAACATTTTTTATGTTTTCTTCAATGTGTGTTTGCTATTGTAGTACTACACAGTAAAAATATAATTTGTTGGTTAATTTTTTGTTCACTACACTTGGATACAACACAATATAGGTATATTTAAATGTAGCATTTTTATATTAATCCAAATGCACATTTGAATATGTTAACTTTAAAATTCACTGGCCATACACTGACCATATGTTAATGTGATAAAATTTGAATTTTTGCTATGTGAATCTTTTTCTGTCCCAAAGTCATCTGGGATTCTGCTCATTCTTTCGTTCTGGAAGGATTTTTGATGATAACAGAAAAAAAAATCCAGTTTGGGGCATTGCATGGCAAAAACTTCAATATATTTCATATTCCTTTATCCACTCAGACAGAGCAGTATTCATACAAGAGAAAAGGACCATAGTGGTTAGTATTCAGGCAGCTCAGGCTTTTTTTCTCCTACATGTGGCATTTTGCTGGGATGCTTTTTACACACACACACCTTTAGTGAAACCTTATCCACACACACACATTATATTCATCTCTGTGCAAGAAAAGGTTGCTCTCGCAATAAAATCCATAGTAGACCAGTGATTATCTGATGAAATAGTTTAGTATTTAAACTGCATTATCTGATTTTGATTACCAGTGGCATGTTTTTCGATGATTGACGGAATAATGAGTTAAATTTATGGATTGTGGGCTAAAGAGCTATACAATCATCATCAGCCACCATGATTAACTGTAATTTCCATGTTCCAAAAGTGATCTGTGTTCCATTAATCTCCCAATCAACACACCCAGACAGAAGATCAGAAGATAACTCACTTAATCATAATGGTAGCGTTTAACTTTAGAGTGTGAGAGAAAAAAAAAAATCTTGTAGTGTATAATCATTAACTTGTATTCATTATTTTAATCAGTCACTTGTAACTTTTGTTTTGCTCCAAAGGAAGTGTATCTCACTGTTGTCAGATTAATTTTCTCTCCTGTTTAATACTGCTCTAATGATTTGTCAGACAGCATCACAACTAGCAGAAGAAGGAATCAGCACAAAGTTTAGCTCCTGTGTTGTATAACAAATAATAAGTATGTGAAATGTTTATCTAAGTCCGCTGTGGTCCTTTAATATCACCTTACCACTCAAAATAGACAACCTTCACTCTATTATGACAGTGTATAATAGGTACTTTTCTTTGTCTGCATCCTCAAGAAAACACTATTATGAATGTTGTGAACATTATTATCTTTGCAGCCCATAACATAGGAGCTGCTGGTCAAATATCTGATTGCATCCAGCATCAACTGCAAGGCATGCCAGGAGTCCCTGTTTTTATCCACTGGTAATTTAAATAATTCTTTGGAACAATTTGTTAAAAGTTTCACGTGGAACAACAGAGTTTTGGTCAAATGGTGAAATAAAACATGGTTCATTTAGTTTTAGGTTGTGCAAACAGGCACACAACCATATAATTAGATCATAATTTACATCCAGTTATTACAAACTTTCAAAAGTAATACATCTGGTATAACCATGACCTTGAGTTTTTCTATGAGCAATGCAAGCTTACAGTAGGCATGAAAGGATACATCATTGTGAGCCATTGCACATTCAACAGTTCATATAAAAAATATGACATATAACAATATGAACAACTGACTTTCTGGCAAAATAGTTCAACAATGGAACACAGGTTTAAGAGCGTGTTTGTAGCTATGTTGATCATTAAATTAAATTAGTGCCATGTGGACCTTGGGTTTGTGCAATATAATTTATTAAGACCATATTTCCTGCTTTAAATTACAGTTTTCTATATGTTTGTTAACATGTATATGCAGAATTGGGAAGTAGTAATGGGGATTCCAATACAAATTGCTCCCATGGGAACAATAAAGTGTATCTTGTGTTACCTTTTCCTATAATATCTTAGATGTACAACTCTGTGCAGCACGTGTGGGCTCTATTTCTTCCAATCCTCATAAGCACAGACATCACAGAATCGCAGATGTTGAAGATAAAGTGCTCTGCTTTCTTCTCCACCCTCATGCGGGACTCATAAAATGGCCAGTAGAACTCGTAGTCTATGCATAAACTCAGTATTTCTTTCATAAGTCTCTTAATAAAGACAAAGTACATGTGAGCATCTGGGCCGAAACTCTATTGAAACACTAGAAAATGTGTTTCTCCTTGTCCCTCAGATGTACTACTAGTTGGGGAATCAATTTATTGTGCAAGCAAATGATCCTTTTCTTTTTTCTCTTGTGTTTTACAGTAAATTGAAAGTGTTTTGCACTTCTGACAAGTAGTCTACATTACAGTCTAAATTACATACTTTGGATATAACATTGTTTTACCGTTTATGATGCCATGATGTCTGCTCAGTGGAGCTGTTTCTTCCTGTGTTCTGCCTTGCCTATGGAATTAATGTAGTCCAGGACTGTTGTTCACCTGTCTCCTCTTGAGTATTGTTTGGTAAGATACTCCCTCTACTCCCACACAGATGAACAGGCTTTCCCCTGTATTCTAGTGTTTGTGCCAAACACTGGCACTTTGCTGAATTGTCCTGCTGATCCTCCACCTACAAACATCCCACAGTGAGAAAATGGATAGATCTGACATGCTTTCATGCATCGACAAATACAAATCCCAGTTTGATGTATTTATTTTTCTATCAAATTCTCTTGTCATTCAGATTATACTGTATTCTACTCATCTTTGTTTTGCAGCTGCTGCAAATCAACACAGCCTGTCCCATAAGTCAGCCGATGGAGAAGGTGGGTGTGATTTATTTTTGGCAATTAGCATAGAAAAGGAAAAGGTGTATTAAGACGGAAGGAGAAGAGGAAGAGGTATTGTTAATTTAACATTCCAGGCCTGGTTCACTGGTTTAACTGAAAACGTATAATAGGTCTCATATAACCTTTTCTCTTTACTGCATCACCATAGCTACTGCTATGGTAAGCAGGAGATCAGGCTGACAACAGTTTAGAAATTATCCTTGAGAAACAGAGACAGCAGCCTTGGAATGCTTGTGCAAGTCTCCTGACAAAAAGTTTTCTGGCAATTTACATTTTTATTTGCCACATTTAAGGACTGTATATCCCTCTTCATTAGCATGACAATATGATTCCCACTCCTTTAGTAAGGTTCTAAAATTCTTTGCATGCAGTGTCTAAGGCCAGAGACTATCTGGCTAGTAGTACTAGCCAGATACTTATAAATTCTAGCAAGATGCCTACACAAACAATATCACATAAATAAGACATTTAATTCCATTCCCTATGTCTTTTATCCAAATGTAATTGTTGTTTGCAGCACATAAATAATGAACGCGTTTCTATTAACTTATAGTTGACAACTTACACACAAATCAGCCACAACATTAATACCACACGTCAGCATTGATTCTCTCACATGGGCACAAACGCTCCCTGCTGTCAGGGACAAACACTGGCATTCTGCCAGCAGGAAGTGTTAAAGCTTGTGCTTACTCATGGGGAACTAGCATTCCTACTTAAACATTGAGTGCTGTGAGTTTTATCAAAGATGGCCGTCATGGAAAGGGTCAGGTCCCTACGGGAGAGTGAGGAGGGTAATCCTGTTAGAAGTGCTATTATCACCTCTTACAGCTACACACACACTGTGACCATTTCAACTGTGAACAATGTGTCAGCTGAGCCACTGAGTGCTGTATTTTGCTCATGTATGTTTTTGTATTTCTGGAATGAAGCTATGTGTTGCATACACCATCTTCTGACATTTGAAAATACCAAATGTCACAAGAAGAAGATAACCATATGTCCACTGCTCCATAAATTCAGTGAAGATCTGTACTAAGTTTTAGTATTGGGCTACACACACTATATTTTGTGATAGTTTGTTTGGCAGAACTTGTTGGATTTACTTTATTAACTAGAAGGGTAAACTTTCTATATTTTCTGCCAAAACTGTAACTGCTGCATTTTTCGAACACTAATCTAAATAGTAATTATGCTGACAGACACTTCACTGCAGTGGATGGGTGCCATGGAGACCTCATCTGTTGTGCACAAGAGATGTTTATATAACTACAAGTAACGTTGTGTGTGAAGATTCAAAGTCATCCAGGTCATGGTTATCCCAAAAAAGGGTTATTCAGTGGCAACTGGACTTGGTTGCCACCTTTTCTGGAAGAATCATGACCTACCTTACAAGTAATGCTTCATATACCTTCTGGAAATAACAGCTTGCCTGGACTCAGACTCACATTCCTGGAAGTCCTGGCCATTCCAAACTGATTTTGTTTGGGTTGCCTCATATATTATTATCTACACTCACCACACTTTATGAGGTACACCTTGCTAGTACTGGGTTGGACCCCCTTTTGCCTTCAGAACTGCCTTAATCCTTTGTGGCATAGATTCAACAAGGTACTGGAAACATTCCTCAGAGATATTGGTCCATATTGACATGATAGTTACACGCAGTTGCTGCAGATTTGTCGGCTGCAGCTCCATGATGCGAATCTCCCGTTCCACAACATCCCAAAGGTGCTCTATTGGATGGAGATCTGGTGACTGTGGAGGCCATTTGAGTGTATGAATGAATAGAACAATAGAAAACATGTCACATTGTTAAATTGAGATAATGTACCATTTAAGAAAAAAAATGTAATTTTGGAATTGATGGCAGCAATATGGCTCAAAAAATGGCTCAGAGGCAATAAAAGATTAGAAAAGTAAGTGGTACTAACAAGGAAGAGCATTTTGCAACTAATTAGGTTTATTGGCAACAGGTCAGGAACAAGCAGAGTGTGTAAAGTCTAGTAAAAGTGGAAGTAATACCTGATTTCAATCACCTCATATTGTGAAAAGGCATTAGTGTAGTAGAATTAAGTAACATAAAATGGAAATACTCAGTAAAGACAGTCTGAGGATTGAAAGACAAGACAAGACAAGACAAGACAAGTAAAGACAAGTTCTTAAAATCAGTACACTACTTGAGTAAATGTACTTAGTTTCTTATTATTTAAGTTAAAGCTCAATCATGCAAAAAAGAAGCCATATTTGAATAGGATCCATCAATGGCACCAACTACTCTGGGCTAAAGGTAAATCGTCTCTGGCAAAATGAAAAACAGTTCTGTGTTCAGACAAATTGAAATTTAACATTCTTTTTGGAAACCATGGGTACCACGTCCTCTGGACTAAAGAGGAAAGGAACCTTACAACTTGTTGTCAGTGCTCGGTTTAAAAGCCTGCATCTTTAATCTTATCGGGGTGCATTAGGTTTTTGCATGTTGGTAATAGACAATGACTGGACAGATGATCTGGACACATCAAGAGTCGTGTCTATTATTGGGGCATTATTTATATTATTATGCTGCTTCCCTCCAATCTGCAGGGAAGATCTTTTAGGACTGGGTTATCAACAGTACTGCCTGTGCCACTGAAAAATACATTCAACACCTGTCACACAAAAACATACCAAGTTTGGCACCCTCTCTGTTTGTGTATCGATTGTCCCATTAAGCTTCTATTGCTCTTAAGTCACACTTAGATGTCCTTGACTGCAACCAAGTATGTGCAATTTAATTTAGAGAAATGGCATAGCCAACTATATTTTATTAGAAAGAAAGGGGCCCTTGAGTTTGCACGGACAATTTGTAGCATGTACTGCTAAAACGTGTCCGAAAACATAATTTAGATTTTCAGGAAAATTGCCTAGATGAGTTAGAAATCTAGTCAAAGCAGATCAGACACTCAGTATCATACACAATTATCTCAGTGTCACACCACAAGACAGTATCGTATTGCTGTGTCTGTGTCACCAGAGTTGTTTTGGCTTAGTGGATCATTGTGCAGGTTTTGCTCGTATCTTAACAATGGCAAGGTCCACTATTAGTGGTAGGTGGAGTGAAAACACAATCTTTTCTCTAATTAACCTCAGTACTTTACTTGCCTAAACCCAAAATCATAGTGGACTTTGGTGTGGAACTCGGGTCTCCTGCATCTCCGTCCTGCACATCAAACAGCAAATAGCTTTGCGATAATAATAGTAGCGCGTCATTCATTCACAAAAATATGTTGCAGTACAACAAAAAAATTACATCCTGTAGTTTAGCTGTATGGGAACGTAATCTGTAAGAGACAGGGCTGGAAAAAACATGATGAAGAGAACAGCAAGCTACAAAACAAACGGAGAGAAGAGAAGAGAAATCCCCAGCGAGACCCTGTTAGTGCCAGAAAATGCACCCCTGTCTTATCTCCCACTAGGAAAGTGTCACATCCATGAAACTTGCACCACTAACCAGCATCAGTCCTACAACTTCACTCTAAAATTATTCAAGCCTGGGACAAACAGAAACTGTATTTTTATGCCATGAAATTCACTCTCCTAACGCAATTATTTATTTGTAACATGCAGTGTGATTGTCTGTAGGTTCAAGAGAGGCATCCTAGATATAGATTCACTTAATGTAATAGTGTGTATCTATGTTAACGATTAGCGCATTTGGTTTTTATTTTTAAAGTGACTTTTAACATTTTTCAAGCGATTTTATGCGTTTGGGGTGCATTTCTAGCAGTTTGCCCTAATAAGGTAATAGTATTGGATCAGTATCGGTATCAACGATATTGACCCTGTATTTACTTGATATCGGATCGATATCAAATCTTGCGGTATCGCACTCCACTATAAATGGAGAATCCAGTTGGCTTGGCTAGTACAGTATTGTTAGGCTGGAAAGTTACTTTAACTGACCAGAAGTAGCAGCTGGGTCCTTATGACCAAGAATACCATGATTTTAATTTTTAGTAACAAATCAAAACTTGTACTGGCAACTAGGGGTGGGCGATATATCAACTATACTGGATGTATCTCAACTTGTTCCACGTGACTATCGAGAATAAATTCTAACGTTAAATAGACAACATGTTCTTCGCTTCGCTTCTCTGTCCTCTAACACACAGCTCACAGCTCACTCCCCCACCAGTGTTGCCAACTTAGCAACTTTGTCACTATATTTAGCGACTTTTCAGACCCTTCTAGCGACCTATTTTCAAAAAAGCGACTAGCGACAAATATAGTGCCTTTTTTTTGTGTTACAGGCCACTTTTGACGACCTTCAGAGTTGTCAGAACACATATTGCTTTCTACTGTTTTTAACGAGCAGTGGATGCTGCCGGGAGCACCTCCCCCATCACAAAGCACTCACAGGTGGACAGCCCTCCAACAGCAGACCCTCCCAGCTGCTGTCAGAGCAGGTGGTGTTCACCCCTGAGCACTGCAAGTGAATCGCGCAACCGCTGGCAGTGCACTCTTAAGCGGATCAGAAGTTTACAAAACAAACCAGACATATTTGTAACATTAAAAAAAAAGGAACGACTGAAGAAAGTTAATTTGTGGTTGTAAACATCTTTAGGGCGCTTTTTACTCTCTATTCCTTTCTCCCTTCCTCTTGTTATTTTCTCACAGCGTCCATTACAATTACATACACATTCTAAATTGTGCTAATTAGTGGTGACGTTATTTAGCGACTTCTCGCGACTTTTAGGGCAGCTAATAGCGATTTTCCTTACTGAGAAGTTGGCAACACTGTCCCCCACCCATCCAGAAAACCCCTGACGCATGCGCCTTTTATACTGCTTTAAGCTGACAGCTCACTCCCCCGCCCATCTGGAAAACTTTCCTCGCAGCAATAGAGTCCAAGCGAAACCTCTATTCGGTACCGGGCCGCAGAGAAAGAAAATAATTATTTCAGGGCTCTCAAGTTTTGAGGATAACTATTTAAAAAGACGCGCTTTTTTCATATTGAGGCGACCTGAGATGCTGCAGCATATTGGCCTACAAATAATTGTAGAAAAGAGTGACAGTCACGCTCAATACGTGACACTTGAGAGCCCTGTTATTTTATTTTTGTTTTCACAAGACACAGGCCTGTTTACAAAGGGAGCTCAGACCGGAATCTTCCGTTTTTTCAAAATAAAATAATCTTCTGGTTTTTCAAAATAACTGGTGGAGTCTGCCGTCTGCACTCCATTTGTAAACATGCTTCATGCACTGAGCACGTCTGTGCATCAAGAGTGACAATTGCTGGCGATTGCAAATGATAGTGACCTTTAAAGCAGTTTTTTTCAACCTTTTTTGAGCCAAGGTACATTTTTTTATTAAAAAAATCACAAGGCACACCACCAACCAAAAATGTATAAAAAAATTATTCTCTGTAGCCGCCTATATTAAGAATATAGTCATTCTTATCAAAGTGTCTTGAATAGGAATCAAATAAACTGCCTAAAGTCTAAAAATCATCTGTTATATTTATCTTTCAAATAAAAAGTGCACTGAACTTGTCTTGTCATGAAAACTTCAAACTCTAATTCTGTCCAAAAGCCTTCTGTTAGCAGTAATACAGAAAATAATGCTATATATATTATTATAATATATTTAATAATATAATTGCTTCTGTGAGAATAATTATTAGATATAAAATTATTATAATATTAAGCTTGCTCCCCGGTGAAAGTGAATCCAAATGAAATGTAACACGCACTCACCATATTTGCCTTCTTTTGACTTCTACTCATAATAGGGCTTTCATCTGGGTCCGAATTTTGTCCAGGACCCAGATCGGAGTTAGGATTTTTCCTTTTCTCCATCACTGTCATCATAGTATTGCTAGACACGATGCTGTCACCGCTACCTGTCGCATTCATGCATCACTAATTCTCGTCTTAACGTACAATGCAAAACAAGGCTGTCATCTAGTGATAAGGAATCATTACATGACTACTCTGCCAGTCACTACTACAGCACAGACACTCGACAATGGCAGATTATCTGCAGATAATAATTCATCTGTTTTCAAAAAAATGTTTTCAGACTAATTAGGTGAAATTGGATAATGTGGTGTTATTATTTTATATTGTTTGAACAGTCTGTCATGATCCTTACCACTGATAACTGTTAAAGGTGTGCGATACCGCAAAATTTGGTGTTGATCAGATACCACGTAAATACAGGGCCAGTATCGTCAATGCCGATACCGATATTATTACCTTATAAGGGCAGCCTGCTGGAATGCACATGAAAAATTTTTAAATCGCTGTAAAAACACAATCAAACTCACTAAACATTAACAAACTAAACAGCCAGTGTTAAATTAACATCCAGTTTCAGGACACCTCTCGTGAACGTAGAGACAATCACAATGGTTGCTTCAAATTAATTATTTCTGTAGGAGTGCATTTCATTGCAAAATGGCCTGGCACAAAATGCAAGGTCCTAAAAATAGTGTTTATGTTTGTAACAAAATTCAATCATTTTGAGAGTGAAGTTTCAGGACTGATGCTTGTTAGTGGTGTGTTTCCAGAGACGACTAGGTGACTGACGGGGTGCATTTTCCGGCAGGGGTACTCTGTGTCTGTGAAACGGGATCTCTCTGAGGGATTTCCGTCCTCCTCTCTCCATTTATTTTGTAGCTACTGTTCTCTCATGTTCATGTTTTTTCAAACCCTGTCTCCTACAGATTACGTTCGCATACAACTAAATCGTAATCCTGATGCCCTACTAGTATTAACGTACAGGACGGAGATGCAGGAGACCAGAGTCCCACACCAAAGTCCCCCGTCTATCACTGTAAAATACGGTAGATGACATGACGCTCCTATTTCTCTGTGCCATCCTTCACTACAGCCTGCATGTGCCTGCTGAGTCACATTGATGTAAGAGTAGCAGTGTTTGTACTGGGAAGTTTACTTTCTGATGGAACGGTTGCACTGAAAGTAGAAGAGAGACAGTATAGATACCATTGTGCTAGTATCGATCCGATAACAGTACCAACTTGGTATTGATACTATTGATATTTTGGATTGATCCACCCACCACTAGTTTCTTTTCTTATCTTACTATTAGTCTGCACCAGACTGCAGCAGCCCTGTATGCATATTCTAAGACTAACTACTGTTTTTAAAATACACAAATATAAACTGTAATGAAGATTTTAGGTGATCACCCATTCAAATTTTATTTCACAAAAAAAGAGTCTGCAAGAATGGGAGATGTTTGTTTCTTTCAAAGAAAAGTGATAAGTTTATTGATTTTACAGTCACACAGTCAGTGACAATTTTACAGGCAAGCTGCTACCCCATGTATTCTGTGAAACCACACAGTTTACTCAGGAGCAACACTTTAAGAGGTAAGAATGGGGTTTTAAAAATCAGAGCCTTTACTACCATTATAGTGTAAAATGAGCTTTGAATAACCAAGAAAAAATCTGTAATGATGACTTAAGTATGGCATCTGAGTGTTGCTGCAAAACCACTGTGAAGACGGTTCATTCACATGCCAGATACACCAAACTACAGCACGTTGTTAGTCATGAAGACTAACACATACTGCAAGACAGGACGAACTGGTTTGATTTGTGGTTTTGACAGTTTCTCACAGTTCCATACAGTTATTTTACATCTCTGTCCAGTGCTTTAATAAGTTGTTACTTTGCAGTCTGCAGTGCGAGCCCTCACTGGCTCAGATTGGGATAACAGTTTGCCTTGGGTGTGTGGACTCCAAGGATGCAATTAAATCCACATTTTTGCAAAACTGGTATTCCTTCACTTCTGCCAGGTTAAGCTCAATGAAAGCCACTGCAATATATGTAACTGACAAGGAAGAAATCTGTGAAACTCTAGAGGTTAATTTAAATGTAAGTAAAAATCATACTGATCATGTTAATTTATTGCTTGGCAACTATGCTGCTTGCAAATAGCATATTATGTTTAGGTCTTATTTAATCTTTTCATATTATCTTTCACTTATGCAGAGTTATAGGTCATGGTAGCAGCAGATTCAGCATTGTAGCCCAAAAGCTTTCCCAAGCTAGATGTGATACATGGATCTTTATTTTCCTGCAGGCGCAAAACCAGTAGTAATTCAAATAGAGTTTTTGCACAATTTTTATCTGCACTAGTGTGTTTTTTAAAAGGCAGCACCTGCTTTTGAAAATTTCCTGTTATAAAGATGAACTTAATAGTATCACTGTGGGAGAAGAGGTGCAGCTTAGGCTGTATTAATGCAAATTAGGTTACACTGTGCAATTTTGGTGCTCATTATGGACCAAAATAACATTTGTAACACTCAAAGTCCCTATTACACAAACCCAGACGTAGTGCAATTTTCATGCCATCACTTGGTACCAGTGCATACACAGAGGGACCACTCTAATATCAAAAAATTCCTCTGATTTATCAAGTTGTCCTCTTTTTCTCTTTGCTGCACTTTTCCTTATCTTTGGATTAATGTTTGCACAGAAATACTTACTAATAAAATAATCTATAATGATGACTAAATAATGGCATCTGAGTGTTTGCTGCAAAACCACTGTATGTAAAAATTTCAGACAAAAAAGTCCAGACCAGAATCCTACATGGATCCAGTTTGTCAATGTGAAACTGACCTATTACCACAACCTGTTTTTACAACACCTGACCTACAATTAAATACAGGCCTTGAACTGCTGCTGGACAGTGAAGGATGAACCTCAGGGTGCAGGATACTCTCAGTCCAGCAACGGCATTAGATAATAAATCATAAAAAATTTGAAAATGCTGAGAGGTAGAACTAAATCCATCATTTCATAATTTCAGTAGATCAAGTTCACTTCACGTCAGAATCAACTCATGATACCTCTCCAACATTCTGCTTACCTGGTTTACTGTTAATTTAAATGAATTTCACTTTTAGAATACCTTACCTATATCTTATGTTAGTCTTTACATAAATATGGAATGTTATTTTGCAGTTACACTCATCAATTTATGGCACTTCAAAGACTTGGCTGTTTTTTTATACACAGAGGAGAAGAGTAAATTAATTTTCCTGTAACCTGATTGCACATTATAAGCAGCCCACAGATATTCTAGCAGCTTCTGCACCAATTAGCTGCCTGTTAGGTTTATCTTTTACAGCATATTTATGTTGATTCATATTAATAATTGTAATGTTGTGTATTTTTAATGTGTTACCTCTTGAACGTCCTGTCCTTCAGAGATGAATTGTCTTAGACCGCAAGCTCTCTCCCTCACTTGCTACTTTTAAAGCAAATGAGAGGAAGTGATTGGCCAATATTGATACTTGCTCTATCTCCACCTTCTCATAATGCATTCCTCCCAGCAAATAATGTATTCTGCCCATCTTTCACGTTGTGCCTGCTTGCACAAAATAGCAAAATGATTGCTGGACATGCCCATAATGCCCCCACCCAGAATATTTGGACTTGCGTTTGGGCTGTGCCTGGTTTCAGGATAATAATATCTCTATTGTGTTTTGTACCCTTGAGTTATCCTGTCAAAACCCAGGAGGGTTCTTGATCAGATGTCAACACCCCCTCAACTGGCTACATCTACTGGCATGCTACTACATCTTCTTCCAAAGAGCAACCTCTTTACCCTAAGCTGCTTTTACAACATACGTACCCTGTGTCTAAAGCTGAACCCAGCCACCCTACGAAAGAAATTGAACATCGTAGCAGACTTCTGTGCACATCTATGTTCTGACCCCAACCCCAGTAAACAAAAACAATTTTTGTATTTTGGTGCAGCTGTCTGATGTCTAGTAAAATTAATTTGTTTGAGTTTATTTACAGCTTTCCAATGCAAGTCCCTCCACCTCTGTAAAGAGCTGCAGTGTTAACATAAAAAGTCACATAACTACTAGCCCACTAGGGCTGTGTTTTATATTTCTTTTTGTTTGTGCTAAAAGTTCTGTTAATGCAGCTTAAGGACATAACTACTACCCTCTTTTTTCCACTGTAATAAAACAAATTAATTATTTAATTAATTAATTAAATACTTTTTCCACATTTATTTCATTCTTACTCCAACAAATCCCATAATAGAAGTGCTCCAGATAACTGAACAAACCTTTTTTGGGTGTGTGTGTGTGGCTGTACTATTACTGTCTACATAACTGTGTGTATGACTTAAACCATCATGTAAATTACACTGAAAAAAAATATAAACGCAACAATTTTGTTTTTGCTCCCGTTTTTCGTGAGCTAAACTCAAACATCTGAAAATTTTACTACATACACAAAAGACCTATGACTCTCAAATATTGTTCTCAGATCTGTCTACATGTGTTTTAGTGAGCACTTCTCCTTTGCCAAGATAATCCATCCCACCTCACAGGTGTGGCATGTCAAGGTGCTGATTAGACAGCATGAATATTGCACAGATGTGCCTTAGACTGCCCACAATAAACGGCCACCCTGAAATGTTATTAGACTGATGGGCTGGTCACCGGATATTGTCAATCATTAATTCAAGCCATTCATCAATATTTTACTGTTTATAATGACCAAATATAGTCACTTTGAAGCCCTTAAAACTGGGCGCTATTCATTAAAATGATTGTCTTACAAGCTTCTTATGAAGTCATTAAACCTGACACCACAAAAAGGCACATTTTGCATGTTCCTTTTAAAATGGATTTTGGTAGTGCATGGAGTCAAATCATGATAACTGGTTCACTGTTATACATACAACATGGACCTGACTGTATGTTGAGCTATGAATGAATGCGTATTTTCAAGTTGTACTTATAACCCAAAATGGCTCTCTATGCTTCACACTCCCTAGTTCAACAAGATTAACATTGTTGCCAGAGCACAGTGCTACAAAAGCTAAGCAAATCAGTACCTTGTTCATTCAACAGAAAACAGGCCAACTGTGTGTCACTTTGTCTGCTTGGTGCACTTGTATGTCTTCAACACTGTGTCCACCAGTACTATTAGTTCTACTTCACTGACACTGAGCATTCCTTCACACCGAACGCTGCTGTTTCAGAGCATCATTTCTGTTAGTACACTGTAGAGTTGATGCCCTGTGACATGATTCAGGGAATGTGCATAGTAATTGTTGATTCAACAACATGGACAAGCAGACATACAGCCTACACTGACTCAGCTTCCTGCCATATCCCTTATTTGGCTCAAGTCAGTACCTCTTAATGATTCCAAAGTAAAATAATAACACTTATTATAATGTTTTCTCCTGTCTTAAGTTTTAAAACAGCACTCTGGTCCATGCCAAGCTCCTGTTCAACAACAGATATCATCATCATCTTCATTGAGTGAGCTATTACCTTTACAAATGTTGCTGCTGTTATTTATCATAATATACATGATTGTTCTTTGCTGATGTGGCTGGTTTAAACATATTGGAGCAATGGGTATGGTTTTCTGCAAAGAGAGAGTGAGCTTAGTTGTTACTAATAGTTTCGCCCTGTGATTGTAAAATTATTTAAATAGCTCTCTTATTCCTCCTGTCAGGTTATCCCACATATTAATTTGTTAATTTGCAGTTTTCAATTAAATCTATGGAGCGGCAGGTCCTCTCTGATGACTGCCTGACTGACTGTTTGAGTCGATTTATACCTACCAGCCCAAACCAATTAAATTTCCTAGCTATTCTAATTTCTAATCTAGTTTTAATTTGTAATACTGATAATAAAAGAGTTCTTGAATCCTAGATGATTGGATAATAATAAACAGTGGTGCTGCCCTCACCTATGTAACTGGTATATTTTTGTCCTGTCTGTGGACCAGCCAGTCAAGATAAATAAATACATTAAATATTTTTGTTTATAATTCAGCTTTTAATAATCGATGCATTATATTCTGACCTACCAGGATTTTTTTCTTGGTTATATATATATATATATATATATATATATAAACGTTGATTTTGTTGTAAAGCACATTTAACTACATTTTGTATTAACTGTGTTCTAGAAATAAATGAATGATTCATGATGACGAATCATTATTAATCATTCAAATTGTGTAATATATATTCAACAAGCTTACATTATATCAGTTTCTTTTCATATTCTTTAAAAGGAAATATTTTATTCTTTATTTGGAACATATATTGTATCTTCTGATCTGTCTGTCCCATGAAAAGCTCTGTGAACATCCCTGATAACCAGCAGATACAGCATAGGGTAGTTTGAACAATAATGATATATAAATATTAATGAAATATTTAGATGTACTGTCACATTTACAATGCTGTTTCCAGCCTGTGAGGAAAGATAACATTACTGTTACTATGTTTACAGTGTGGAAATTTTCTGGGCAGCTGAACGCCCAGTGAACTGGAACGATTTTGGCACTGGGACTGGGATATGACTGACTCCGCGGGCAGTTTACTACCTACTGAACTAGTTTGAGACACACCCTACATGACTTTTGTTGCCCTTGACTTTGCGCACTGTAAAGGTAAAGAGATGATGAACATAAGAGCACTACACATATTATGTCCTGAGACCTTAAAGGGTCACTGGTGAAATCAGATGAGCCCTGTGTCTTTCATCTTGCAGCATGTG
The DNA here is from genome assembly GCA_034779795.1 of Ctenopoma multispine. Classification (NCBI taxonomy): domain Eukaryota; kingdom Metazoa; phylum Chordata; class Actinopteri; order Anabantiformes; family Anabantidae; genus Ctenopoma; species Ctenopoma multispine. Next base: position 16,351,349 of record JAUYWH010000018.1, on the reverse strand, counting down.
ATCAGTTTCATATCGGCACATTTGTTCAGTGGACAACCATGACTACACAACTATTTTCTGTTGCCCTGATTAAACAGGGATATGACGTGACAGAGTTGGGATGGAAAGATGAATAGAGGGAATTTTACTGCTTGAAAAGGAGTATGGAGTATGTTGAAAATGGAGAAGATATCAGGAGAGGGAACTGTATTTGCATGATAATCCAGTAGGAGCTGTTAGAATGTGGCTTAGCTTGGAAAATCCTCTGTCTCTTCTGTAAGACATTGCTGCAGGCGAGGCAGAGTACCAACAAGGCCTTTGGAGATATAAACGTGTGTGTGCACATATGCAAACCCATGTTTAATACCAAAAAACACTGTTACTGTGAGTGTGTGTGCACACCTTTTTGTGCTGAATGTGTGTGTTTTAAGTGTATTTTTGTATAACTGTCAGCATCCTCACAGGAAATTGTCAGTGGCTGGCCAGTAGCCTTGGTGAACTAGTAGGGCTGAGTGAGGAGGGACAAGATGCATGGTTGCCTTGCTGTCCCCTTAGCCCTGAATTTTGGCAGCCCATCAGAGGCGAACAGATAAGGCCTCACACATGCTTCATGTTTGGTGAACCAGCAGTTGGCTGTTTGGAGACAGATGCTGTGGACCAGTGGGAGGAGTGGACATTGCACTTTCGATCTCCTGTCTTTCTACATTTATTATGGCAGGTTGCTGATTTACACTAGAGTAGCAACATCTAATTTGTATGAATAATGCATCTCTCCATTTTCTATTTCTACCCTCTCTTAGTAGCCTAACAAATACTGGAAAAAAAATGAAATCAAGCTCCAACAACAGCAGTGAGGTTAAGTCACACATGTAGCCCAGGAGTACAAAATGGATGAGCGCCAGACTGTCTGACATTAAAACTAATGACTTTAATTACTTTAAATGGTGAGAGTGTGTTGCCATCCATTTTGTAAGAAATGTAGAAATTAGTTGCAGAGTAAAAGTGTTTTATTGTTTCATACAGTATAAGGAACAAAATTCAACCTTGGTCTCACTGAAAATAATCCCAACCTTTGTAATTTCATGCTGTGCTCTCAAGATAATATCCCCCAACCAATTATAAGCAAGATTCCATTATTCAAAAAGTCACTAAACTTTAAATGTCATGTATTCAGAAAGTATTCAACCCGTCAAGTGAATTTTCTTTCTTTCCTGCATTGTGTGATGTTAAATCCTGAATTGAAAATAGAAAGGTGACTTTTTTGTATCTTAGTATGAAAAGTTGAAAAGTTTATGTCAATCAATTCAGTCTTTCTTTCTGTTAATGACGCTTGAATCTGAATCGCTGACGTGCACCTAGGTTTGAAAAGTTTTGAGTTCAAACTAGAATTAAATGATTAAGATACCTGCAAGGAGAAATCACAGAATCCACAAGAACCAAACTGAACCACCAAGTACTAGTTCAGGGTGTTGAATACTAGAATAGTAAATAAGTGGTTATATGTTGTAAGACAAAAATGCCAAAATATAATACCTAAATAATCAGGTGTTTAGTGGGTCCTGTGTATTATAAAGGCAATGAACAGTATAAGGTTAGGGTTAAAGGATGATTAACTTAAAACATCCAAGATGTTTTGAAGATAAATTGTTTAGAAATTTTAAAAATACAAAAATACATTTTGCAACTGCTGGTGTTTGTGCAACATATGAATAATAATAATCATGGTGTTACAGGGTGTTAACTCAAATATATTTTCTAAACATAGATTTAGAAAATAAGTAAAACATTTATCAAATATGCTTGCTAAAAGCCATTAAAATCATTAAACAAAATACAGTTAATTTATGCTAAAAGCTTAATTTTCCCCATGTAAATACAGGGGAGCTGAAGAGTTGTCCAACTGCATTAGTTGCCAACAGATGAAGTTTGGAAATGTTCTTTGTAAATATATGTACTTATGTGCATGTTGCATTTTACAAGGTCCTGTGACATATTTTAGATTCATAATCATAATCCATTCACAATCCAATGTCTGTTTTTATAAAAAATATCATAAAAATATAACCATGTCATTTACATCTCACCTTTAGATACAATATGTCTTAGCTATCTGGACAGCTGCAATATCACAATATCCTTCCAACAGAACTAAACATTAAGCTAAAGTATAAATAAAATAGGTCAAAAGATATATTTCTTTGTTGGCTTCTGTATCTTCAACAAACAACAATTACTGAAACATGTATGTAGTGAAAATAAACAACTATAAAAATGTCAAATGTCCCTTGTCAATTACCTTAAAGAGAAAGAAATTGATGTACTTATTTGATATTGATTTTGCTTTCATTTTCATGGTTCCTGTTATTTTGATTAATATAAAAATAATTACAACTGATAAATTCAATATTAACAGTATGACTGTAATATATTTTGATGACTCTGCAACTGTGATGAGTTGCTTTAATACATCAAAGAGACTTTTGTAATAATTGTACATTGAATTCATGTGAATTATGAAAAAATATACATATATATAATTGGACCATGCACAATAGAGCTCAGTACATTTGAGCTTTGCAAACTCAAAAATGTTTGTATAGATGCAGTCACCTATAAATGATGCTGTATCTCAGAGGGGGCAAAAAAAAATAACTGCAGAAATGTCAAGAGCTGGAATGAATGTTGACTGATGAAAATGTCCTTGACATTATTTTGCTCCCAAGTATCTTCCCAATATCATTTTCTATAAAATCTACCCCAACCTATTTAAATCAGGGGGCTAATTTGGGCCAATGTCAGTTTCACTGCCCTGTCATTGTTTGTGGATCAGCCAGCGGTTATTGCTGTCTCTGTGACACTTCATTACTGTCTAATTAGTATTCTGAATTAATTGGCCATCTTGTTAACTGTAACCTCTAAATATTATGATAAAGCTGGTGAGCAATTGAAATGAGGTGGGTTAGAGGCTGTGGTGCTGCAACAGAGAGGAGGGTAAACTGCAGTCTGTCCTCAGTGGATGGTGTATTTATCAGGTCAAAAATAGAACAGTAACTCTTACCTTGCTACTTTTGCTCTGTAGGAAATAATGGGAAATAATTCAGCTGTTCACGAAAATGTTGCAGTTCAGACCAGTTGGTGTTCGTGTCAGACAGAATTGATTACTGCAGCAATTAGCACTTGTACTTTAACACAGGATTTAGTTTCTTACTTTCATACATTTCTTTTAACTACATCCTCTTTTATTGTAGTGTACATATCATTATATAGAGATTTGTTGCTATATGATGTCTAAACACTTATCTTTTCCTTTTTTTTTCTTTTATTGTCAGGAAGTTGAGTCATGACAAGAAAGAAGTCCAGTTGCCATGACTCAACCTCCAGACAATTTCACCTGGATGACGAAGAATCTTCACATATACATTTTTCATGTCATTCAGAATCCTGTGACCCCTAATCGAGATGACACAGAAAAGGCCTGATGACTGTGATGATTACAAAACAATTCAATATAACAATACTTCAAAATAAAGCTACAGAAATGACATTACACAAGGCTTTACACTATTGTGGTTGATTTAATCAGTCATCAGGGAAGCTAATAGTAAGTTAGTAAGTTGATTTTAAATGGCATTCAGTGACTCATTTATCATGGTATCCTTGCAAAATAGGCAGGAAGTGGAAGACTGCAGTGGAGACAAGCCCTCCGTTTCAGATTGTCTCATGAGAATAACTGCTTCCTATGAGCTAATGTTATGGTTCAAATCTACATGGTTGTGTCTTTATACTCAAAATCTAGATACTACATGTAATATTACAATTTTGAGCTACAATATAATACTTTACCTTTGTTATATGTGTTGGATATTAATAACCATATGAATATATATTAAGTAACAATGATTAGCATAAAGTTTCAAACTGTTTTGATTTTATGTTTAGATGTTATGTTCCCACAGATCAGGGGAAGACTCTGAGCTCTGATTCTTGGCACTATTTGCTATGACCCAGATCTTATAAGATAGAAGTTGATTAATCCCAGTCTACAGAGCAGACAATTTCTGTGTTTACTGATTATATGTGATTTAGACAGTGTTTTCCACTTATGTATTTGTTTATTTATTTCAAAGGGCAGCGAGAAATTTGCTAAAATATTGCACTGTGTGATCTTCTTCTGTGTAAACTGTGTATGTGCTGAGTTAAAAACTGACAGGTGCAGGTTGCATCTCACTGGCCGCCACAGTTTCACTGAACCTCTAAATCTAACTGCTGAAGGTCAGATTTACAAGTCTTATTTGGATAACAAGAGGCAGTCGGTCAGTAAATCAGGTCAATGGACATAATCCAATATAATCCCCTTAATCTCACAGAGTAGTCATTGCAGGAGATTACCTTAGTGATTCATTTTAATTGCTGTGTTAAAATCCCGATTTGGCTTCACATGATTTATAAAACTTAAATAAAGAGAGCGGGATGTGTTAAAATTGTAGTGGTGCTTATGTGTGTTTGGTTATTAACGGAGTACAGCTATTTGTTTATTTTTAATAAGGGTTTCCTTTTAAAAATAATTATCCAACCACTGAGAACCACAAATAGCAATTACTGTGGTTCATTTGCTATTTACAGCAGGGTTTAACTGGTTTACTGGTTGGCTCTTGCTGCATTTAAATACAAGAACAATGGCAAGTAAAACCACCAACTGAGAGCAATTTTATCAAAATGAAACCAAAATAATCCATTAATCCCCTGCAGAAAATACCCACTAATCTTACAAAACATACAACTAAACAAAAGGATTCAGACCACAAGACACCACACCCACCACTGCCTCATCAGCCACATAACTAGATTCTAGTTGGTAATAAAAAAAAACAAGGATCATTTTCCTCATTTGGTAGTTTATAGAATATGTTTTAGAATTTGGTATTTGCTGAATTAATCCATATGTTTTAAACAATTAAAGTGCTAATGTCTATTAAAACTAACTGTGATGTGAGCCATCAGTGAAACTACAGGTAGATTCTCATGTGAGATGAAAGTGTTTTGGCTGTAAAAGGTCAGTTCTCCCAGGCTTTCTGTGTCTCTCTCAACTGTACAACTTCCACTTCATTTCACAAATTAGACTTCTACTTAAATAGTAGAATTTTTACAATCGCTCATGCAGTCTTGTTTTACACCACCAGCACTTTTCCCTATACCACTTTTCATATCCTTTAGATACTATATTAAATTTAATTGGCATTTATAATCTTTGTGTGGACTCTCTCTAAGTTCTTGTAAACTGAGCCAACATATTATGGCATGAGATCTTGCACACAGACTTGGGCTCCTGAATCTAGCCAAATTTAGTTGTCAGTATTTTTTAGCACAATATTAAAACCACTGGTGGACTTGTGTGAGGTTTAATTTATCCACATTAAGAACAGTTTAAGATTTGTATTAATTCTACCTGTCATACATTACTTATTAATCTGTATTTCAGTCTCATTTAAAAAAATGTCTGCGTTACACAAATCTGCAAGATATTTCATTCACTACCAGTGTCTCTGCATTTTTTATAATCATGTTGCAGGTTATTGTCACATATTAATTTTCATAGTATGTACTGGGTGAGTGACTGCCCTATCACCAGAATGTTTATAATTTATATCTACTTTTTGCTTATTTCGTATCAAAAGATATAAAAATGACTATGGACTCGAGGGTAAAATAGTGAGCTTGCAGTGGGCCTGCTTTGCAGGTCACATGATGGACAAATGAGAAAACAGCATGACAAGAAGACAACTGAATGATTGTGGCTCACAAGAAGCAGGAATTCTCAAAGACCCAGAAAGTTAAGTCTTGGAGAAAAATAAAATCCATGTGATTACCTCTTTTTACTCCAGTTCTGACACTGACAAATCAGTGAATATTGGTTTAAAGTCGTCTACGAAGACCAGGGCTGGTGGTTCGATTCCGCCAAATTCCTGACCACACATCGACAAGACACTGAACCCTGAACCCTTGGCGTCTTAAAGTATCCATAATTATTAAAAGTTTTAAATAGTCTTTTGAAATGAATAAACACCATGAAACAGTAAGGGGATCCACGTTGTGACCCACTGCTGGCATCGCATAGCAGCCTCGGCTCACATACCTCTGCCTGTCTTTCAGAAGATACAGTATATTGTATATGTGATCTGTCAAGCAATTTTAAAGAACCTAGTTAATTGCTGTTATTGATTAATCAAAATTAATTGCATATATCAATTTTTGCTAGGAAAGTATTTAAGAATATTTGAATTTACATGAATTTTAGCAGATGAGTATATAAATAATTTATGTACACTTTGCATTGAGGTGATAACCAGATATAAGTGTTGGCCCATCATAGATCGTGCCACCACTACAAGTTCTGATGGTATGTTGGGAGGTACAGATAGCCCTGTGACATACTGATGGTACAAAATATGTCAGTTATGAAATTATTAATGCAGTAATAAATTATTTTAAGCAGTTGTGCTCAGATAGACTTTTTTGCCATTTACCTATCCCTGTCTTATTTCTGTCTTCTTATAATAAAATAGATAACATATTTGCCCACATAAGTCTGCAGAGTATAAGGTGGCCCTTTTTATTCTCTCTTCCCTCGCTGCTCTCCATGTCTCTCTGCTGATGAAATTTTCACTTTTCATTGTTTTTTTTTATTCTCATAGCACCAGTTTGAATGGGACAACAGAACATTATTAATCAGCTTCTCCATTATTTTTCTTGTGATGAATTGAATGAAGTTATTGTGTTATTTTGACAGCTCTAATATACATATCACTGAACCAGTAATAGCAACTCATGTATCTTTTTTGTTTACGTGTGATATTTTATATCCACTACTGAGGGACAGCTACTGAATTAATTCAATGAATTCATATGCTTTATTTACGTGATAGACATCAAAAGGTACAATACACTATTACTTTGAGATGAAAACAAAAACAACATAAATGCCAAAACATAATAATACAGATAGAAACAAAATAATTCAAACATAAAGTCTCATACATTGTTGGTAAGCACCAAAAAAAGTCATACATGTAAACAAATATTGTGATCTCCTGCATCTGAGGCCCATTGTTTGTGCCATATGATCACATATCTGGAGTGTAATTCTTTTTGGTTAGGGGATAAACAAATTGCCAGGTCTGCAGTACACCTATTGGCACGAGGGTTTTTAAAGGCTATTAGTGATCCGTTGTATAGAGCTGTATTCAGCTTGTTGTGTAACAATCATATCACATCTATCCATTAAATAGGGCAGATATGTACAATTTAATTTAGAAGTCTCATCATAGAAACCATGGTAATTTAGTCAGTGCTCAATATTCTGCATCATTACTTTTAAAACCATTTCCATCTACTTCTTCTTAATAGCTTAAAGATTATTCAGCAATTGTCAAAGGAGAAAGACAATTAGAAATGTTATGTGTAGCTGTGGAAACAACAACTGATTAAGTAAGAGAGTATACCACATGGCCTAGAAACACATGTAAAAATAATTGAAATTTTCATCACTTAGTGCTATGGCAGTTTATTCATACAAAGTACCTACACACTACTGATTTCTATCACTCACAGAAGAAAATGAGGAAGGGCACCCTCTTACTTCAGACTATTTGAATAGATTTTCAAAATGAATTCACTTGAAGAGGTGATTATGACTTGATGAGACATTTAGCCCCACACTCCAATGTTCCAGCTTTCACAATCAACAGAAATCCCAATGCCAAAAGCATTTTGATTAATCAGTCTAAGTTTATTACCATAGAAAAATGTCCTGTTTCTCTCAGGGCAATGAGGCTACCATATGAACGCTCATCATAAGGTCTCTCTCCGCACCTCAGTGATTTTGATGTAAGAAGCACTGGCCCCCACGGGTGCTAAGGTACGTGTGGTGCAAAACGTAGACCTAATTGGAAATTATCGCTGACAGAAGTTTGAGCCACAGGGTCCCTTAATGATCCAAGCAGCACAGAGTGGATCAGAGTGAACCCCCTCACTACCTGTGAAAGACATTTAGAGCAGATGACAGCAGTGCAAGCCCTGTTGTGGGACTGAGGGGTTACAGCCATGTTGTGCTCAAAGTGTTGCAGGGTTGGGGAGAGGGAGAGGGAAAGGCAGAAGGAAGTGGAGCCTCTTTGACAGATGAAAGCAGACTGGTCATTAAACTGTTGGTAGCTGAGATGTCATGAAGTGTGATTTAGGATTTTCTTCTAATAGCAGGCGACAAATGTCATGTGCAGGTAGCAATTTTCTAGATAAGGATTACATTTTGCACACAACAAACAAACAAATTCACATTATGTCATAAAATACCTAACTCTAACTCTATTTAATTATAAATGAATAGGATTGCCATGTGCAAATATTGCCACTTGTTTCCAGATTCGATTAACATTACATCATGTACAATAATCTTTTCTTATCTATTCAAAACACTGCAAAACATACACATATCAGTCCCAACATTAAACATTAAACCCACTGCACTGTTTCAGTGTTGTTGTGAACAAGGGTCACCATGGACCGGCATGTCATTTCAGGCCATGTCAGAACACACAGTGCATCACAGCTTACCCTGTACAGGCTAGTAGAACTGTCATCTGTGCCAAGGACAAAACACTTACAGAATATGTATCGACTATAGGCAAATCAGAATGGTAAGTGTGTTATTTATATCTACACTGGTAGTTCACTATTAACTCTATGACAACAGACATTTTTTGCTAGCAGCGGTTATACATTACAACAAGTGTTTAATTTACATTCCCCCTGCACTGAGCAGTGCTGTTGCATGTTAAAGTGTTGTCCACTCAGTTCCCTAAAAATATTTTCTTCAGTTTGTAATTTCAGTTTGACTTGGAAAAGAACTGCTATACTACCAGTACTAAAGAGATACAAAACTTTTCACAACACTTTCTTGTTATATATAATATAGACCAAAATCATACGCCAGGCAGCCATTTCCAGTCATCTTAACTTATTGTTAAAAGACTAAGGAAGACCTTGTCAAGTGAGATCTTGACCTAGGTCTTTAATATCATTGTATATGCCAACAGAGAAATTTTGACAGATATGTCCCTGGGGCCAAATCACCGAAGGCAGGCTTGTCCAACCACTGTCATTTCCTTGTTGCCTCAGGTCTTAGAATGCTAAAGCTTCAAATTTCCCTCCCATTGAGCAGCATAGAGTCACTACAGCCATCCATCATATGAAGTTAACTGACAAGGTGACACTTAAATGAGACGACAGAATATTCCCCTTGGCTCTTCAGTTGCTGCATGATGATACTGAGTGATATGAGTCTCATTCTGATGACACATTTTTATAGTGTTGCAACTGAAGTCTGGAACACTGTGTCTTGTACTGCAGAAAAGAAAAACATACAGTAAACAGTAAGATCCAAATACAGAGAAGATTACAATCAAGTTTATCAAGCATCTCCTAAAATTCTGCAGCTTGTGACTTATAGTTGAAAGTGGCAAATGTATTTGTATAGTAAATTTTAATTTGATTAATTGAAAAGCATTTTCAACCACCTTAAAAATTACCTCCATTTTATCTTCTTTTTTATGGAAAAAATGTTTTGAGTTGGATAAAAAAAATATAATTCATGTCGGACCAGATCAGTCTGAACACGTTGCCCCCTCAAGGTTGCATGATTTTTATGTTCAATCTGACATTCTTTGGTAAGCCAGAGAGACATTTTTACCATGTCCTTGTCTCAAGAAAAGACTAGTCCCGAGTTGGTAGAACAAGTTACAGTACCCAACTCTGCACGATCAGCAGCCTTAATGTCAGTATAAAAAAACTTGAAATTGTTCCACAACTTATTGTTGCATTTAAGAAATCCTCTATTTGGCTATTATGTCCCATGAAACAAACACTAAATCACCTGCTCCACTTAGGGCACATACTGCCCTCCTTTGGGAGCCTCATGTAAAAGTTTCACATTGCTATGTTAAAGTGAAATGGGTCATATATGCTGCAAGGAAAGTCTAGAAGAATTGTTGTTGGTGCAATGGAGGTGATTCTATTTCATATAAAGAGACAGTTTATGCTGTCTTACCTGGCAGGGGCAATTATGAGGTAACTATTCAGTAATTTCTGGGCTATGTAATGTATATGCTATACAAAATATACTATGCAAAAAGATAAATATGAAATCTGGAAGTATTTATAGGTTCACAGGAAATCAAGAAAATATTTTACAATTACTTCTTAGGGAATGTGTAGAATATTGTTTATCATTTCTAGTGCTTATAATATGTGTTGTTTCATGTTCATGTTATCAGACACATTTTTACATTGCATGTCAATTTCTTTTTGAACAAAAAAAGCACACACTGTATGATAAGTTCATGAGACAAAGGCAATAAATCCAATTAGATGCAAACAACAAGACAATTCCCCTTCTTATATATGGAGCAGAGTATGCCATTTTGATAAGTGAGTATTGTACTGTACTCATTTTTCATCTTAACCAGTGCATTTATCTAAAATGTGTCAGTTTTTATTGCAGCAGATGTCCAGGAAGTAAACTTTATTGAGAGTGCACTCAGGGCTTTCCTCTGTCCCAGACTTACTATGCTATCTCACACTCCAAATTCAATTTGTTAAATGTAAATGTTAAGCTGTAAGCTCCTAGGCATGGGACCAGAATCTGTGTTGCCATCTGTCATCTACCAAAACAGAATGCCTAAACAAAATACTCTACAGCCAATACTAGACTTGTGTGTCCCAGGTAACAGTGAGGACCTTTCACTTGGCAAGATGGAATGATAACCTTTAAATTTGAAAAGATGGAAAATTACTCCTTTTTACAACTATAAACTAACAACCTGATCACAAAGTCAAAGCAGCTAAAATCAGGCTATGTTTTGTTAAATGTCAGTTAAATGTCATAAACGATCATTACTGGCTTCTCATGATTTAGATTTCTACATTTTGGAAGGCTAGTTTCTCTTCCTTTTTTACTGGGGGAGCAGTAGCTCAGTTGGTAGAGCAGTTGTATACAAACTCCACGGTCAGTGGTTCAATTCCCAGTTACCCCTGGCTACACCTGGCTACAAGGTGTCCTTGGACCAAACACCAAAACCCTGGATTAGTGCTGACATGTACTTTTCTTCAGTTTCTCCAAAGGGATCAATAAAGTATATCTTTATAATTATGTGTTATTATTATTTAGACTCATGGACAGTAGCCGTATGTTGCTGTTATGGCCTGAAAAAGCACTGCAACTAATGTTTTCTTTAACAATCAAATACATTTCAAGGTTATTTGTTTGGAAACCATATTGTTTGGCAATCTCAGACGTGACATCTCATTTTAGAATCCATTTGTTATCAGAAGGTGCCTTCATTGCTTTATTACACAGATCAGAAACTCTCAAGAGTGTGGCTTTGCTGAATTTCCAGAGCCAATAGACCAGCAGTCCTCTGAGTACTGTGGTGCTGGGTTTGATTAGGGAGGTCACCTTCAACAAATAACTTCCTGTAACCTGCCTCATTAACAGTATTAATTTTCTTTGGCATTTGTGCTCAAATTACAGTTGGGACATCTCTGAAAAACACTCAAACACAAACAAGCAATAAACTAAATTAATCTGAACCACACACTATATTTCATTATTGCAACATTATTGTACCACTGTGGTCAGAATCATGGCCTATGGGTCAATATTTTGTTTTTTTAGTCCAAAAACTCATCAAAATCATATGTCAAACAGGTAATTTGTTAGTTCCTACTAAAGCAAATCAGCCACAACATCTGCACTCGTAAGGAACATTTTATGCTGTCAATGATTTAATGCTGACCATAAGATTTCAGAACAAGCAGTGCATCGCAGCTTGCTGTGTATGAAACTGTGCAGCTGCAGACCAGTGTCCATAGTGATCCCTGTCTACCAAACGTTAATAGTTAATGTTGTGATTGATCGGATCAACTGTTGCATGACACAGATACTACAATAGCATTAGCTATGTGGCTGGTGTTATCTTAAAAGCTTACTGGTTAGCATGATAGCTAATGCTAAGATCAAAAAGATCAAACAGTGTAAATATTTTTAATTTTAATGTTTCTTTTATTCATTACCTATACAACTTAGACTGTTAGGGGTCATAGGGAGGGGGAGGAGCCAATCCCAGCTTGGGTGAGAGGTGTGGTACAACTTGGACAGACCACTAGGTGCATATCATACTATCCAACTCCTTTCTAAGAAGACTCTGGCCACAAGTTATAACCATGAGTTATAGTTAGACAACAACTAATAGCCATAGTTATTATTGTAAAATATACTCTATATTGACAAAGGTATTGGGACACCCCTCAGGCTTCAGTGAATTCACTGAACAAAGCAAGGTCCATAAGAATACATGGATGAGTGAGTTTGGTGTGGAGGAATTTGACTGGTCTGCACAGAGTTCCAACCTCAACCCAACAGAACATCTTTGGGATGAATTAGAGAGGAGACTTTGAGCCAGGCCTTTTCATCCAATATCAGTGCCTGACCTCACAAGCAGTATTCTGTAAGAAACAAATATACCCATAAACACACTTCAAAAGATTGTGGACAGGCTTCCCAAAGGAGTTGAAGCAATTAAAGTTCACGTGTGTAAGTGTCCCCATTATTTTTGGCAATTTAGTGTAGGTGACTTAGTATAAACAGTGACCATAATAACAGTATGTGGTGGATGGGTGGGTCTGAAAACACAGGATACCAATATTGTTGAACTACAACATGAAACACATTTTATTACTAGCTGTTCCACATTGTATGTATCTGTTTAATATTATAACTATGATGACAAACTTTAACATTTCCAAAGTATTTATTTAAGCCAAAATACAAAATGTTCTACTAAATCTAACCAAATCGTCCCCTCAACATAACTATAATTATAATAATAAAAATGTAAATGACATGTAAATGTGTAAATGTGTACACAGTAATGAAAAGCAAAAGTTTTTTGTCTCTTTTTTAGATATAACCTTCAGACAATACCCCTACTATTTTGTTTCTGAGAAAAATAGCTTTACTGTGATAGCTTTTCAGCATGAGCAAATTAGACCTGAAACGCTATTCCAATTACTGTCTTTTCTCCTGTGAGTACCATGGCTTTTAAAAGGAAAAATAGGAAATAAGAAACTAATTGAGGCAATATTCTGCCTAAACAAATAAATACAGTGACTGGTCTTCAAGATAGGCATGTTAATATGAATCAGTGTTTGTGCTTGTGAATATATATCACCAGGCACCCTTTCTACAAACCCTGCAGATCAAAGTACACAGTATAGTTTCAGTCTTGGGTATACAAATATAGATTTGTTTACATGTGAGATTCAAGAAGCTGAATAATTTGCTGAGATATAAAAAGCTTCACAGTAAGTGAATAATGAGATTTTCATGAAATAGCTGTGAATTGACCTTGAGCTTAGACAGAGAGGTGTGCCTCAGAAGCTGGCCGGAGCACCTGGTGTTGAATTGTTCTCCAGAGATATGGTTTGTTGATTCTTTTGACTTTGTTTTGTTACGGCATGGAATTACCACAAAATGGTTTTAATGTCATTGTGAGGTGATGTAGCTCTACTAGACAAGTTGCTCTATCCATGCTCCATCACAGAACTCCTGAGTATTGTGTGATGGATCAACCAGACAGCTCAAGTGTCCAATAACAAGTATTCTAAATGACAGTAAGAAAACAGCAGATCCACCAGAGAGTGCAGTGTCAAATCAAAGTAAGAAATAGAAAAGGTCAATCACTTGTTCAAAGCTGTCCTCTGTCCTTGACTCAGGCCTTCAATAAATCTTCATCATTCTATGATCGTGCTCTTACACCACACTCACTTTAGTTTTGGTTATCCATTTAGTTATAAACTGGAACTTGTGACATCTGCTGAAGGACATTTGATGATGAACAAATGATATAAATATTCACGTGATGGTCAGTAGTAGTAATATTAGTAGTATATACCTTATAAAATTGTATACTCAGAAGAGTCAGAAGAGGAAAAAGGTAAAATGGTGTCACATTTACTTAGTTTTGTTCCTCTCTCATGTGACTTTGACATTGCTCCATGATGTTGATTTATCACTTCTCTGCTACCCTGAATGTCACTTTCAGCCTATCGGTGTCCCACAGAGGTCGTAGGTCTCTGTAGAGACACAAGACTAAGGAGGCTGATCAGACCTTGAGAAGATCCACAGTGACAGCACATTAGTACCAGCCATCCTCTCTGACATCATATTTTACTACCACATTGTCACTTTCTAAATGTGCAGACATGCAAGCAAGTAAACACAGACATGTAAGCACATAAGAAAACACAGATATACTCACACTCAGCAGTTCTATAGGGAGAATGGCTATGTAGGGCAGCTTCCTTCACCAATCCATTCTCATTCCTATGGCATCATATTCTGCTGCTTTGTCAAGCACTTTAGGGTATAATACTAATGCTAGACGGACCCTTTGGTGTCAGTATAAGACACAAGGAGTGGTCCAATGTCATTTAAGTCCTGCAACAACAGTATTAGATTATTTGAGCTTTGACATTATCATTGGATGAAGGAGGCCTGACGATGATTTGCTGCACAAACAACGTATTCACTCTTTTCCCATTCTAAATTCCTTGGATTTTTCAAGATCCTTAGTATCTCATACAGACACTAAAGAACTCCTTCTTCAACATCCTTACTCATAAACATTTTGAGAGTGTCCTTGATATTTTAGTGATACAATATGTTTGTATCGTGGTCACTGGTTTAATCATGTCAAAATAATTTAGAAGAAATCTATTTTTTTCTTCTTTTTTTAGTGAATAGCAGAGTCATGAGAGTAAGTGGAGCCATAATAATTTAAATCTCCAACCTTCCCCCTCAATCACTACAGTACCACTGCACCACTACATACGCCTTATATTCCACAAACATTGTGATGCAATATTGAAATGAGGATTAAAAGATATAATTTTATTATGTAACAGTAATAATACTGCATGTGACAAATATGAAGAAGTAATTTCTTAAAACCCTATATGTCCAGCATTATACTGATAGTATAATTATTTTCCTGTTCTGTTTATTTATTGTATGCAAACATGATTTACTTTTTTTTTTACTTTTACTTTTCACTTTACTCTTCAACATATTTTCTTGGCAATAAACAGAAATGAAAGAAGTGATACTGAAAAATGTTCAATAGTTCCACACTCAGCAACAAATTTTGGTAATAAAATTACAGTATAATCTACTTTACATATGCAATAGTGCAACCGTGGCTACACAAAAAGCTTAAAAATGTAAGAATACACACAGAGCAAAACAAAGTAGGAAAAATAAACTTACATAAGCATAAAGCCCAGCTTTGCTGGTTTAAATAGCACAAGAATATTATGAAGACAAATTCCAAAACACAGATGTTGTGTTCTGATGACTAAGGCAAATGTATGTGCAATATCTGAGAGGTTGAGATCTATCTACAACAACTGTTGGCAAAATCAAAATGTAAAACAACAGTAATAAATTTGCATGGCATGGCAATTGTTTAACTGCAGCTATTTAAAGTGAGGATTATCGTCTTTAGTGCTTTTTAGGTTTCACTTTGGGAGCTTGTTTTAGCTCTGTGTGGGTGGTGGGTAGTGAGTGTGTATTTGTGTGCAGCGCTTCTGGCAAACTATAGGCATGAAAAACCCTACAATGGACTGACAAATACTGAAAATAGATGACCCTCCTGATCAGAAAAGCATGCTTTAAAATAAATCTAATCAACATTTTAACTGGTCCAATCTGTCTTTTTATCTATTTTAAAACACTGGTTGATGACCTTTCTTAGGCTTTTCTTATTCTCTTTACATTAATGTGAAACAGAGCACGAATAAATTGAAAAATCATGGCAGAGTGTGCGGTACAGTAGTTGGTGCAGTACTAACAGTCATGAAGTCTATGTTTTCTCAAGTTCAAACAGCTGTGCATGACTAATAGCACTGTGTTTAGCTGTCCTCAGGGATCCTCCTGCTCTGCCTCATCAATAATGTTTCCATACAGGCCAACTCGCAAAACAACAGCAGCAACAACAGCAAATTAGATTCTTACAAAACACAGCATAGATCATTAGTGACTTGGCACAGTTATACACTGTAGCACGTCACTCTGATGGCAATACTATAACCTTTTGGCATTAAAGAATCATTTAAAGATGTTTTTGTTTGTCAGCTATCAAATACAAAGTGCCAGCTTTTCAATAGCTATGGTGCAATAGCACATAGGGAGCCGCTTTGGGAAATGTTTGAAAAAGATGTAGTAATAAGTTTTGAAAAATTTTGATATATATAAGTTCTGATGAATTAAGTAATAGTAACCAGTGCTTTTGTTTGAAATCTAGTCTAAATCTGGAAACAGAAAGATAAGCCAGATAAGAGCAGGAAAAGACATTCACTGACAGTAAAAGCACTGGGACATAAAGCTTTGGCTATCCCACAAATTTAGGACTCAAAATATATAATGGATTGTACACAGAGAAAAGTGAAGTGTTGCAAAAAGCAAAAATAAGTGCACAAGAGAGTTCCCAGTCGGGTATACATAAAAAGCACTAGATGGCCATCATGAAAGTCTTCTGGAACATTATAAATGTTGCATAGCAGAAGCAATTAATCCCCATTTTAGAGAAGAGCAGGAGAAAAACAAAATCAATTCTATAAAAAGGAATCAGTCTTATGTGTCACCGTTAGACAAGATTCCTCTTTTTCTCTTTTAGGAGGAAAGATATTTAGTATGAAAGTGGAAGGTTGAGAAACTACTGACAAATATCACGTGTTCAAATGTTTATGTTTGTGTCAACCTTCTCTTCAGAAATGTGATAGGGGTATGAAGTCATTGAATGGATTTGCTTTGTTTCCACAACAGTACAACAAGAGTCCAAAAAGGCTGTTTGCCCACTCAAATGAGAAACAAAATTGCATTAGAATGAAAGTAGTGCATCATGATGGTGCAATGAGCAGAGCAATTGTCCTTCAATGTGAAGGTCTAAACTCAAATAATCCCCTGTGACAGCAAACATTCACCCAACTGAAGTGTCCTTGAAAAAAAAAAAACACTGAATCCCATCGGCACTGTACTGTAGCAGAATGTCTCCTTTGGGGATTACTAGAGTATCACAAAAATAAAATTAAACCGTGCACATCAACACGGCTGTCTGTTGTAAAGGGACTCCGTTATGAAGGGTTGCTGAGGCATTGCTGGACAGGTTTTTAGTGTTTAGTGTTTGTGCAGACAAAAATTAAAGTTTTAAAGTAAAAAATTAAGTTTTAATATCTACAGAACTATTCAGACTGATTTTTAACGCAAGAGTCATAGAAAAACAGGAGAAAACAACTGCTAACAGATGAGAAACAGTGAGATTTGAAAAAAAAAAACACCAACCTTATGATATGTGACCTGTTCCTGAGGATAGTTACTTAGGGTCCATTAAGTTTCTACACCTTACTGCATTTCCTTACAAAATATATCAAAATTTGATAATATCTTCCAACCAAATACAACAACAACATAAATTTTTATTTATCTGAGTGACTGGGATATTGTGAAAAGACATGCAGTAGTTTTAGTTTTGGTAATTTCTTATACACCAAAACATACAACTTAATCCGATATACTGTACATCCATTGTATTCCTATGTTGTACACTAATTACCATAATAAATAGTTACTTCAGGAAATGAGTTTTGCTTAATGCAAAATATTCAGATTTTAAATGCTGTGTTATTATCCTGTGAGAAACAAACTAGTGGATAATATCAAGCGTGATACCTTAGATGCTACTATTCTCAGGATGTCTGTCAGACCAGTTGTATAAATAACAGCAGGGCTGTAAGATGCAAGATGTTTGTTATTCCTTTAATCCTCCTCATTTCCAATATGTCTATCATTTCCACCATTTGTCCTTTCATCTATTTTAAACATGCAGGGACAATACCAGATGCGCAAAAGACAGTTTACAGTTACGGCAGAGATGAGATATCTCTCTTTATGAAACCTCAACTAAAGCTTGTAGACACACAATAGATGCACAATAACACATGAACTAGAAAGTTCCTGGGGAAACTTTGAAGGTGCCTGCCACCTTGCGCCCGTGAACCTTAAACCAATAACGCCAATGAGAAAGCAAGATTTATCAAAAAACAAAGTCTTTTTGATGTAATATATGTTTGATAGGAATCCCCAATCTGTCCTGTGAGCTAATCCTGTGTGGTTTTTGGTGATTTAGGTTGCCAACTGACCACAACAGAGGTTGTGTCATGATCGAGACGGTCGTGTTAAGATAAGATAAGATAAGATAGAACTTTATTGATCCCACAGCGGGGAAATTTGTGTGTTACCACAGCTCAGGA
>JAUYWH010000018.1:16309315-16332853 GCA_034779795.1 Ctenopoma multispine | reverse complement strand
TAAATACACGTTTGATATCTGCACATACAGCAAAGTTTAGTTTCTAGCTTTGGGCTGTATGCACAATGCTTCTGTCCATATTTCTGTAATTTTTAACAGCGTAACTTCATTAATTATTCATGATTAATAATTGTCCCGACACAGATTCAGAGTTGGTCAGAATGGCACAGTAAATTAGTTTGTAAAGGTTATAATCACATACTCACCAAAAAGCATGTTTCCCTCAGAGCGGCGTGACGTCACGCCACTCTGAGGTCTTGAAAATTCCCCCGCACACATCTATGTAGAATTTAAGAAGATTTTAACAGCTTTTTAAAACTTAAATTGCCATAACTCGAAAACAAAACAAGATATCAAAATACTGTTTGACACGGTCAAAGCTGAAAGTGTCTAGAATCATTAAAAATTTTAATGACATTTTTAGGACAAAGTATGACCACACAGCATGATGAAAGAGGTAAGTTTAGAGTTGGAGAAAAATAGATGCCTTGCATTGCTTCGCACTGCAGGCACCAATAACAGTATGAATATACTTGTTAATCCAGTTTTATAAGACCTACTGTGATACAGGAATGTCACAGTTCAGATTTGATACTATAAATTCATGTGAACAGGTGGAAAGAGTACACAAATACTGTGACAATGACTTGTACACAGATTAAGGTTAGAATAGAATTATATCACACAGTTAATGCACTAAATGTATTTAATGCATTTAATTAATTTATTCATTGAATTAATTTATATCAATTTAGGTGATCTTCTGTAGAGAGGCACTTTGCAGCATGTGCATTGTATTTATCAGTAACATTTCTTATTAAAGAATTAATTTTTTTTATTGAACTAAAACATAAACATGCATTTTTTCAAACATAAACACACATTGAGCTTTTTGCAGTCACAATGAAAACAGCAGTAATTTAGTCCAACGCAGATTTCTATATATATTTTTGTTAAATTATTGGTGATATTTTTACAACTAATAAAGGTAACAAGTTGCAAATACGTTATCATAGGTCATTAACATATCAATTAAATGTTCACAAGCAAATATCAGATCTACAACTGTTTTGGTTTCTGCAAAAAAATATCTGATCTTGTAGTTCAACACCCAGTTGTGTGACTCCAATGTAATAAAATGTTTTATGTGTGGGCTCAGGCATCACTGTACTGGCTTAATGGTAGGCTGCCTTTAGTTTACTTGACTCACATTGTATCCCCTGCACCCTCTTGTTTTTCCATTAGTAATTCAAAAAATATTTACTGCATCACAACATATTGGTTATGTTCACTATAAAAAGTAAGTACTACTAAGGTAGATGTTTCCAACTGAACAATGGCAGCTGAAAAGTTTGTCAGTCATTTGTCATTACAATTTAAACCAAGCATTCACCTGTTGGTCATGAAACATCACAGGTAAGTTTGATTAGGATCAAACAGTATTATCATCAGGTGGTTTGTTTAATCAGTGATGAATGCAACCATTTTATGGATTATGTGGTGTTTATTGAGTTGGGATGACATTTTAAGGACATTTAGAGATATTGTTGGACACTACTATGACAATTCAAGGTAACTTCAATGCCAAAAGCGATTTACAATTATAATTTTTTTTTCTTCCAAAAATTAGTTCTGCCAATAGAAACAACTTCAAACATCAAAGGCCAGAATAATAGGGTTAATGGGTTTGATAAATAATTAATTACCTCTTACCTCAATGAACAATAGATGGCTAGGTAGATGGCTGATCACAGTTTGTGTCTGTTTTTGATAATTAGTTTAGGCTCCTAGTGTGTTCTTCAACTCAGTGGTTAACAGCACAGATGCACACAGTCAGATTGATAAAGAAAGACTTCTCCCAGATTGGTGTGGAAGAACATGACTGGCCTGCATGTAACCCTGACTTCTTTTCTTTATATTTGGCATCACATCATCATATTTGACATGACTTTGAGCCAGGTCTAATTGTTCAATGACCGACCTCCCAAATGCTTTTGTGGATGAAAGACATGCAAATTCCTGTTGTCAGGTAGCAAAATGCAACAGAGAGCCTTCCCAGAACTGGCTGTTGCTACAGCTAGATGATGTTAATGGATAGGAATTAAGTGTTTAAAAATAATTTTCAAATGAGCATTATTAAAATCCAGTGAGTCTTTAGGTAAGTAAATAAGTAAGCCATGACATGCACAAAAGCAGACTTTCCAATAACAACATATTCAACCTTTATCACATCACAAAAAAGTCCAATTGAGGCAGCAATAAATTCATGAACTCCACCATTGCTGTATATTGAAGGATAAGGTCAAAGCCTGAGTGAGGTACGGTATTTGAAAAAGTCAATTTGCTAAACTGGATGTGCTACTGCTTCTTCATGTCCCAACCAATGACATTTTCCTCCAGTTATGAACACATGTAAATTGCTTTCAAATACAATTGACTCTACAGGATGCATTTTACCTTACCACTTAAGATTTCACACAACAGAAAAGAGAAATGGGCATAATTAAATTATTAGTCTTGCACAGACATGCGACACACAG
Organism: Ctenopoma multispine; assembly: GCA_034779795.1. Taxonomy (NCBI): domain Eukaryota; kingdom Metazoa; phylum Chordata; class Actinopteri; order Anabantiformes; family Anabantidae; genus Ctenopoma; species Ctenopoma multispine. The sequence continues at coordinate 16,330,313 of JAUYWH010000018.1, read as the reverse complement.
GTACACACACACACACACACACAGACTTACATATAGCTCAGATTTCCATCAAATTTTGCAAAATTTAATTTTGGTGAGCAAGTTTATGATTGGTTTGTTCTTATAAAGCCACATGTTAGAGTTTACTGGAGCATTCTGGTTTTATACTGTATGTGTTAGCAATTTAGATGATCACGCCGTTGCAGGTTTTACTGAAAATAATGAAGCAAAATGTTAGAACAACAACTCCACAGCTGCAAAAGAAATAACATGAAATTGTGTAGTCAGTCATTTTGGCACCATTACATGCCTAATCAGGTTCAAATTATTTTAGTCGTACTTGAAAAATCAAGGCATCTGAAGTGATTTTGGGGCTAGGCTTTAACCTGCAGTAAAGTTTGTAAGTGATGCCACCCGTGTGGATCATTTTCTCAGAGAATGTGAGCATGCTGGGAACTGAGCTGTTGCAAAAGTGTGTGGGAAAAGAGCTGATCATTTGCCAGTTGATATTGATGCAGGATGAAGTTAGTTCGTTATGAAGTGGAAGCTCAAGACAAAAACACAGATAGAAATGACTCTTGCTGATAGCATATTCAGAAATATGTGTAGTTTGGTGCTTGTTTCCTCTATTTACACATAAGTCAGACTTAAAGCCAAATCTACTGTATACTTAGATACCAAGCAAACACTTGCAAAAATTTAAACATTTGATCAAATCCTATTGGAACATATTGCGTGTGTGAGGATATATAAAGTACAGGACTGACAAACTGTAGACTTAAGTTTGAGTCCAGAGTCCGGAGGTTGGCTTAAAATAGACTAGCTGAGTTTAGTGCTTTATTAAAAAACAGAACAAAATGCTAAAATGCTGTAATGGTGAAACATTCATTTGTCATAATAAATATAATATAACAAAAATACAGTACACTTTTCAAGTAAAAATGTTCAGTGACATGGCAGTGGTATTTCAAAGGTACTCACTCTTTATCTCACAGAAAAGACTTAAAACTTTATAAAGCTAATTCCAGTGTAAAATGTGTGACTCAAACAAAAGTACATCTGGGCAACAACAAACATATTGATCGTGATGCTGTGTTAACATAATAAAACATAAAAAAGTCCTCTAAACACATATTGTGATAATTTATTTACAAAAAGAAATTGTTAGTTTATATTATACATAATAAAACAGCCATAGCTAGCATTCACTTAGCTACATGTTAGTTTTAAGTTAATGCTAACTATGCTATAATAGCTATTATTAAAATAATGGTATAATTATTTCTAGGGGTGCTGAAACCCTTGCATGAGCATCAGGCATGTTGCTAACATTGCCTGTCATACAGCTTAACAAAGCTGATGGCACCATTGCCAGATGTTCTTATAGTCCTTTGTGCGACAGGCTTGCAAATCTGCACCTGTTTAACTCCAACTTAGTGTTAGGGGCTTAGTGTTGACAATCCTGAAAAAATGTTTTTTAAGAAGCTTGTTCTGTGTTGTATATGACTACATAATGATATGGGGAAATCATTCAGCACACACTGTACAGTGGTGCACAAACCCATCCCTGTGGAATATAACAAAGCCTGTCATATCTTTTCATTGGAGGCAACCTAAATAATTGCAGCAGACTGAAAACATAATGTCACCTTCAACACTGTCAGCTGACCCACTACTGAAGGAGAGGAAAATGCTGTATGGATATCCGGAGAAGTTGTAAAAATACTGTCAAATTCAGAATTTCTTATGATGTAGTTATTATCTTATTTTTTTTAAGTCGTATAAACCAAGGACACTGAAGGACTTTTTAAAATGTGAGTGAAGACATTTTTTATGAACTTACAAACTTTTACAGTAAGCACACCATGTCTAGCTCAGCAACTTTTTCAAGGTCATATAGTCATCCCACCCTTTAAGAGAACTTTAAACACACTACTGGCTGATATAAAACTTCCCTTTGGGGACCTGAAGTGGGTCATACAGGGCAAACGAAAACTGGTTTAAAAAACCTTCAATCAAACGGCAAGTTTAACACTACCTGAATATTCTAAGCATTCAAGTTCAGAGCTTTTATTAATGATCTGTGTACTTCAACACATTGTTCTAATGAACAGATGTTCTACATCTTGTGGTATAATATTGTATATCCATTTGTAAAGCTGAATGTTGCAGGTGAGAGGAATCCCCTGGAATCTTTCCTCTCTTTTCATATGTCACAGAAACGCTTTTGCGCAAGTAAATTCAGACTGTTTCATGACTTCAGTCATAGTTATTTCTCTGCTGGAACTTAAGACATTGTTTTGCAAGTCTTTAAAGAACAAAATTATAATTGAGCAACCAGACTGACAGATAGAAATTTGAATTGGATTACACAGTACTTAGAAGTGAGGCTTCAGTCTCATTAGCACTAAATCTTTTCCATGAATTTTTTCTCAGCATAAATGTTAAGAATTCATACATTTTGAGTTTCACAGCATCGTTTTTAATGCAGTGTTTTTTTTCTTTCTCTCTCTTAATTTCTTAAATCAACCCACTTTTGCATTCTACCAGGTTCTGATTTGGGTACTGCCCCAAAAAGGGGATCCTGCTCAATATGCAGTGTCCCTCATTATTTCTATAGGAAATATACAGTTGTGTTTGATCTCACATCTCTAGTCTGTTATTATGCATAATTATGTTCTGTCAGGATCAAATACTAAAAATCTTAGTTTACCAGTTTACCTTTGCCACCAATTAAATCCACACAACTTAGAGTACTTCATTACATATATTCTATAAAGCAAGTACTTTGCAAGCGGCAGAGTAATCACAACCTATTGTCATAAAACATGAATCATTTCTCTAAAAATATTTTTTTTTTCTAAATTAACTCTTAGAGTCACATATATACAGCTTTTATTAAAAACCTACTTCATTTCACATAATATAGATATTAAATATAGATATATAAATGTAGAGCTGAAATGTATTTAGGACTGTTCATTCAGGTAATGTTATTTATGGAGACATGATTAACATATTAATTTTTTCTATTATTTTTCGAAAACTAGTGGACTAGTGGAGAAAAAGTAAATAAAAGTGAGAGGAAAACATATCAGCATCATCACTGGTATATGTATAAGTAGACCTAAACAGTGAAGCCATTTAAATAATAGGAGCTCAGTGTGTGCTGCTAGAAAGTAAAGTAAAAATGATTTACAAATGGTTTTTGCAAATCATTTGGTATTTACTGCATTTAAGTTAAATCAGTTCTGGGTTGATGACAAAAGCCAAAAAGTTATACAGTCTGCCCATTATGCTACTGAGGACTGATGAGAAAAATGTTTGTAGTGTAAGTGTACACATGCATATCTCAGTCTGTGATTGCAAGGACACACACACAGAACGCCAGACAACATCAGCACCCTGTAGCTTGATGCACACTACAGAATGATTACAGTAGAGCAGAAACAGGTGGCATACCGTATGTAGACATTTTCAAAATGTCAATGAAAAGCCAACTGTACGTGAATCGTCCACGATTCTAAGACAAACCTGTTCCACGTTTAGTAGGCCATTAATTGTCAGTCACAGGGATTAAGTTAGCTTTAGGTTGAGGGATGATTGTAGTAGCTGAGTGCTGTTTACAGTGACAAAAGTCAACATGGCTAACAAATTCATTTGGAAAAAAAATCAATAAAAATGAAACCCAAATAGGTGTAATGAGAAAGCAATGCTTCTGTTCTGGTGAAATGAGAATATGAACCTCTTTGGTTGAATTCTGCAGTGTATGCAGGTAATATGGGACTGAGGCTATTATCTGTTTTATTTGTTTTAGAGAATAAATCAATTGAGATGCATTTCATTTGAAAATAGTGCTCTTATGATAAAGTACAACAGCAAGCCACTTGTCACAAATTCACACAAAATATTACTGTTGCCAGTTTGTGTATTTTTCACTTACAGCAAAAATCTGAAAGATGTGAAAGAGTTTAAGAGAAGGGGTATGGACCCTTTATTTTTTGTTTGAGGAAAATGACTAGAAAGTGAGGCTATATTGTTAGGTTTGGCTTATCCAGATAGAAAAAAATGTGTTTGCTAATTTGTTCTAATTGAGTTAAAAAAATGACCTTGATGTGCAAAATATGTACAGCAAACAACCATGTGACACCACCTCCAAATGACTGCAGCAGGTTGGTGGTTTTCAGCGAGACACTTCACAAGTATTAAGTACTATACTGTGTAAAAGTGTGGGTAAGAGTTAGATATGTGTTACAGTGAGTGTGGCAGCATCCTGGCAGTGTCCTGCACTGTAGTTGACATGTCTTAACAGTCAGCAGTGCAGCAGAAACATGAATATGTAAGTGTGGATTTGAGTTTGCAGAAATTATAACATTTACCGTCCATGTCTTGAATACCATTTTCAAAAGACACATAAACTCATCCTTTATTTTTATTTTCTGTAAAATGTTATCATTATGCAGTTTTCCAGGTTAACCTTCAAAATATTACACCAGCATTTCAGAAAATGGTCTGTGAAAAACATTGCTGTCACTTTGTAAACATTTTTTCAGCTGTTTATATTTTCTTAGGATTTGAATACAGTTGTGAGACAGTGTGTCGTTGCAAGTCTACTACAAAAACAGTGAATGTGTGAACACTTGCTGTGTTGTAGGAACAGCAAGTGAAGAGTTATTTTTTTCAGACTGCTTTTTCACCTCCTCAGCAAGAGGTGGAAGAAGTTCAGAAAGAATCATTATGCTAGGTCAATCAAGAGTCATCTATACTTTATCAGTGATCCTTCTGAATTGATTGAAGGAATGTTTTATGGATTCACTGCCTGTATCACTCACACTTTCATTATCTGTTATAAAGAGAAAGCACACACAGTAATATGTGTTAATGAGGGTCAAATAGGTTCACAAAAAATGTTTCAAGTCTTGAGTAAGAAGTTTTTGCATTGTGAAGGGATCTTTTACTGTATTAAGTATTGAGTGACAGATTACAAAATTGAGGACGTACTGTCTTTAATAAGTCTTTGTTTGTTTGATTTTATTGGTTTTATTCTGAGAGTATATTACTTATAATTTATGGAAATGTATTATAATATATTGTTTTCTCTCTAAAGGGCTTGAATTACTGTTCTTTTAATTTGCTTAAGGGATTTAAATTGCATGGCCATCAGAAAAGTGCAGTAAGAAATGCCTTGCAAACACCACAGTGACATGACTTTGCAAAACAAAGAAATTACATATACTATAGTATAGGCCTCAATTACAGTTTTGTACTTGTCTACATGTCAATCTACCTCTAATTTCCCGTTTTTGTTCTTTATTCTCCTATATGTTTTGTAAAATTAAAAGTGTATTCTGAGTGGTTTATCTACCTTAAAAAAACCTTTTTCACGCTAGATTGGACAAGTTAAGACAATACTCCCACTCAGTCAAGAACTAAATGTCTAATTGCACTTCCAGGGCCAAGCTGGTAATTGGAAAAGCAATAAAGTCAGTCCGGTGGGTGAGCCTGCTGTGCTGCTTGCTTTGAATCTGAATGACTCTTTACAAGTTCTGTCATGTCTGCAAGCTTCTAACCATCTCCTCTAACTTCCTGAGATGTGGGTCAGACTCTACAGGCCATCTAGTTTGGTACTGTCAAACTGAATCTCAAAAGCATCTGCTGCAGCTGCTGACGAGCCGTTCCTGCTCATCTGAACAAGTGAGTTTCCTGGATTTGCAAGTGGAGTAGATTCTGTGTCAACATCCATTAGAGTGCTAGTAATTGAATCTGAGTGCTAATAGACTCTTGGGCAAATTGGAAATACACTTCAGCAGTTAAAAGTATAGAGAAGTAATTCACAGATAAGATACTTTAGAGAAACTTGGAAGACTCCAGTTATCTTGGTTGAATTTGAATCTTTAAATCATTTAATTAATTAAATCTAGCCTACAATACAAATAAAAGTGTCAGTCGGCAGTATCAAATGTAGTACATGTAAAATTAAAAAAGATGTTAAAACTGCAGTATCATATTTTAAATAGCTAAAATTTTGTTACTCATGATAGTGTGTGTCCCATATTCAGTCTTGGAGAGGAAAAATATTCAGTGGTTCATCCAAGAAAAAAATGTCCAGGTGTGAGTGTTTTCTGTAAATATAATTAAACATCAGTAAATACAAATACAGTAAATAATGCCAACTTTGTATTTTAAATGGTTTAAACACATTAATTGATTGGGGTGCATCTTATTATAATTTATTCACAATAAAGTGTTTGTTTCTTGATTTTTTTTAGCATATTTGTCCCACTTAAGTGATTTAAACAAAGTTTAATATTACACAAAGATAACCCGAGGAAATACAAAAATACCTATTGTTATCTAAAAATGGTCCATAAGTTAAATAAAAACACTCTGAAGTCTAAATAAGGGATACTAACATATAAGGATTCAGGCAGTGTGTCAAAAAATCCTAATATTGTTACTGAACAAATCAACAAAAAACTCAGCATCTTTGATATTATTATATATGAAGTATGAGTGGATCCTACTAAAGTGATCACTACAGTTCAAAAATTATTAAAATAATTATTAAAACTACACTGACAACACACTTCTTGTTAAAGAAGTAAATATAAATAACACCAGTTGAGTTTCTGTTGTTATTTATAATCACTTTTTTAAAATGTCTTCTTTAAAACTAGTCTGGAGTTGCTGCTAATTGGTTAAAAATTACAACAAGTTTAAGCAGGTGGAAATTCTCAAGTTTAAAATAATAAAAATATACAATTTAGGGAATCTGATGACATTTTAAAAGGTTTAAAAACACCCACTGGCCGGCATTAAGACCACTGCTACACTACTGTCAAAGATTTGTCCTGTGTGATCAACACTGGAATTTTTTGCAGTGGTGTAAGTGGTTGTTAGTACAAAAATAGAAATCTGGAAAACAGATTCCTTAGAGAAGAAAGGGCCTTTTGGCCTCTGTGGAAAGTGAGTGAAAGCTTTTGCAAATTATAACATGCAGGCAGGAGACTTGTGTGCTGAGAAAAACAGAAAGTAACAATTCTATTTCACCTACTGTGGGTGTTGAGGTCAAGGTACAACTTACAAAGATGGAAAACAAGCACTCCTGTTGGAAAACTCAATTTACTTAGCTGCCACACTGTGTTATGGTCTCAAATTAGGCACTGGAATAGGAGGGGGAAGGTATTATCATAAATAAATAAATAACACAGGATATTGCATACCCACAATAAGACAATAACAAATCCACAGTACATCATAGGAATGGCTTGTAATTGATCTCTTCTAAACTATTCTATTATGATAAGGCCCGAACATTTTATTACTAAAACTAATTGCACTACTAGTATACAGTTATCTATATGTGTCTTTAAGTTATTGGATGAAATGAGCTGTATCTGTAAAGACAAATAAATTACTTTGAAGTGCTGGCTTGCACTGGTTATGATATAAATGCTACTGTATGCAGTATACAGTGGCTTCTAAAAGTATTCACAACCCCTTAATTTTTCCACAGCTAACTGTCCTGACATACCGCGTTGTGGATCTTATGATCAGAGTTGTGTTTCTATCTGAACTATGACCAATAAAGTTTGTTTCACCACAGCAACGTTTCTGAATAGTAGTGTACAATAGTGTATACATGAGAGATGATGAAATTTGAAGACATTTTTAAATATGTGTAAAATGGTAATGCTGACACTGAGAGTGTACAAATTATATTAATACTGTAAGAGGTGACCTTTGTATAGCTTCAGTAATGACCTTAACTTAATCATATATCTTTTATGGACATAAAAAATAACTATTGAAAAGAGTTATACAAATGCAGTGTCTAAGTAAGTCGCCCATATGTCTTTTCGGCTCATGTATGAATTTGAAATATCTGTGGAATTGCATACTCTACAATCTAGTGTCTAGATTATTTTTTTTGTCTGATGATTAGAGACCTTTATATTAAAATTATTTTAATATTAAAATAGAAACAAACTACAGGGCAATAATTTAATTAAATTCCTATTCATATTTTTTTTTATCTTGTGTTCTTTTTGTGTTTGTAGAAAGCATTTTGTTAAGTATAATTAGTACAATTAAAAATGTTTTGCTGAACAGTCCAGAAACGTTTGGCAAATGGTTTTCACCTGCAAGTGCATCTTTGGAATGTGCCATTAACATCAAATAGCAGGAGGGAGGGCACACATGGCAACGTCCATCTAGCTTTCTACTTTATCTGAGTAATGCATGCTAGTGGCACATGTTTTTATTCTTTTTCTTATATTGTGGTGTTTATTTCATATACAATATACTAAAAGTTGTATTGTGTATTGTTTTTAACAATTCTTGTTGTCATTACAAAAAAAGGATGGCATCAGATGTTTATGCATATCCAAAAACAGACATCTGGCTCATTAAAAAACAGCTTAAAAAACAAAAAACAAATGGCTGCTTTTAAATCTTTTAAATTCTCTCTTCGGGTTCGAGCATATGATTAGTTTCAAATTAGAACGGACATGGAGAATTAACATGTTGTTTCTAAAATTCTGATTAATTAAATGAGTGGAATTTTCAGCTTTTTTCTGACCTCATGTAACCTCCCTCAAAAGTCAGTTTCAGCAGAGTCAAGCTATTTTCATATTGCACTTAGCCAACCTAGGCAAGGTGCTAATGCTTTTGCAGCTTTTAGAGCTCAAGAACCATTGTTCACTGAAACAAAAAAAACAAATAATTATTTGTATTCTGGTTTTACATTACTTGTGTCGAGATATGGAGACAATGTCACTATTGTTATCCCACTTCTCTTTAGTTAGACATTAATGTTTTTTACAGGTAGAAATCCATAACCATAGAACAACCATGATATAAACTGATGTCAAATTTTATATATCACATTAAAAGCTCTACATTGTGGTACAGGTAGACTACATGTGCTAACTTTGTTTGCAGATGTTAAATCTGCTGCCTCTTGGCATTGAGGAATGTCAGCTTTTCCTCCTGTTTTAAATCCAACAAGAAAGTCTAACACTGAAAATCCTTAAAAACAAAAATTTGTTCTCTGTATGCATTTTCAAAACTTAAATAGTGAGAGTAGTTGCATATGAAACATAGATTAGTGATCTGATATATATATGCCTATATATATCTGTCTATATATACTGTATATATATACTGTACGTACAAGTTTGAGCCTTCTATCAGAGGCCTTGGAGCTTGAAGGTCCTACACAGTATCTTAGCTGTTCCAAATGCTGCACTCTTCTGGACAGAGATCCCAGCTGTTGTCCCTCATATCTGCTGTCACTCTCCCTTATTGGTGGTTACAACCCTGAGTGTTTCAATTACCACAGAGACCACTGTTGCCTTTACCTTCCTTTTCTGGCTCCTCTGTCTGCCCTTGGTATTCTCATGTTCCTTCTTTCTGATGTTGCCATCGCTTGGAATTTCTACATGTATCACTACAGCCTGTTTGTCAGCCAGTCTGTTTGTCCATCTCTTTGTCAATCACTACTGTGTCCAGTTTGTTAGACAATACCTGTTTCTCATGTTCCTTTTTGCAAGGTACTGTTAAGTAGGATTTAATGACAATTAATGGCATGCTCTGTGATTAATTAATGTAAATTAATTGCATGTTTAAGTTTTTGCTGTGAAAGTATTCCACAGCACCTACACTCATGGACTGTTTTACATCGGATTAAGGGGTACCATGGAACGCAATTAATTAGCATAAATGTCTTCAACACGTAGTTTTTTCTATTATCAATTAATCAAAATTAACATGTTATATTGACACTATATAACATGTTAATTTTAATTAACGGCCACAGTGAGTTTTAAAATTTGTATGATCTGAAACTGAAAGTAATTGAAAAGTAAATGAAAACTTGCATTCAATTTCAGTGGGAACAGTGTTGTTCCTTTTTTGCCAGTGCATCAAAGTTTGGTATCAGTTTGTTTGTGGCAATTCTCAAGACAGATCTGAGGTATTCATCAGTTAGCTGCGATCTGTGGCGTGCTTTGTTGATGTTCATCACGCTGAACAACTGCTCACACACGTAGGAAGAGCCAAACAACACCAGCATCCTCTGCGCCACCTCCCGCGTGATTGGAAACTTGTCTTGCCTTAGTTAAGTGTAAAACTCATGCAGTTTAACGGAGTTTCATCTTTCTGTCAACATGATCTAATTTTATGACCAAACCCCACTTTCAAGTGATATCCTCTCTTATGCACTACCAGTCAAAAGTTTGGACACACATAGAAATATAACCATGTTTTTTGTGAAAAGATACATGTCTTCAGTTGTGTTACCATCATTGCACATGGTTTTCTAATGATCATTTATCCTTTTAAATTAATACATTTGCATTAGCAAACATAGCATGCTATTGGAAACAGTACTAATGTTTGGAGAATTTAGACCTCTGTATGTTTATGTAAATATTCATTTTAAAAACACTTTGTTTTCAGCTACAGTAGTCATTTACAATATGAACAATGCCAATTTGATGTTATGAAATCTGCTTATCTTTTACAAACATGGTAATTTCTATGTGTGTCAAAACATTTTGTAGTGTAAGAACTTGCAGGAGTGGGTTTATTAGACAAACAAAGAAGTAAACCTCAAGAGAAATAAACATAGAATTGATTTTAATAAATCTTATTATCGAGGAATGCATTCAGGCTCAGAAAAATGCAGATTGGTGGAAGTGATTCAATCATCTATCAAGTTGCCAGCAGAAATGCTATTTTAGCATTTTTCAACAAATCAGAATAGAGACACTCTTAATAACTGTGCTCACTGAAAATTTATGAACTGACAATCAAGTGAATTTCATGCAAGGTCAGTAGGAAATACATTTCTGCATATGTGAATACCTAAAGTTTAGTCTAGCTGCTGTGCAACCCTTACAAGAAACTACCAGTCAGTTTTATCACTGAGCTACAGGCTTCCTTTCTGTTCAGTAGAAATGCAGACCGATGTAACCTTATAGATATGAAAGTCACAAAGTAGAATTACATACTGGATTTGCAAACATGCATTTTTAGTGCAAGAACCACAAGAACATATGTAGCACCCTAGTCAGTATTGCCACATTTATAACTTTGCACCAGTGCATATCCTACATCACACAGTGTAAGATGAAACCCTTCAAAGTTAAGCATCAAGAACAAAGGTCGAGGTAAGTTTGCTACTTTATTGATCTATACAGAGCATACTGTAGGGCAAAAGGGGTTTCACAACATTCATATTAATGTGAACAACTTACCAAATGCTAACAAAAAGCCTTATCTCAAACATTATCATTGAATAGTACAAATAGTCTTAAAGTAATAACAAAATCCAAAAACACTGTAGAAAGGTGGATACATAGTTTTATTAATCTCCAGCAATCCTAGGTTTTCTGTTTAACAGGGAAAATAACACAATTCTAATAGAGAAAGATCACATTTTGTTTAAAAATGCTGTGAGTAAGTGTGTTTGTCCTACATTTTTATCTTTTAAGCAGACCTACAATCTTTCCCCGACAATAACCCAGTACTTTAATGGCAGTGGAGTCAGAAATCTGGATGCTGAACTTCAAAATCAGCTTTTTTTATGGACAAGAAAACAGGATGTTGTAGACTGGATATTTTGGTTAACAAGAATACATTAATATGTTAAGTATCAACATATTTGTGACTTGTCATCAGGTTAATTGTATAACATATTCTCATTATGTTTATAGAAAATGTAACCCAGTTGGAATTATATATTTCACCATATTACTCTGACACTGTTTTATCCAAATTACCTGTTCCATTGTACTTGTACATTGTGTGCACTGCGCATGGCACAAAATGATACAGACACACAAAGTGCATTTCAAGGTCAGGAAACTGTGGGTGCACTGGTTGTTACAGCTAGTTATTAGAGGCTTTTTTCTCATTTGTCTCAGCTTAATCACTTGTGCCTAATCACTCTCTCTCTCTCAATAAAACACATCTTAGTCTTTCCATACAAATAATAAGGTAACACAAGTGATTCACAAAAGTTTTACAAAATATTTGCTTGATGATTCTGTGGATGTTTCATATCCAAACAGTTTAGTTACACAACTAAAGAACTTGTTAACAAATGACAAGTTATGTTCCTCAAGTGATCATTAATCAGGTTGTTAAACTGACGAACCAGATATAATGATTAATTAAGATTAATAACAGACTTCACATTATATTTAACATAAGTGCACTTGTGATTTAAACAGATTGTTTTTTTACTCCTGTTGCATGTCCAGTAGCTCTATGACTATGACTAACTGTGAATGGTGCATGGAGGATAAAGAATAGCCAAAAACTTTTGCGACACATTGTGAGTCACATGCAGCTGTTGCAATTGTGGTTGCTTGTTAAAATGGTACATCAACCCTTTCACCCACATTTTGCTGATTATTTTATATAAGTAAGTCTTTAAAAATATAAGTAGAAATATTTTTCAGACATGCTTAGCAAAACATAAAAAAAAATTATAATAATCATCATCAACAAATAATCTAAGAGTAAAGTCAAGACATGAGAGGCCATGAGATTCAGTATGCGACTGTATTATCAGCAGCAGAAATCTAGCAGAAAAAAAAGATAAGTTGTGTAAAACAAATTGTCTGTTTCTCTGTCGCTTCTTGTTCTTGGTTTTCACTTAAATGCAAATGTTTTGTTGAATTAAACTGATCTTTTACATGGCACAAGTTTTTCTTTTTCTTCTGAACAGTTTTCACATTACCATAATGCATGTTGTTTCCATAGAAACAGTCTTACTGAACCTTCCTTTGTGGAAATTATATTTGTATAGTGTCTGAGTTTTGCTATTTCATGAAAATACAGTGACATGATGATAATGACAAATATAATTTTGGTTACTAATATGATGAAGTACTTAATTGAAAAGACACTATGGATTTGTAAAATTATACAGTACTAACTTTCATACTAAATGAAATGCTATAGTGTGAATGCTGAATTGTGATAAATATAAGTACTGTACATTTAAATATGTTTATTTTTATATTTTTTAACTTAAATTCTTCAGGCAAAGTATATATAAATTCTGGACTACACAAGAACATCATCATAATCAGTAAAATTGTCTATTTGTGTCAAGAAACCCATGTCATCACTACATATAATACTTCAGTCATGTATCTAAATCTTAAAGAAACACAGCCATCACTGATTACATATTTCGTTACAACTATATTTTGTATTTTGTAACTGTAAGACAAAAATTGTGGCTGTGCAAAATGTCTGTTGCATTGATATGCAGCTGTTTTGCACAAACTTTGATGGAAATGTGATATATTGATTTAAATAAATGATCACATGCAGAATATTAACTTTACTCATAATATTTGTAAACTGCTACAACTAAAGTCAGCGGCTGCTAATAAATTCAGTGTTTTGTCAAACTGACTCAGTCTCAGAATTCAGTCTCACAGTTAAAGAGAGAGTTTTGAAGATCGTCCTCTACCTTAGCCTACCTGTGTTACTTTACTTTACTTTGCTTGGCAGACGCTTTTATCCAAAGCGACTACACATCTGGTAGGGGACGGGCTAGGAGTCAGGCTGGGATTTGAACCTGCGACCTTCTGCATCCCAGTCTGACGCTTAACCCATTGAGCTACCAGGCCACCTATACCTGTGTCTACACAGCATCAGAACCATAAGCCATTGTACTAAATCTTACATGAATTACAACCGTGAAAACAATGCAATTTAGTTGTGATTAGGCGTAAATACACCGGAGTAGATTTAGGCACTAAAACATGTTACAGCTACTAGAATTATAGCTTTTTAGCCTTAAAAATAATTTTTATTTCACACAACGTTCATCACATGACAAGCAAGCCGTTCCAACTGGTCACGTTTGACTCTCTTATGGTCACAATATAATCAATAGAAAGTTTTATTACGCTGGACGTAAACTCTTTATGGAATTTAGATTTTATGCTAAATAATATTCAATCCAAATCACTGTAACTGGTGTTCACTGTAGCTGTACAGTAACCCAATAAACTTTTACTTTGCTGTGTCACCTGGAAATCTAGCAGAGAGTGAAATTAATGTGAGATCATGAATAAATCAGCCTAATTTCTCTTGGAAATTGTTTTATATATTTTGCATGCTCCAATCCAGGTTTGGTTTGTCCTTGGAAAGTTAAACTGCTCTAAGACATACTGTACAATGCAGGCTAAGGCTCTGATGCGAAAGTGGCAAAACAGGATTTAGCTTTTCTGTGCAATGCAAATCCAGAATATGGTGACTTGCTTATCTCAGGCAGAGGACTTGAAAGCAGGACATGTCATATGAAACAAAATTAAATTATTTCCTACATTAAACTGAATCTAATACACCCAGTTCTCTTGTCTCTTGCTGAAACATCTTTTGCATAAAGAAGCTAGGACTAGAGGAAGACATTTAAGAAAAGTTTTGTTTGATATGTGCCTTGGTAAAGATAAGGAAGTTAATGAAGTTGGAGATAAGTAATTTAATTTCCCTGCCACCTCCTCAGTAGTAAGAGATAAGAGCATAATGGAGAGAAGGAAATTGTTAGCTTAAACTGAGTGAAAAGGCCAAACTTTTAGCCTGCATTTTGCTGGTCAATAGGTAAAACTAATTTCCAAGTTGAAAATACAGTTTTAAGTTTCAGTCCGGTACTGCTGTTCATTAGATTTTATTTTTTGTGTATATTTTGGATGAACACAAGAAATTCTATGTTCTTGCTAAAATAAAGTTGGACTTCCCAAAAAAATATATTTTTAGTGCAGATGAGCCAAGTCTAATTAGATGCTTGCTGATGGTATTTTGATGCAAAAATAGATTTAAATTGTATAAACGTGATACTATGTTAAATAAAATGTGTGGATGTTAGGGGTAACAAAATATATATGTTATGTCTTCAAGGTGGGAGCATCTGTGTTCTCTTCCATTCACAAATGAAAGAGAACACAGAATAATTATAATATTAATTATATTTATAATGATAATAATAAGCAAATTGTATTTAAGTACACAAATAAATAATGTTTGGACTCAGTTTGACTGCTAGAGTAGTAATGGTCTTTTGGCCCCAAGTACTAGGACAAACAAGTTTGTTTGACAGACTGATTCCTTAACTCCAGTTTCTTGTACATACATTATGTAAATGTGTATTGTGGTTGTACTGAATCACTGTGTAGTATAAATCAAACTAAGCTGACTACATTGTTGCACCTCTCAAGAGGATACACATTTTTTTTAATAAACAAGATCCTTAGTTGATGTTGTGCTACGGTTTCACAAATTGTAGAAAAAAGACATTTTTCCAATACCAAAGAGAGGATTACTCCCAGTTTGACATTTGCAGTAGATGAGTGTTTCTGAACATTAGAATAGAAGTAAAATGAAAGCGCTATGGTAGCATTGATCCAGCTAGACAGCATACCTATAGTGTTAGAGTGCTCCAAAAGTATTTTTTCCATGGGGACAATGGTTATTTCCAAATCATTTTAAAGCTGGTATATGTTGCTGAGGTGTCACTTTTCAGGACAGATCAATCTCTTCACCCATCTAACAGGTAATGAATTTTCACTATAGCATAAACACAAGGGTCTTATGCCAACAAATGCCTGGAGAAAGTGGATTTAACAAAGAGGGCAGGTAGACCACAGTGTGATTTCCCATTAGGCATGAAGGGATATACTCCATGGGATTTCTTACTGCTTTTTTCACATTGAAGTTTGCCCAGCAATCGACCCAGTGCCACACAACTTCTTCCCAAGAATAATTACCTGCTAAAAAAAGCGGACCTACTTACATGCCACCTTTTCTACCTTTATTCCTTTGGTATGCTAATAACACAGTTTTGCTTTTAGAGAGTTGTGAAAAGATGATGATGATTTACCTCATCATATCTGTGGAGAAGAACCGAAATAGCAGACTGACAGCTCAGATTGACAGCTTCTTGACTGTCAAAGGCTTTTGCTTATCGTGAACCATTAAATATATGAACATTTGGGCATTCATTTACATTTTCTCTTCAATGCTCATTATTCCCTTTTGCTATATTTGTTGTGTGTTCTTTGACAGCAGAAAAGTTATCTTTCCTTGGCACTGTCTTTATTTTATTCTGCTTGCCTTTTCTTAGCACTGAATGTATGATGTATACAGTAAGTGTATCAGAGTATGGCGTCAATAAAGATAATACATGAGCAGGCCCTCTACTGGAATTCTACTTCAGCAGTTGTCTTATATTTATCAGAGCTACTTCAACAGTAAAAGCCTAATTCACTCTGCGCTCTTAACATGTGAAGGTCTCCAGTGAAGTCAAGCTGTGGCAAAAAATGAGTAAAATTGGACATGAAATTGTAAATTGAAAGTGAAAGGTAGAAAATGACTGCTTCACTTGCACTGCAAGGTCAACATATTTGAGTGTAGTGATCCCTGAATGAACAAAACATTCCCTCTAAGAGATTTTTTGGAAATACTACACAGTCAGCTTTGTCTCTGATTATTCTTCCTAAAAGGAAGAAAATGAAAATACTGTTAAGTGAGTTTGTTAATTCATGCAATTTATGGCAAACCTGTCTAATAAATGCAGCAGAGCAAATGGAGTATAGTATACTAATTTGTGACCTTCTTCCTATGCTACTGAAAAGCAAATTATAAATTTAATAATTTTTTTAACAGCACCAAAGCAAAGTGACAGTAGCATACTATGCTGATCTTCGCTAGAAGGTTATGGTCAGTTTCCACTTAAAGGCTTTTGTTGGACATGTGTGAACCTGATAACAATTGAATCTTCTGGAACTGCTTTTGAGTGGTATATACTTTCTTCACAGCAACCAGGCAGAGTGTGACAGATGGAAATGTGGGGAAAAGGAACAGCTTGCTGCCACACACACACACACGCGCGCATGTGCGCACACACACACTCAGACGCACACACGGACACACACACACATAGTATGCTCTCCATTCTGTAGGAAGTCCTGAAACTGTCTGCTGCTAGTCCATGAAATAAGCTGCTCCCACACTGTTCCAGCATGTGCTTTAATTTTGAGCTTCAGTGGTCATTCTTTCTGTGACTCGATTTCTCTCAGTTGAACTTCAGAGGTGTGGTTTTCACAAATTCGGTTTTCCAGTGTCTTTTGAAAATAAACATGGAAATCCTGTACATGTTTACTTTCTAATTACCAAATCACGATCATGAAATCAAAGGAATTAATTGCAGGTTAATACTAAAGAGGTGCTGCTGATACATTGTAATATGCTAACATGGAGACACTAATTGATAGTGTCTCCAATAGATTTACTAGTATGTGAAGGTTCCCTGCAATAAGTGGTCAGTAATTATACAGCCACAGGTATAGTTCTTTGAACAGTGTTTGTACATACTGAATGATTATAGTGTATATAACATCAGCCGTGCTTTGATGGGTATTATGGTAAATAGTAAAAATAAATGTTTTGTTTGCTAAGTCTCTGGAAGTCATTACAAATCATATTCTATAGCTTTTCAATCTTATAGTCCCTTTTTCCTTTCTTTGCATGCATTTTGTATTAAGGTGATGAATCAGCTGCAGCTGGCAATAGATTGATTCTGGCTGTGCTGGAATTTTTCCAAGAACTCAACATTGGGCCGATGCCATGTTTTGACAAACTCTGTGCTGCGGTCTGCCAAGATTGTGTCATAAGGAATATGCATAAAATGAGTGTTAACGTGTTTGCATACAGCATGTCTAATAAGGTGCTATAGAGCACACACAGGGTGATGTCAAGCCTGACTTCACAAGCTACTCAACTAGTACTGCTTCCCATAGTAGCAGTGGCTACGATACTGGCTCCATATAAAATCAGAATATAGAACACAAACTTCAGCCCCCACAGTTCAGTTTATCACCAATCCAGCTAATGAAATCTCTGAATAACTGCAATATTTTTTACTGCTGATAGTTAGAGCTACTTAGATTGAAGAGTATAAATCATGAAATGTTTTTAGAAATTTAGAGGAAAAAAAACTATAATGGTAGCTGACTATGACAGTCATGAACCCAATGGTCTTTTATAGTAAAAATCTAACTTCATAGTATGTATTTATGGAGATTTTCAACTTAAAGGATTAAATCTTACAAATAAAGAAAGTTGTATTATTTTAGTAGATTATAGGGCTTGGATGCACTATTGCTGTAGATTTTTAAAATCTGGCCCATCTTTTTGATTCCCACAAAACTTGAATTTAGCACCTGAAGATAAATCTGCTCTGAAGTTTAATACACATAAAGCTGGTGTTAATATTCAGTCTAAATATTCAGAGTGATATCAGAAAATACATAGTACTCTTAACATACACAATTCAATACTACCTACAACACTGCAAATTTGTACATTTCCAATTATATTAACAGTGCTTGAGCTCTGGTTAGCCTAGATTAGTTGTACATAATTCCTCCACTCTCCACTCTCAGTCTGTTAAGAACCCATTAGTAAACCTGTGACAGAGTCTATTCTGTTCCAGAAACGTATTGCCCTTCACTGACTTTGTTTGATTACACTGTTGCTCACCATTCCTCTTGTGTGTGTACAAGAAGGAACATCCTTAGTCAAGCTGCTTAACCAAGCATCAGTTCCTGGATTGATTTCTGGGTCACTTTTCCCATCATTAGCATTGGGTGTAAGACAAGACTTCAAAGTCCTTCAAAATGTGTGTATCCTCTCCATACCTATACTTAAACAGAACTGTAACTCTATGATGCCATTAAAGTCCCTCTTTGATATGTATGAGAAAGTACCAGATGTTAACAACCACAATAAAATGACATTTCTTACGTCTTAAAGAAGCACGAATAATATAAAATGGCAATTACATTTTTGTAAGATTAGATGATTAATTATGACTACAAGTATGTTCTGGAGTTCAGTACAGTATTTGTATTAATAAACTATGCCTCTATATATTTATCTTGATCAAAGTTTCTGTTAGCTGCATCTGTACACATTACTAACAACAACTGAGAATCCAGGGCCTCTGAGTGTGTTACAAAATAAATGGGAGATGTGTCCAATAATCTCTTCTCTGTGACATTTCTTGAATGGTGGACTAGTGAAAAACAGGAAAAAAGACAAGACAGCGATATTGCTTTCCCCATGCTCAGTCATCAGTGTCACATTTCACCAGGCAACAAAAGAGATCACTGGCAGTTCACTTGAGCCAGCACCTCGACTCTCTATGCTCATTGATGATAACAAAGAGCAGAGTAAACGGGCCGTTTTGTCTGAGACCAGTGGCTGAGTGTCATGTTTGATTTATCTATTGCACGTCTTTTTACTTCGATTGATGGTGAAGGACACAGACTCTGTTTACATCACCCTTGGATAGACCAGTTCTTCTGAGAGGGACTTTGTGGATATCAAATACTCTATGTTTTCTTGTTACAAATCAAAGCTGTCCTCCACATTTTTCCTGTAGTGACTCTCGTGATGTGGAAAACAGAGAGGAAGACTTCTAGTGAATTTTATTTGATAGTCATAGGTTTGTATCTTTTTTGAGGTAGTAATCCTGAATCCACATCACCTTGTTATGATGACATAAACTGATAATCATGCAAACATAAACAAGCAGGCTAAATTTGATATAAGCCTAAAATCTAAACTAATAAGCATGGGTAACTGAACTTGAACTATATGGAAACTTTGTAAAAAGGTCATCCACTTACATTTTTGAATTGCTGAGGTAATGACCTAACACTGCAAACAGACAGATCCCAGTGACAAACAAACACTGAAATGTTTGCCCTGCAAGCTGAGCAGCTATGATAATTCTCCTCCCTCAGCTTGTTATCTAAACAGGTAACAGCATATGCATACATTACTTGTTTACAATTCTGAAGTGTGTGGTTGATGACAATATGTTAATAACAGTGTGACAGATTATTTATCCCGGTAGTGAAACTGGTCTGCCTTTCGCCACTTTCCAGTCAAAGTCAGAGATCAGGTGCTGGAGACTAAGGGCCTGGGATGCAAATTAATCTATTTTACTGGCATATTTAAATTGACATTCACAGCATATCTGATAAAGCTTATACTAAAGCTTAAGTTAAATACCATCACGGTTTATTACACCACAGCAAAGATCGTGGAAATGGATGGAAGCATGCTCAGATTAGCTGTAAATCCAGGTTCAGACAAGCACTGAACCTATCTAGCTTTACCTGTGACGCAGTTAGGCATCATCCAGCAGTGCAAACTAGTCCATCTTATCAATCAGGTGTGGGATCGCACACATTAACCGTATATGAACACAGTCACAGAACACAGGACTGCTGTGAAACCTACCAGTTGATAACAGATGAAGGTTGTCTGTTATGACTTTCCGCAGTTATAAAATACTGCCAGCATTAGCATGTAGCAATAACATGTGTGCAATGTTTTGTTATATGTTCATGGATCGTAACTCAAAATGACCTTCCTGTCTCCTACAGCATCATCTCACTTCTCATTTCAAGCAACTTGCCTCCAGCAACATATCAGCTTGAGTTTTCAGGCTGGATGCTGGTAAAAAATACGAACACACCTACCAACTTATCTTAAATACAGTTTGACTGATGACCATAACACTTCTATTGCAGTTACCAAGGCTTGTGTCATCAACTATTAACTAAACTATTATTTGTGTTAAACTGTCATAAACTATCAGTGTTTAACCTCTGTTTGTGTCATGATATCATGTCAGTAAAGATAGATATCCAGATAAATTTGTAAGAAAGAAAAGTGAATCTCAGTAAAATAGTGGATGTTGTTTTATTGCGAATTTGAAGTGCACAGGCCGTATTCAAATGAGATACCATATAAATTATTAGTTTTAGCAACTATGTAAGTCCCGCATTCACTGTACTGTAAAGAATGTATCTCTGTAAGAATGTTCTATACACCACAACAGAATCTGTATGTGCATGTCCATAAATCGCCCCACTCACTATGCCATCTTTATTTCCCACTTATCACTGATGGACTGAGG
>JAUYWH010000018.1:16256742-16301295 GCA_034779795.1 Ctenopoma multispine | reverse complement strand
GGTATCCAAGCACTCCACCTCATACATCTGGCAAACATAGAGTTTAGCGGGGATTTCCCATACCGTATATGTCCGGAAACAGCTCTTTTCATGTAGTGCACCCCGGGATTTGTACATGACTGCTATAACCACTGAGCTACTTAGTGCCTCAATATAAAATGTGTTTTAGTTTTTAAGTGCTTAAAGCAGCCAATATATACAAAGGCTTAATAGATGCATGGTTCTGCATCAGGGTAATAGACAAACAAACAAAATCAACTTAGCCTATGTAAAATGAACAAACAATGTGATGCAGGGCTTTAAGATGGGTTCTAAACTTGAGTATTCTAAGATGCCATTTATTACAATGGGCCTGGTCTGAGTGTGTTGACAACCATATTGTCCCCCTCATCACATTTCATATCTTTCGTCACTGTCAGATATGAATACAATAACATGCAATTGCACATACAGTGTTTTCTAATTCTCACATGTTTTACTCATTGAGAACATTCAAGATACAGGTAACTAAGAGTATAGAAGTTGTATTTTGATTATATGCTCTATCAAATGACAATATTATCACTATGCAACAATGTTAGGTGTCTCTGAGTTGATAATCCTTCTGCCAGTTGCACCAAGGATCAACATTGATGATTGTTTGCTGCCCTCTACTGTCTAGAGGGTTTAGTAGAGTATGTCTGAACTGAATTATGCTAACTACGTAAAACACCTGTTTAAAGTAAATGGCTTGTTGGAAAATTCTGGCCACCCCACACTCCAAGTATCTGGCTTCCCAAAAAAGTGGTTTCCATCAAATGTTTTTTTATAAATATTTGGAAGTTGAGTGATGGCAAGTGGATTTTCTTGCTTTTATGTATTTTAGGAAGTCCAATTGCAATGACCCAGGTAAATTCTCATTATTGCAGTATATCTGTCCAGAGACCAGGCTTAAAACTGACTGATAAATCTATTTTACTCTGAATTACCTCATTAGCATCTGACCTGTAGAACTCCATTTACCAAACATTACACAATGTCAGATAAACTGCCCCCTGCTGCCCCTTGTTGTATATATAGCCAAATAAAGTAGAGTGTTGTCTAAGCAAAATAAATGAATAGACTAAGAGCAAATAAGGCCTTTAACATATGTGTTTCAGTATTTTCTGACTCACAGATTTGAAATCTAAGACAAAAGGTAAACATACCTATATGATTCCCTTGCCCTACTTCAGACACCTTCCACATGGAAATCAGGTTAGCAGTCTCAGTAGTGCTTGTCAAACCCTGTATTTGTATGCATCAATATGATGTCTTGATCTTAAGGGGACAATTTGTAAAGACCTACATTAATAGCTCTCAAAACACATTTGTTCTCAATGCTGGACCCACAAAAAAGAGAATGCATTGTATCATACAATGCATGATATACACAATAAAGAAAAAAAAAGTCAATAGGTTAAAATATTTTGACCAAACATTCAAAAAAGAATGTGTATTAATTATTTGATAAATATAATAAAGCTATAATAATACCACTGAAACAGTTGAATAAGTTAATTTATTTGGTCATAATTTGACATTTTAATCTGTGAATATTCAGGAACACTTTATTTATAAATTAGAAAAAAAATAAAAATAAAACGGAAGTCTTTACTCCCAAAACACTTCCGGTTTAGGCTTTTTTTTCTAAAACCTTGTTGTAAAAGAAACGAGTGATAATACCCGAAGTAAAAATAGAACATTTTGTGACCAAAACTGATGTACAAGATATGCATTTCGACCAATGCTATTTCAGTGTTAAAAATGCTGACATGAAATGCTGAAATAGATCTACTAGTTTACTTTGACTTTCATTAGCCTTGTTTTGTTTTTTTAACAAAAAAGTAAAAATATTTACAAAACAGTTATTTCCAGAGAGTACACTGTAAAAAATGATTAGGAACCTTTTGTTATTTCTACTTTCGTAAATTATATATTTAACGAGTAACTAATTTAACTAACGAGTAAGTAATTTAACTTTTATTTTGAAGAAACTAGACCGGAAGTGTTTTTGTTTTTGCCGCCGGCGGAACACGGTAGTGATGTTTGCATGTAGTCAGTTCTGCTGGTCTGTAGCTGCGTTTTTATCCCACGTAAATGGTCCAGTTTTGCACCAGGTTGTTACCATATCTCTGTAATCATGAACAGGACACCGCTGAAGCGGTCCGGCATCTTGAGGATGGCTCTAACCGACTCGGAAGTGATGGACCAGGACGTGCACGGACAGACTTTTATTCTCCGAGCTGTCAGAATAGCAGCTGTGGTTGCTCTATACTGGTTTGTTTCAATAACAATGGTTTTCCTTAATAATTATCTGCTCGACAACCGAGACTTGGACGTGCCGCTGTTCGTCACTTTTTATCAGTGTGCGGTGACTGTTGGGCTTTGCTGGGTCATGCAGCTACTTTCAAAATTGTGCCCTGGGCTCATCGACTTCCCCTCGGTCAAATTGGACGTGAAGACGTCCAGGGAGGTCCTGCCTCTCTCCATTGTGTTCATCAGCATGATCACCTTCAACAACCTGTGCCTGAAACACGTCGGAGTGGCATTTTATACGGTCGGTCGTTCACTCAGCACAGTTTTCAATGTGCTGTTGTCCTTCGTTATCCTGAAACAGACCACATCTTTCCAAGCTATCCTGTGCTGTGGGATCATATTAGGTAAGCTTACTTTGTTTTCCCCCTGTTGTGGAGTTTATTATACTAAATCAAATTGTAATAGATCAATAAAGTTGTTTGTTGTTTAAAAAGGTCAGTAAATATAAAATGTGTTACTGTCAGATCCTACTAAGAAACAGTAAACGTTTTTCTATGTCAGAGTTAGTGTTTTTTATTTATTTGAAATTTTAGGTTAAAACATAAAAAACTAATGGAGCATTAACATTCGAGGATTTGTTCGTTGTAAGTGTTGTATTTAGCCTACTTCTTTTCTCTCAAAAATGATCAAAACATGTCATTTGGGTACAACTTTATTTTACAGGGGAATTAGTTCTTAGATGTACCGGTATGTTAAATGATTCTTGGAAAGAAAGAAAAAAACATGACACTGTTAAACATTCATTTATTATAATTCACTTTCAGTGTGCATTATTGTAGTTAATTGATTCTGCAGTCATTTCATTTGTGGTATGTTTTGCATATGTATCTGCTTAAAGGTAATCCTAAGGGAATTTTAAGAAAAAAGAATGAAATAAAACTGACTTATGTAAAGAAAATATTATGACAAAATGTAATCCTATATTGACTTTTCTTAGCAAGTATTAAACAGACTGTTGCAGACAGCATAAGGTTACACTTGGTCCTCTGCAGGAAGCATGGTCCAGACTTAACACTGTGGTAGCAACATCCTTTAATTGATGCTAAAAGGCTCAAACCAAAAAATGTCCTTTAATTGCACCTTTAGCCAAACAGTGTAGACTGTTAATAATAATGTTGACATACTTCTTTGATCCACTTGCGGAAGTTGTTGTTGGACAGCTGCAAGCCAGTAGATGACTATGCATTGTCATGTGGCCATTGTGACGCCAGGACGCGTTGTTGACGCATTGTTGAAAACCTGGCAAAATGATACATAACACAATGCAGGGGTTACGATTCAATATATTGCAATATATTGAGGTACTGTGAGCAAGGAAACATATCGTAATGTTTTAAAATCTGATTTTAGGAATGATGATGCTAAATGAAGTGATAAAACATATAGAGAATATATCTGTAAGTCTAAAGCACTTTATTGTGTACTGTAACAACCCTACATATGTCCTTGTCACACAGGTGGTTTCTGGCTTGGTGTGGACCAGGAAGGCATAGCTGGGTCCCTCTCTTGGTCAGGTGTCTTTTTTGGGGTACTGGCCAGTGCTTGTGTCTCTCTGAATGCCATCTACACTAAGAAGGTGATGCCAGCAGTGGATGGAAACGTCTGGAAACTGTCCTACTACAACAACATCAATGCCTGTGTCCTCTTCCTTCCACTCATTCTTATGTTTGGAGAGTTGGGTCATCTTGCCAACTTCAGCCGCCTCACTGAACTCGGGTTTTGGGGTATGATGACACTCGGAGGAGTGTTTGGTTTTGCCATTGGCTACGTCACAGGACTCCAGATCAAGTATACCAGTCCGCTGACGCACAACGTTTCAGGGACGGCAAAAGCATGCGCGCAAACTGTTATTGCAGTTCTGTACAACTCTTCCAGTAAAAGCCTGCTGTGGTGGATGAGTAACATGATGGTTCTTCTTGGTTCCTCAGCTTATACTTGGGTCAAAGGTCTAGAAATGAAGAAAAGTCCTCGCAAAGATTTTCAGGACTCTGCCAGGGAAAAGTTGCTTCCTGGGGAGAAAGAAAACATAGGAGTGTAACTGTACTGAGAAATGTATAGCTTTTATCTATGTGGTGTGAGAAAGTGAAATAATAATAAAATTTTGAATATGGCTTTAAGGTGGTAGATTAGAGTGATACATACTGTATGTGGAATCTGTGATTTTGGTCAGTTTTAAAAATCTAGTGATTTTTATACAGTTTGAATTAATTAATAAACATGAATTAAGGTCTGTATATACATTTATTTTTATTTAAAGCTATTCACAGTCTTTTAGAACATTTTAGAACTATTTTTTTAATGAAATGACTGAGGAATATGATGTTTCTTTTTTTATTGTAGTCTACATGTGAAGGAAAATAAAGCTTTTATTTACAGGGAGGGTATCAGATATTTACTGTAATGAGATTGAAAGTATTTGCATTATAGCAAAATAGAAACGTTTCTAAACGTTGTTTAAAACTGATTATAATATTTTTCTTAAAGGGGAATGTAAAATATGTATATTGCTGCTATTTTTATGAATGTACGTCACAGTTGTGTCAGTGTATTAAGGATAACTTCTGGTTAAGAACTTCTCTGGAAAAATGTCCTGTAGTTTTTGGCAGATTTAACAAAGAAGGAAATTAGAAACATCTTGTCAGTGGGAATGAAATATAATATGCCTTTTATCTCCAAATAAATCCTTCAGCATTTCAAATGATTAGAGTTGTGTACAAAATAGCACAGAGCCTTCACATATAAAAATAGCACAGTATATTTCTGAACAGAACTTAATTTTGTAAAAAAAAAAAAAAAGTAAACATTATGACATAAGGGTGAAAATATATTTGCATTTCAAAACAAAAGTGGGGCAGACTGAAAGTGAGCTCTTTGACAATATTTAGTTTCATGTGTTGTAATAACTGATCGTATGTTATTATCTTTACGTTTCATATCAATGTGTAATAATACCATGTTAGGAGAAACCATGGCCTTTATTCAAGCTTTTTGTAATATTTCACTTGAACAAAAACCAAGCCAGTGAGCTTATTTAAAGATAAACATAAAAGATTAAAAAATTCAATTTCAAATATTTTTAAGTTTTCTTAATCTTAATTAAATTATAACTTTATGGCTTAAAGGATGAAAAAGAATTTTTTATGCATTTTCATTCTTAAATGTGATATATTGTCAAATATAATATATATAGCTGTTACCTACACATTTTCTTTGTGTTCATTTTTGATGTGTAAGAGAAGTTAATCGAGCTACCACGTCCAGTAGTGTCAGGAATAAAACTAGTATCTTGTTGCAGATGTTTATGACTTGCACTGCAGGCCAACTGTTTAAACTAGTGTTTAAGTTAGACTCTAATGAATAACTTATTGATTTGGACAAATATTGGGGTCAGATTCAGCAACATTCAAACATATCTTTTTTTGGGTTATTTTTTTCAGCTACTGTTACTGTCACCCAACAGTTTAGTGCATTTAACTTCTGCAAAACTTAATACTATATTCAAATATCTTGCTAAGTCTTGCTCCTTCTGGAACCTCGTTCATAGTGAGAAGTTGTATTTCTGAGATGATCTGAGAGATCCCTAATTCCTCCTTCTGTCGTTTGGTTGTAAACACTTAATGGAGGTCAGTGAATGTTGGAGCAGGGTTGGATAAGAGTCTCTGGGCTCTAAATGGAATATTTCTCTGAGCAACAGAGGGCTAAAAATAGCTGACAGAACACCATGGGTAATTACATGAACCAAAAAACACTGGTCTCTGATGTCAAGAACTCATTTCAACAGTGAATTTGGCCTTGACACCAATGAAAGTTTGACAACTGTGTCATCATGTGGAATACACGATCCTCCACCCCTTATCTTTTTCTTTTATGTGAGGCAAATTCTTCAGTAATGATTGACAGTTCAAAGGCTGAAAATATTGTAAGTACTCAGTCATGTTTTTTTTAATGTGTCAGTTCAAATTGGTGGTGTGATGGGACACTTAATTACTACTGTGGTGTTTTTAGATAAGTCATGATATCTTGAAAACACATTTTCACCATGCAATGAGATGAGGTTGCTGAGCTCTGTGCTGTGATGTTCTCCCTGTTGACAGCTCAAAATTGGACCTCATGGTTCCAGTGTTCTCAAGTCCACTTTTGTACATCATGTTCTCACAGCAACTTTTTCTTCTGATTTTCCTACCTTAGTAGGTTTTTTCCTCTGCTCCTCTGCATGCATGGCTGCATATGTGCCACCATGTGCTCATAGAGTGCAGTTAGCTTCTTTAGCCACTAAGTGTGCAACATGTCAGGGCCTGATGCTGTCCAGCTCTTCAAGCTTAAGACTCTTTTTCGATGTCTGCCATCGTGAACATTACCTGATCCTGTTTGGGGAGGTTGCTGTGGTCTGTTCTCAGTTCTCAGTTCCACTAGCCACTGAGCATTGTTGTTATGTGATGCCTCCTTCTCCCATATTCTCTTCCAGTATTGCTCAGTCTCCAACCTTTGATGGGTCTCTTCTCATGTCATTACCCCACTGCTGAGTGAGCCTGTTGTACAGTATAGCTACTATTATAATTACTCAATTAAATGACTAATTTGTGGTGGATTTGTATTTCCTTTATCTGACTTATCACGTGACATGCATCCATGTACACTGTTGCCCACATCTTCATGAACCACAAACAAAAAAGAGGGAAGTACAGGAGGACCGTTAGCTCTCACAAGTCGCAATTTAGAAGCAGCTGAAAATATCTGAAGTTATCTTAACATGTTTATGGTTTGGTGATTATACCAGCCTTTGCAGTCCCAGTCGTGTATATAGTCACACTTCACCTCTCAGTGTTTGATTCACAGTGTGTTACTTAATATAATGATTAGGGAAGTCGTGTAATAATGATATGCACGATAATGTCACTGCTGCAAAATGTGATGAGAGACTGCAGTTAAGCAGAAAAAACGAAAGAAACCAACTGACTTTCACAAATGGTTCTGTATTTATGTTCTTTTAAGAGTTTAAGAGGTTTTTGAGGCTTCCTCTGATTTGGGGCAGGGCTCATGTTGTAGAGTGAGAGCAGGTGACTCCTTACCTAAGATGTTAGTGATATTAGACTGTAGAATTGTTTTTAAGTGTGAATACTTTAAGTAAAGCATTCATAATGAGTAAAACTTGCTAAAATCATAAAAATTGACATCAGATGCTTCACTTTACTTATTTTCAGCTTGTCAGTCATTTGTATAGTGCAAATATTACACAAATGATAACAAAAATTGCACCACTACTTCAACACTACTGAGGTGCCTTATATCATAGTCGTAGACTAGAAAATGGTTGCACATGCAGCACCTGCATTAATATTAAATCTGCTGTGGAAATTGTATTATTATTTTATAATTTTAAATTTTATTATTATAAATTTTTGTTCATATTGTGTGCTAATTTTGGGTACTGTCCCCAATTTATCTCTAATCATCTTCACTATGATTAAACATTTAACTGAAATGTATGAGCCACAGTTGCTGTCTACAGCATGTACAGAGTAAAAAATGAATTGTGGATTTGAAAAAACTAGGAGCAAGCATGTTGTGTCTTATGTCTACAGTGATGGCTGTACTGTGAATGAGTACTTTTGGCATTAATTACAGCTTTCATGTTCTTTGACACATCTGTAATTTTCACATATTTTCCCTTTTTCCCCTCCTGCATAATTGCTCACACTCAGTCAAGCTGGACAGATTTTCAAACAGGTTGCCTAGCACTAAGCAGTTTACAAGTACGCAAAAAAAAATTCAAACATTTTGCAAGCTAATTGGCCAGATTTCTTTTTACAGCAATGGGTGAATACCAACTCAAAACAGTGAATATTGAATGCTTTGCTGTAATGTGTCTGCTCGATATGGCAATATATTTGCATTAGCAACATGTAAAGTTATTTTAAGGTCATGTTATTATGGGCGTTTTCCTGTTTTCTAATGGTCAAACTCCATAAATAAAGCTTTTAAGACAACAGTGAAGACTTTGAGTGTTTCTCAGGTTCTGTGGTGCATCAAAAAAGATATAAATAACAAATATTGTCACTGCACTGTAAAACCACTTTACTTCTTATGTTAAGAAATTATGGACATTGTTCAACTTGTATTATTATATGTAAACTTCCTATCTTAATAGTTCAAAATCAAAAGATTTTTTTACTTTTTTACTAGGAATTGACAATATGTAAGATAGAATAATGATATATACATGTTATAGAACATTACTAATGTACATTACCAACAATCAAAGCCAAAAATGAACACGTCACATTTACACTGAACATTATTGCAGTAATTATCAAGACAATGTCACTCAATCATATTTAAAAAATGTACATTTTGTAATTCACACTCTCTATCAAGTGATATTAGTAATGTCAGATATCACTAAAAGTAAAAGACGTGTTACTCTGAATCTGTCTGCTTACAACCTGCAGTAAGGGAGAATAAGAGGACAGTTGGCAAAACATGAAAACTTCCAGATTAAGGCTTAGGGAAAAGAAAAGAAAAAGCAATCATGAAATGGGCTGTGACGATCCTGTCAGCCTCATTGCTCCTGGCAAATAAACGGAGGCTGACATCACAAATATTTCATTCGGTCATTAGAGAGATCTGTTATCTGTCTTCCAAGAACTTGTTAAATCTTCATGTCTGGTACAATAGCTGGTGTATAAAGAAGCATCAGTAAACAGTTGTGTCTTAATGGAAATACAGATTAAAATTCTTTTCACGATTTATGGAATATTTGAAAGAATTAATGTTTCTGAATATTTTACTTTTCTTTCATTGAAACCCTTTTGTGTAGAGTTTCTTCATCTCTCACTGTTTTCCTCACTATTTCCCATCAAATGGACTTTCCACTTCCTTTGCCAACAAGCATTTTTCCTTTTTACTGTTCAGCGCTCAGCCCTCCTTCTGCACTCACAGCAAGAGCAGAGAAAGAAGAGCAAGTTTCAGACCAGCGCTGATTTGAGCCTAGCATTGATTTAAGAACTGAACATATGGCAGAAGGAATGATTTAAGGATGTCTGTCTATTATGCTGAGAGGGGGGAATACATCATCTATCTATATTTGCGCAGACAGGAAGCTCTGTAGATAACGTTGAGCTAGTTCCACTTTCTTGTAACTTCTTTGGAAGTTTATAGCTGTAAGTTCGGCAGCCAACATGCTCACTTTCTTCACAAGGATAATACATATGCCCACTCATCTGAACCGTAACCTCTGCTACATTCTCCTAAATCTCTGTCTTTGTATAACAGCCTGGCCACATGGTAAGTAAACATTTATTGCAGTTGTAATTTTACTGTTAAAAATGCTGCTGACTTCGAACAAAGAATAAGTCTGTTGACTTAATTGCTGAGTCACTTCATGATTGTGAGTCATCTCTGCTAAAACTTGTCTCAGTTCAAATTACTCACTCATGTGCCTAACCGAAGACTATGACATATCTTTCCCTGGTACAATCTTTTCATCACTAGTTAATATTGATATTACGCAATTTAGTGAAAGTTCAGTAACTTCAAGGTTTTTAGATTTGATTTAGAACATAAACCAATAACTCTTAATGGTTTATCTCTAAAAGAACGATAACATCATGCTGTGCATATGCTCATTAACATATCTAATCTTCAAAATAAGATTTGGGGAAAAAAAACAACTAGCATCTTTCTTTTTTTTGGGACATGTTTAAATCCATCTAATTTCATTTGCTCAACATAGTGTGTCACTGTGGGTCAAAGGTCGCAACATACTTTCCACCATGCCAGTGTAAGTGTGATGTGAAATTTGGTTCATGAAGAGTATGCAGTCCAGCTTAAACTTGATAGAATCATCTGCCACAAAATCACATGCCAAGATAAATTTCACACCTCAGCGACTTGTTCAGTCGTCTTGAAATGTTGTCCATGTGTTGTAGAGGGACAGATAGCAGGAAAATGTATTAAAGGACAAATTTGTACTTCTGCACCATTCACTACATTTGTAACCATATGTATAAACAGACTTTTGCTGTGGACCAGATCAGATGGTAGAATTTTTTAGAGACAAAATAATTCTTCACAGTTGGAATTTATTGCATTTTTTGGAATACCAATAAACTAAGGCATCAGATGTCAGAGGTTGTTTTATGTGGTTCTAAAGCTTCATGTCAGGGTCTCTTGTTGCGGTTCCACAGCTCCGAGAGATGGGGACAACTGCCCAAGTTATGAGTGGAGCATCATGTGCCGCCCATGTTGTGAGTACCAACTAATCCAGTGTCAGTGTCCCTCAAAACGTTCGAGGGTAGGTTACACTGTACCGTGCTGCCGCAATGCTCTGGATCAGTGTGACCCCTGTATCATTCACCCAGGTACGCTCTCATTGTTGCTTGTAGTTATTTTCTTTTTGTCTCTTGTTGTGCCATTGTTTCTCATTCTACCCACACAGTTCTTCTGTTTATTCCAAACAAGTAGCAGCTGCTTCCACCTCTTTATTAGGTGAAGAAAAGGAAAAGTTCTTACAAACACTGAGTGTTTAAATCAAGTTTGTATTTCAAGTTACTTTTCTCTTCTGTCTGCCTTTGTCCTTGCAAGGCTGCAGTCTGTTTGAGAACTGTAAAACTTGCCACAATGGAACATGGAAAGCCAATGATAACTTCTTTGTGAATGGAAAGTATTGCACAGAGTGTCGCCAAGGCTGGAGTGGAGGGGGCTGTAAAAGTGAGTTAATGCTGTATTTCTGTACGGCATTATACACGTGATGCCCAGATGCTTATGTGCTCTTATGTATCATCTGTACAACTCTTAGGATGAATGTTTGTTTAATATGATGTACTGTATATTTATTAGATTAAAGTTTGCGACAGATTAAAATTACTTACTAAAAGCTTTAAATATAAATATTTATATTTGACATGACATCACTAGGTTAGTAAGTTTTTTTTCTTTATATTTATACATTTAAAAAACATAATCCATCAGCTAGAAATAATCCCTCTTAGTATATACTTTAAAATGCACAAATACGTCATTTATACATCAAAGGGTTTGGGACAGTAGTCATTTTTTTTACTGCCACATTCAAATTTGTAGTATACCATATAGACACTTGGGGGCAGCGATGCTTTATTGTTTAGTATCTACAGTCAGATGTTAGTATGTGGTCATTTTATTAGGTATACCTAGAGCAGAATTATCATCTTTCTGACAGTTTCAACAACAGCTCAGAAGTTATAACCTTGTAAAAGTAGAATCCATGGCAGAGCTGCTGTATTGGATTGCATTAGATTATACAGGTGTATCCTATAAAGTGGTCAGTAAGTGCAGTTGTAGTTCACCAACATACTGAGATTTTCACAACATTCACGATGCTGCACCATATCCAAAGAATTTCAAACAAATGTACACTTCCAGTGTATATCGTAGAAAGCAGGTTTATTTAGTTGCCGCTCCTGTTATTCAATCTCATGGTACTTTTCCATTCTTTGTTTGTCATAGCCAAATGGAAATTGCCATTTTGATGTCATCGTGTCATGTGCTGTTAGTATGACATACACAAGGGAAGACATGGACCCATTGTGCACCTTCTGTTGTTATACCCAATATTCTAAATGTTTAAACCCTAAATCATTAAAGGCCCTAATTTTAATTCTCACCCTGGTCTCATTTAGTGGTGTCTTAAAGAGATCAGTTGATCACGTTTTGCTGGTTTTTTGACAGCATGTGTATAAGCATGTTGTTGATAACCATAGTAAACTCGGTGGTTGGATCCTGTCGTAATCTTTTTTTTTTTTTTTTTTTGCAGAAAATTTGACCACTTACACAGCATGTCACATTACTGATGCCGCTTGCAACTGTACACGTTTGTTACTTTTCATTTGTTGGGAATGTAAAATTACTAAGAGAAAGTAATTACAGTTCTCTTGTTGGTAGCATGTGGAGGTGTTATTCAGAGGGCTCAGGGTCACATCGTCCTGGAGAGTTACCCAACAAATGCCAGGTGTGAATGGACATTGCAAGTAGAAAGGGGAAGCACAATTGAGCTCAGGTAGGCTCTGTTATTAAGTTAAGCATATAAGTATAAGTGTCCTTCTACACTGATGGGTCATCAATTTATAAATACCTGGTCAGCTTTCATTTGAAAAGTCCACCTGATAGTTTAGATTTTGCTTAGATTATTTGGCTGATTAGCTTTACTTATAAGAAATCTGGTGTTATGCTTGTCGTATTTGAAACATTGATAGAAGTCTGTTAACAAATTTAGTGTGATGAGTAATCTTTGAAGCCAAAAGACATGTTTTGTTTTATGTACTGGAAATTTATTTTTTTTTACTGCAACTGACTCTATGGGGAATCAGCTCATTCGGTCGGTCTTTCAGACCAAATCAAAGTGAAAGAAAAGTGTATAGACAGCCTGAGAGGACCTGAATTAATTGGGCTTATTGTTTTTACAATTTGGTTTTAA
Source organism: Ctenopoma multispine (assembly GCA_034779795.1). Lineage (NCBI taxonomy): Eukaryota > Metazoa > Chordata > Actinopteri > Anabantiformes > Anabantidae > Ctenopoma > Ctenopoma multispine. The sequence goes on along the minus strand of JAUYWH010000018.1, from coordinate 16,288,505 downwards.
GAAGGCTGCTGTTTTAAAGTCTTTTAAATTGTACTGAAAAATATATTAAACATAATTTGTATGTGGGCTTTTTGCAGGTTTTCTATGCTCAGTTTGGAATCGGACCATAGCTGTCGCTATGACTATGTTGAGGTACGTGACGGCAATGATCTGAACTCCCCTGTGATTGGCCGGTTTTGTGGGGATCAGCTGCCTCCTCAGATGAAAAGCTCTGGCAATCACTTGCACATCTTGTTCACCTCAGATGGCTATAACAACTTTGAGGGCTTTGTTTGTACTTTTCAGGAGATTTCAGGCAGGTATACTTATTGTTATTAATGTAAATGTTAAATAAATACAAAAAACATTTTTTAAAACATATCTTTTTTGTGTGTGACTCCTTAGTTATTTTGTTTGCTTACATTATTATAAAAGACGATGATCTTCTTATTTAATTCACACATAAAAGTAATCTGATGCACTGAATTCTTCTGTGGAGTCCACAAAATAAGAATAACAATGTGTAGATATTGATTTAATTAAGTACTGTAGGTATCTACTTCTGATATCATTATACAGATCATATTTCATTGTTCCTCCACACTCAGTGTAGCACCTTTCTGTGTTTGCGTGCACCACATTTGTTCCTGGACATTTTTTCCTTTCCTCTGTGTGTGCAACTTACACAGGGGAGTGATGTGAAACAGTCAGTGACACAGATTTATCATAGTCACTCCTCTCCATCTGCCCTATAAGAAGCAAATCATGCATCCAGCTTGCATCCCATTTATTCTGTCGTTCCCCATGGACATTAACTCCTGTAAGCTAACCAGAGCATGTCATAGTGGTGCACAGCTTGAATAGTTAAATAATATAAAAACAGACAAAAGTAAAAGATAGTGGTTTTAGAAAAGGAGCCGTGAAAAAAGTCAATTTCTTTCTCATTGGTTGATTATACAAGGTTGTTATAGTTGGTACATAGCCCAGTAGACAGCTCATAACTTATGGCGTTCCTCAAAGCAGTCTTCTGTAGTCATTATTCTTTTTACTATATGCACTGATTTAAAATTGAACCTGCCCTCTTCCTTTATGCAGATTGTACTGCATTACCAGTGTTATTTGAAAGATAAAATTTAAATGAAAAATGTGTTGATCACTAAGGTTCAAACTATTGAGTACTGGCTCTCATTTAAGTAAAAGTTAAAGTAATTTTTTTCTACAACTAACAGCTGGGACAGCCCTCTACTGCATGTTTGACATTGCTGCAACTTTATTAAAACAATGCTTATTGCTTGCTACTCATCTGAACTTGGAAATGAAAAAGAGAAAAAACTAAATTAAGTTAGGTGTCAATTAGGCTCAGTAATGTGGTTACTGACTTTGTACCATTTGTGTGATTTAATTGAGCTGTAAGAACAATTCTGTTCAATTAAGGTTTGCGTGAGATATTGAGCGTAGGTTTATTTTTCATATATCACAGCAGAATAGGCATAGACATCAATAATCCAGTGTGTGCACCTCCAGAGAAACCAGTGAATGGATATTTGTTGCCTATATATTGCCCAAAGATGCAGCTTGTATCTGTAAACAACTGGTGCCATCCACCTTTCATCCACTGTTTGTATACAGTATAAAAGCCACATCATGCATTTATTGGTGAATTGTTTTCTTTCCCAAACTATACAGGCCAAACAAGCAGAGTTCAGTGTGAACTTCCACCTAAATTGTTCAATGGCTACCAAATACCTGTTCTTGACGTAGATGGAGGTGTGGAGATGATTGAGTTTTTCTGTAAAAACTCCTACATTTTGAGTGGAAACCACCGGAGTATCTGCCTCTCTAATGGATCCTGGAGTAGCAGCCCACCCAAGTGTTTGAAAGGTAGTTGTTTTCAATAACACTTTGGGGTTGGGACACACTGTTAGACACACAAAGTAGTCTATTTGCCCACCGTGTTTCTAACGTGTACATGACAAATACATTTCACTGAAAATTTGCATATCCTGATTTTAAAAAGGGAACAAAAAATTAGCAAATTAGAGAACTATAGTGACTGTATACAAAGTTATTTGTAAAGATTAGTAAATAGTTTTAAGATTATTTAGATTTGTTCCTTATGTTTTATGTATAGAATTATTCTTGTTTGCATTGAAATACTAAGCCCTCTGCTCACAATTATTCATATTACTAAAACAGAACTATTTTAACAATGCAGGCTGAGAAATTATTCTCATGCACTAATCACCTACTTTATTTTCCCCTACAGCCTGTCGAGAACCCAAAGTGTCTGACCTTGTGCAGCAGAGTGTTGTGAAACCACATACACTACCTAAGTATCCATTTTACCACTGTTTTGTGTGTGTTTGCATATTTCAGTACACCTAAAGTCACTGTGTGTAGGAGTTTTATGTTATTTTGGCATCTTTTTAATTATTCGGATGAAATAAGAGTTGTTTGTATGGATAGAGATGTAATAGTCCTGGTGAAAACAGCCATTCACTTGTGCTCCCAGGATGGATGTGTGGGACAACAGCAGTAGCGCCAGTGTTTGTTGCTATCTGCCAGTGTTCATATGCCTTTGCGCCAGTGACAGCCGTGGCTGGAGGCACTATGTTTTCAGGTTGTCTGTCCAGCCCGTTCTTGTAAACACCTTGACGGAATTTCATAAAATTTTATGCAAGTATCCACTTTGACTCAAGAACAAACTGATCAGATTTTGGTAGTCAAATGTCAAGGTCTCTATGACATCACACGTGTGATTTGTTGACATGGTGTCTCGGGAACAACTTGAAGACAATTTGTCAGAAACATCCACTTAAACTTGAGAATTAACTTAATACACCTTGGTGGTCAAAACTGAAAGGTCAAGGTTACTTTCACCCCATGTCTGACCAATCTTTTGAATGCAATGTAAAATAATCAATTCAATTTTGCACAAGCATCCTCCTTTAACTCCTCGTTTGACTCCTCGTTTGACTCATCCTTTGACTCAAGAATGAACTGCCGGGATTTCAGTGGTCAAAGGTTGAGGTTGCTGTAACCTCCTGTCCATCCCATGCTTATGAACACGATATCAGAAATGCGCCTTGAGATAATTTATATAAAGAAATATCCTCTAAAGAAAATTGGATTTGACAGTAAACCAAAATAAAATACTGCATCTTTGATTTAAGGATATATTAAGGATCATTATTGATTTTGAAAATAGTAGTTGAAATTAAAATAAAGTTAAAATACAAAAAATTAACATTAGGATTTGCTACATCTGCTAATGAAGGCAAAGTGTGGGTGAAAGCTTTGGAAGATTTTCATTATGTGAAAAGTGAACAATCCTTTACTATGCATTCAGAAGTGGCTCACATTGGTGACAATACTGCTGCTTTAAGTTATTAAGTGTAAGTGTAGTCAAGTGTAGTCACCCCTTTGATCCTTAAGAGGACAAACATTTAGGATTATGGATTGAAAAATGTAGAAAAGGAACTCTAAAGACAAACTACATTTCTTTCTTCACCTCTCATCCAGGCACAACATGCAAGATTTGTTGTCGGCTGGCTTTATTCGGCTTAGATTAGAAAGAAAGTCCAATTTAGAGAGAAATGACGCCAGCGTTGAAGAACTTCCCCATGGCTTTCATCAAGTCTACACAAGCATTGAGTACAAATGTGCCTCACCTCTCTACCGCCACACAGGAAGCTCTCGACGTACTTGCCTGAAGACTGGCAGATGGAGTGGGCGTCATGTTTCCTGCTCACCAGGTGAGCACAGGAGCAGCTTAGTCCCAGTTTGTGAAGTGAATCTTGAGTTACTGTTACAGAGAAAGACAACATCTATGCACACACAGGTGACAGGATGAATTTGCTGTGACCAGACCTTTCTATAACTTTTGTGTCAGAGGTGATGTGGCAACCATAGAGTCAGCTAGTTGTGATTGAATATTTTCTCTCTGGCCAATGAGACAACTTAGACCTATAATTTGCATTGTTTTGGGAAGTTTGGTGAAATCATGATAGCACAGCCCCACACAGTCTCAATCAGAAAAGAACTTTAATTAGCCAGCGTAAGTAGAAACATCTGTGTCTGTGTTTCAGATTTTATTCAAGTATAATTTTGAATGTATATGAAAAACCTTTCATCAGCTTTGTGCACCTGTCGCACTGCCGGTTTGTAAAAACATTAGATTTTTGACACATTCTTTCTCTCTCTTGTTTTACCTTGCCACAGTTTGTGGAAAATTTAACACTTCCAGCGAACACAACCTGTTAGACACTCAGTGGCCGTGGCATGCAGCTGTCTACATCCGCTTACCTCCTGATCATACTGCCAGTACCCACAGGCCCTGTGGAATGGCTGTGTCTGACCAACAGGGGACTTCAGAGGAGTCCACATTCTGGTACCTGGCCTGCAGTGGGAGTCTGCTCACCCAGCATAGCATTCTTGTGACAGCTCAGTGTGTGGTCGATAAGGCTAAGCAGCAGCCCCTTCACCCAACACGTGTGAAGGTTGTCGTAGGGATGCAGTACCAGACATCCAAGGATCGACGGAAAAGCCTGCACTACTTAAGGGTAAACTTTTTAGTAATCAGTTTACATATGACTGAACATACATCAGATGTTTGATATTTTTGCTTTTAGATGAGTTTGTAGAAATATGTTCTTTCAAGGAGAAATTTTGGTAGTTCAATCACAAAATATCATGAGTGAAATCTTTTCCCAGAAAGCACTGAGCTGTTGCAGCTTGTATTTAGATGCCAAGGTTAACACTAGGATAAATTATTTAAGGACTGAAAGTTTTTGATTTTTAAGTTGGATATTAGAGAATTTAAACCGCAATGTGTAAGGTTCTAACTGCCAAATAAATAATTTAAACACAGTAAAACATTATTTGTATTTTTTATTTTTCTTATTTATTTTTTTGTATTTTTGTTTTTATTTTTTTCCCTATTTTCAACGTAGTATAGATACTTAAACAACTTTTTACATGCAAATAACTAATATCATTCTTAATGTGGTCACAAAACCAGTGCTTACACTGGTTTGACCTATTTTAAATTTCACAAAAAATCTACAAAGCAGCAGATGCAGTGCTAAAGAATTAAGCAAAGAATATTCATTAAATAAATATAATCTTCTGGATGAGTTTTTGTTTGTAAAACCTATCCATGAGGAAATCCTTTGGCATTTACATGTTCGCCTAATGATTTACTGGGATAGAACTATGTTTGACTTGGTATTTAAATGTTTGTGCATCTTGATGCATATTAACTGATCTTAACAGGTATTCCAAAAACAACAAAACCTGGTACATTCTTAGTGGAATCTGGCTCACCCAGGTATGGTTACTTCCAATTTTTTATCCATTTTTTTCTCTCTTTCAGGTTTTAGACATTTTAATTCATCCGCATTTTTTCTCTGCACCGGACTCAAGTGTGGCTGTGCTCAAGCTAAAAGACAAGGCCAAAATCAGTGAGCATGTGTTGCCAGTGTGTCTACCCAAAATGGAAGGAGGAGAAGTAATGGTGCAAAAGGCGTATGCTTCAAGGTGGATTTTGACAAACAATCACAGAAACCTGAACCACTATGCTCCCTTGAGCCAGACGAAACTTGCTGAGTTGTGTGATGTTGCACAATGCAGAGAAGAATTTGCTCAAGGAGGAGGAAATACCACCATAACCAGTGACAATACCCTGTGTGTCATTAGGAAGCCTCCCAGTCCTCAAAGCTCTTGCACCAGAGTTATTCCAGGCTTCACGATTGTACCTGCTGTGTTTCCATTCACCATGGATGTCTTGTCAGGTCACAAAGGGACTCAGGGAGCCTCCAACATAGACTGGCAGCTGCTTGGTTTAGAAAGTCTCAACGATCAGGAAAAGAACAGCCACCAGCAGATTTACACAGTTCACACACGAGTAGCCAACTTTCGAGACTGGATAGAGAAAAACATGAAGTAGATTTGTTTGTTTAATATCACATATGTAAACCTGACCTGTTAATTTTGTTGTATCTGTGTCAATATTGTGTAATGTGAGAGCTGGAACATCTATTGTCTCGCATTTATATGCATGTTATTGTTCTGCACTTGGGTCACACCCACTGCAAATCAGTGTGAACTGGTTAAGATACACACCCACTGCCTCGTGATCTCTTCATGTTACCGTGTGTTTTTGTGATATCTTTTTCTAAATAAAGATTTGAAAATACATTTAAAAAAAGTTAGTTTTTAGTTTTTGTAGCTTTCTTCTGCTATGTCTCGTTCAGCTGAATTCTTTGCCAAGTTTTTAGTCCTTGTTTTATTTATCCTTGGCCCTTTGACCTCTGACTAACCTCGAGAGTTCCAAGAATGTTAAATTGTTGTTTGCAAAGTAAGGCACGTGCTGTAAGTGTGCAAATATGCACATGTAATAAAAGATTATCTCCCTTTTTAGTATGCATTTCCAAATTGTGCACATACATGACAGCACACCATGTATGGACTGCATGTTCATTTGACATAGTAAATATGTGTCTGCAGCATGTAAGGTTTGCATTCTTGAGTTTCACTGCAGACTATACAACATGTGCTGTCTCTGAGAAACCCATGAGAGGATTTGCTAAACTTAGCTCTTACTCCTGAGACGCAGACACCCACTGTGCTCTCTGCGGCTTTGCGCAGGACACCTTTTAAGCCTGGCCAGTTTAACAATGAGAAGCTCAGTAGTCAGCCTCTGCAACTTTCAAAGTTAATAGACAGAATAAAGCAAATGATGATTGGCAGCCCTAAATCCACTGCATTCTTCTTTTATAAACAAAACTAAATTAGCAAAAGCAGAAGTCAAGACTAGAAAACTGTACTTACATATCAAGGTGTTAGTAACTCTGCTGCACATACCTATGCATACAAAAATTAAAGAAAGAAGAAAAAACAGACAGTAAACATGTGCACAAATGTCTTTAAAACATTTGCTATACTGTTGACTTAATGGTCTATGGACTTAATGTTGTAACTAGAAGAGGCTTCCATTTTACTGTATGATGTCATGCTGCTAAAAATGGGGTGAGAGTCTGCTAATCTATTGCTCTTTAATTGAGAGAACACACCTGAGAGGAGGTACGGTACTGACCTCTCATGTCAAACTCCGCCTCCTCTGTCATCAGTGTCCACGCTATACATGTGCAGAGTGTTTGCAAGGAGCAGGTGAGGTGCAAGGACGTCTGTATGTTAGAGTAGAGGAGGAAGAACCCACTGCAACACTTCTCTCCCAAAACCCTGCAAATCTTAATACTACTTCTATTATTTGTGCACACCTAAAGGAAATTATTTTTTGACCTATCAGGAACGTACACATATTTAAAGAAGGGAAGACATCCGCAGGTGAGCATATTTATTTGAGCATAGTTATATTAATTTCCTTGTGAGAACATTTGTGAATGCATGTAATTGCCAAAATAATTTGAAGTGTAAAAGAGGTATTCTGGCTGTGATGTAAATTATTTCCCTCAGGTTTCATCTTCTGCATGCCAATTGTCCTCATACTGAAGATGGTTGCTATATTATGTAATCCAGTTATACATGCAGAGTAGCTTAATGTAACGGTTGGAGCTGTACTTGGTTGTATTGCCACCTCTACACCTGAATGGCACATTTAAGGTCAACTCAGGTACAGGCAAAATGCCTCAGTGAAAATAATCAGTGCACAAAGTCTTCAAATAAGCTCAGTTGGTCCTTAACCAACTCCTAAAATGCTAGAAACACATCTGCTGGTGAATTAAAAGATTAATGAGTTTACATCTCAGGATGGGAACAAGTCAACTCATGCATTTTATGGAAGTGACAGTTTCTTAAAGTGATGCAAAACTGCTAGCCTTGGGCCACATGTGTATCATTACAGATATGGTGCTCTGTGAGAATCACTCCCACCACTCTCCAACTTGAGACAAGGCTGCATGAGGATGGAGTTCAAAAGAATAGCTAGAAGGGTTTTATTGTAAATCCAGAGTAAAATTAACTCAATGGATTGCACATCAGTTGCTTTTTTACGCTTCTTGTTAGAGAATGTGACAAGTATAATTGTATAAATGAAACAATGCATTTTATTTAATGTGGACTGTGCACTATGATAGATAGTTTTTCTTTCACAACTTTAGAATATTTTATAGGTATCATTATATCTATGATATTTTGTCATTTATCAAACCAGTGAAACAATTAAAACATGTTTTCCTCATCATTTTAATCACTCACAAAAGGATTACATTTTTTTTTTGTACTCTACAATTGAATCCTCTCCAGGTTCGGTCAATTTAAAATGCCTTTTTAGAAATTTAGAAATCCCACGTCATCCATTTGCTTATTCAAAGCCTCAGGCACAAGGCACATTATTAACCTCTAAATATGCAATTACTCTCAGTAGGCATGTCCAAGTGCAACCACTAAGTTCAGTTTCCTGGAAACAAGAGGAACCAGCTGGCCTAGCTTCATTAAAGGTGCCTTGTAACAAAGCTAAAGCATATTCATACATGTTATTTAAGTTTTTAACGATTGTTAATGTTTATGAGGACTAAGAGGTGAGTCTGTTAATAGGTTGCATCATCTCGAAAGTCGTACATCATTCCAAAGCTGTCAGTTTTCTGAACTCTAAAGAAAACCTTGTTTGACATCAGGTTTGTTTGGTGCATACTGTATGTATTGGTGGCAAGTTGGTTCCCACTGGTTTTAAGATAGGTTAAATACTTTGGAGCGTGTTGAATGTACAGAGATGGACTAATGCTCATTATTCTCACCAAACTTCTATTAAGACAGCACACTGGCATATCATCTTAGCTGTATAATTAACCTAGGCTTTAATGTAATGTTAATGTTAATGTTAGTGGAATTTGCCTTACTCTGTATACAGAAGGACAAGAAGAAAATGTGAAAGGAGTATGAGTAGAAACAGCAGTTCCTTCTCAACTTCATTCTCAAGTGGAGGGCATGATGGCAGAGCAAGTCAAGAGCTGCTCGTCTGATCTGAAATGTGCTAATTGTACATCTCCTGCATAAGTAAGAGCAGTTAACTTTCATAATCAGGAGCTGGTGCTGAGCTCTGGCTCAGATCCAAATGAAATGCTGCTCTTACAAGACAGATGTCATTAAAATCATCACTGATGCAGGATCATCAGCCCTGCATCATGATTGCAATCCATGTCTCTATGAAGCAAAACAGAGTTGCTATTAGCTAGTGACAGCACTGTCCATGTATATTCACATAGTATATGTGCATGCACTCTTAGATGCTTCCTAAAAGACCTAACAATATCATTTCACACTTGCTTGCATGCTAACACCTTTGCTCTACCTTAGATCTAAAATTGTCTGGACACTGTTTCAATATATAGCATGTTCAGGATTATCATACACTCAAAACATTTAAGTCTGTGATAAAACTGTGTTTGGCGTAAGTGAAACATCACATTATTTAATGCACCTTGGCAAAACTTCAAATCTGGCTTGTATTTTACAGTGCGTGTGTTCATGGCAGAAAGTTATTCAGTGTGTAATTTCTTATTGGTTTATTCTTTTATTGAAAAAATATCTGTATATGTCGATAAATATATTCCACAGAGCCTAGAAGGGGACATGGGAGAAAAAAATTTAAATGGATGAAAAAAGAAAATCTAATGGAGGCCTGTCAATAACACACATACTTCAGGTTTTGTCCAATGAAGCATCAAGAAAAAAAATAGTAAATAAATAGCATTATTACTTAGGCAGCTGTAGAAGAAATTCTTTAATACTGAGTATTAAAAGATATGTGTCCTAGCTCCACTTTTCTTAGTTTCCTCCTTTGAGTTTCCTCCTTTGAGGAAACTAAGAAAACACAAGGAAACTTGTGTTTACTAAACTGTAATAAAAACTATGTTTTCTTGGAAAACGTTTTTTGCAACCAGATTATGTTTTCTGTTAACATAATTACCATTTATTCACAATCAACATAACGACGTTGCAGTTCAGCATCCAAATGTGTGGGCTGGGTCAATAAACAAAAGTGTAACGATCGCCTCACACACGCAACGTCTGCATTAAAAATGAAACCAAAACACAATCTTTCTGAACTGTTCCAAACTGTTTTTATAAAGCATTATCTATATTCCTAAAGGAATTCCACAAAGGTAATTTCAGGTGTGGTAAAAGTGCTCTGTGTCATAACACAACAGATTGATTGACTGATTACTAGTTTTATGACCAACAGACACAGTAAATGAGTTGAAGATATGCAGTATAAAATCTAAATTTGGCTTAATAACCTTCTGAAGTGTGAGCAGAGTTTGGTTATATTTTGGTCTTTAGATAATATTCGTGTAGCTTTCCTCCACAGCACATAGAGATTTTCAAACCTTTGATGTAGCATATAATTTAACTGATCTAAAAGCATGAAATTTCCTAAAAATGTTGACATTTTAACACTTTGGAACATGGAACCATCAGAAAAGCAAATTAATCCTCATTGTTTCTGGCTTACTGAATTATCACTATTTTACGGACTGGCTGACCCCCAGGCTGTGACATGCTTAGACTAAATCTCTGTGGAGTTAATGGACTTTGAACCACATGTCTATGTTATGTAACAGAGGTTAAAGCATGCTGGGAGATGTATTATTTTAACTAATATTATGTACAAGGTGTAAATACCTGTGAGATACAGGTAGCATAAGTCCACAGTTTACAAATGTTGTACACACATTAATAAATAAAAAGACTATTATTATTATTATATCTGGCAGTCTTAGATAAGCAAAACATCAAAATTATAGGTGTTGCTCAGTAACAGAAACTGACTGCTATGCACCCTCTGGGCTTTTTGTTGAGCACGACTTCAGCTGACCTGAATATCTGAGAGCTGTTTCCTGTTAGCATACAGAAGGAGGCTAATAAAACATGCAGATATTGACTTTATTTTGGATTTAAATTTAATGTTTTATAAAACTAAAATGTTTTATAGACTTTCATTAATTTATTGAACTTAAGTCAGTATAGCAATACAAAAGTAATACTGATTTTACAGTTGATATGAATTTTATTGTTTATGTTGTTTTCACTTTGATTATGTTGGACTGCATCAACTAGAATTTAATTCCCAGTTTTGTCACTTCATGCCCTTTTGGTCTTTAACACTTTCCTCATCATTGGTACAAAGAAGTGTTGGTCAGTGTAGATATGTAAGATTCTCTCTCTGTAACCGTAGTTTTATTGAATTGGCTGTAGAGCAGGATAACAGTCCCCCTTGGGTGAAGGTCAGGTTGAACGGAAGCAAAACATTTTTAATGTGTAAAACCAACCCAAACCGTAACCATTCGTAACCAGTAATGATGGGTCGTATGAAAGTTTAGGGATAAACAGCCTATTCAGTTGTTTAAGTTGGAGAATTTGTTGGTATTTTGCAGTATATCCTGCAGAACCCGTATCTGAGTCTGCTTGGAGCCATTCATCCCTGTATGTCAATATCAGCCGTCCTTTAGTTGACAAATTAAAGAAATTTGCTCTAAACTAGTTTTATCTCTGTAGGTTTAGGACTTCAATGATGTTAATGATTGCAGTTTATCACACTGATTGCTGATAATATAGTAATGACATAGAATTGTTAAGTATTTGCCTGATTCCAGTTTTTTGTGTCTATGTGCATATGTAAGACTCAGGGAGACAGACATACACACCATACATAATGCAGGGTCATGTCCTGGCTTGTAGCAACATTCAGTTATTTACTGGCAAATCAGATGACAGGCATAGGAGATGGACTAAAGCTGTTTCATAACTTTAGGAATTGTCTCCATATAAACCTAGTTAAGTATAAAATGGATGAGTCTTCAAATTTAACTTTGAATCCAGATAGTCACCAGCTAACTTTCTGATACATCAAAGGAAAACAATACAAAATTTAATTACGAAATGAGCAAAGTAGAAAGTTTTTGTGCTGATGACGGTATAATGAAAAACAAAGGAAAGCTGCAGTAGCAAAGAGGAACCTTAATCAAAAGAAGACAAAAACTTCCCCTTTTAAAGCAGTTTCTAGGTAAGTGATGGAGGACGAAACCTACAGTCCTTATTCAGTGTGAAAATGTTTTCTAAATGAGGCTTCAGCTGCCAGTTTGTCAAGTATCTTCCAAATCTGTTCAGTACAGCTGTGTTACTTTCCCTCTGGTGCTGTTGAAGCACAAGGACATAATTTGGTACTAAAACCACTATCAGTTAAGAGTATACAAGTTTGATTAGTTCACCCTAAAAGGCTGTGACCTTATATTAGATTTGGCTGAACTTTAGAAGGCATTTTTAGATAAATCAAGGGCTTTGTCCCTCAATATTTATATGAAAATTACTATAAATTAAATGATCTATATAGGACTATGTAGCACAGGAAAATTTACTTATATCTATTCGAACAGAACAAAACAGGACAGATTAGACCAAAACAGTGTTATGCATGTTGTATATTGTGTTGTTTATACTATTTTTACCACTGGACAAAACCTTCTTTACAGAGGTCCCAGCCAATAACAAAGGTCAGTAGAATTTTTAAATTAGTAGGGGCAGATTTCCTATCTTGCATTTTTCAGAAAGTAACTATACATAAGCCTGCAGTCTAATATCATATAAAGTAATAGTTAATGCTCTGAATTTCAATATTAGTGGCACTTGTGATTAAGACTTGGCGTGTGGAACTTTGTTGTGCAGGGATGTTGCATTGCCACAATCAAGCATGAAGGACAAGCTTAGAGACAGTCTGTTACGATTTAATACTATTGGTTACCAGAAAGTGATTATCTATCAATACAACCACATAGCCTCCATAACACAATATGCACATTTTTTTATTTGTAGAAATATGTTCAAAGGAATTACAGCTGTAGACTTCCTCGTGTCTGTCCATGTATGTGTGCTGGATTAGGATGGCTCAGGACAGATTAGTTAATTATAGACACCTGCTGTCTAAGCGTGGTGTGCGTTGTCAGGTGTTGCTGCATGAGGTCAGATTGGTGCTGAGGAGAGAAAAGGTGTGGAATTGCATGGACTAATGTTTTGCCATGTGCTCTTAGATTGTTTCTCTTCTCCCTGTCCAAGCTCTGAGAGCAGCTTTGTAAAGGCAAATCTTCACACAGATATAAAGTGTCACCTACTCAACACAGTTACATCCAGACACTCTGCAAACGGCAGGTATAATAGACCTATTTCGTACAAGTGCTACATGGTCTTTTAATAGTCAGTCAATCTGCTATCAGACAGCTGGCATTCAGTTCTCCTTTGATTCTGCAATTATTTGACTCCCACATCAAGGAATAAAGTATTAACACGGGCCAGCTGTCATAGCCCCATTTTTACAACTAAATTATGCTGTGAATGAGAAGTAACAAGGATTACAGAGAGTGCACAGCATCATGACTGACCTATAATAAGAGACCACATAGGTCAGAGCATGATGACTGTCAAAATATCCAAATGGCTCCAATGACATCATAGACACCTTGGTAATCATCTTGTCATCATAAAAATTCACCTCCACATTATATTAAAGAACAAACGCTGTCATGGCAACACCTTCACACTGATTGCATATATAGTATGGACAAGTCAGGCCTGGTCACTTCCAGGAAGAGAGTAATCACAATGAGGCAACTCGGTGACTAAGCAGAACACTAGTTCTCTGCAAATACTTCAAATCAATGCCTGAATCACTTATGTTGTTACTATGCTAAGTTTCTGCTGACAGATTTGGAAACTGTACCAAAATCTTGTGAATGCACAACAGTACAAGAAAACACTCACCTTAAATACTGCAACGCAATAAACTTATTTAATTTATATAATTATGGGAAGTTAATATTGGTCTTTATTTGCTTTTTGTTTCTCATGATCCAGATCATCAACTACAGAAAACAATTGTTACTGTGTCTGTTACCTTGTTATAATGAACCTTTATTCTGCTATAGTTATTCACTTTGAAGCTTTTTGCTACTTTGTTTACTGTGAACGTCATGCATAACATTAAAACCTCTTGAATTAGTGCCTTAATCTTAGCTGGTTCAAATGATAATTAATACATTTTGCACTGAAAATTAGCATTAGTGCTAATATATATCTTATTATGGAACAGATAAACAGACCACATATGACACTATTTAAGCTTCAATATGCAACTAAAGCTAGCACTACCATGAGACCTCCCTCTCCCTGCTCTCCTAGTGCTTCAGTTAGTAATTTTCATGAAATTACAGTAAGTGTCAGTGCTGTAAAACTACTAATCAAACTGAAGTAATAGAAATTCTTTGACTGGTTAGAAGACTGGGACCAGCTCAAAAACCTTTAGAAGCAAGTATTTCTGCACTGCTGCCAGTGTTGTTCAGTGAGTCTGGATCACACAAACCTTCAACAGCAACTCTCCACATAAGATATGTTTTAAGATGAAAAAGCTTGTATTTATTTTCTCTTCAGAACTGTATAATCATAATGTTCTCCCCTTAAATGTTACTGGCATTATTCAAATGTTTAACAGAGCCAGTGTGCAGCACACACCATTGGCAATACACCATCTCGCACTTATCCCGTCATGATACCACTCCGATTAGAAATTAATTATGGGCTGCTGCTACTGAATTAATTTAAATTTTTTAAAGAGATCCTGTAAAATAGAAGCTCTACAAACCATGCATGTTATGGCCCTTACTGGAAGGAGAGGTAAACAAAACAAAACTTAGAATGAGGCAGCAACAAGGCTTTTCACTCCCCAGCTAATCTTAGAAGGTTGACTCCACCTTCCTGTCTTGGAGCCTAATGTCAGAGCTTCATGTTAGTCAGTTTACCTCATGCACCTTCCTGCAGCTGAATGAGGCATCTGTGATTGTGGATTTACATCGAATGCTAATGAAGAACTATTCTACAGATTTTTAACAACTCTAGAGCTCCTTTCTAAGTGTTTAGGTTTTTGAATGTTTCGACTGGATTGACTCTTGCACAAGCCATGACTTAATTTTTTCACTTACACCAGTGGCTGTGTAGTAGTGCTCCACAAGTACTAGTTCAGTCCCAAGCAATATACAAAACATCTGGTAAGCAGTATGAGTAGTATGTTGTGATGTGGAAGTAGTTTATATGCTATTAAAACACATTACAATTGCATATTGTTTGACAGCTTCTGTGCAGCTTTCTAGAAGTAACTGCTAAAATGAGTCAGTTGTACATTGTTGGTAATCCTGCAGTTAACTAAGATTTATATATATATATATATTATACTTCAATGTGATCGTGTTGTCTTTTGATTGTTTTGCATTAGTCTCCCATCTAGACATTTAGATCATATATCTTTTTGCAGCTCCCAATGGGTTTGGAGCAAAACTATTTGCTTGCATTGACATCTTTTACTTCTGCAAATTAACATTAACTAACAGGGTTTCCTGGGTATTTTTAGTCTTAAATTGATACGTTTCTGTTCTGTTGAATCAATACAAATGTGGTCTCAATACTGAAGTTTGGTATTTGAATTAGTAATCTCCAACATAGCGGTTGCCAATGTGGTGGTGACACCTTGACTTTGGGAAGTCCCCTTTCTGTTACATAACTCACTTGTGTGCTTGAGGTGCTAATTTTATCCTCTTTAAAGGGCTTAAGTCCCATTAATGCTAGAGCACAGTGTATCAGACAGGTGTGATTGACTTGGCAGTTGTTCTGTCCTTACCTTACATGTTCTCTGTCCCCTTTCATGTCTCATAAAGAAATAATTTAAATACTAAATTACCTAATTTGTTATTGACTGTGGATGAAACATGATGTTTCTATAGAAAAATCCATAATTAATCATTTGTCTCTTTGCTTTTCTCTCTTTCTGTAAAAGTATTTTTTTGGTACAAACGTTTGCCCTTCAAACCCTTGATGAGAGAAACTTTGTTACTTATAAGTTTGCTGTCAGCATACGTATTCCAGGTGTTCAAGTCATGAAGGTTAAGAGTGTACTAATGACATGGGCATTTAATCTTACATAACTGAGCAAGTCTGTGCTCCACAGAGGATTGAAAGGCTGGATAGGGGACAGCTGATCTTTAAGTCAAAGAGGCTTTACACCAGACCACAACAAACGTGAGATACTCATTGCTTCAGTGACATGATAAGATTAAAATGTGCATAGTAAGATGGATGAGATGATGAGCTGAAATTATTATCCAGTGTCTCTAAGCAACAACATTACCAGGGTCTGGAGACACCCTTGTAACATCTTAGTATGCTAAAAACTGAATAAAGGCTAACTAACACAAACACATATTTGTATATTTACAATACATACTTGCAAAACTTTTCCCAATACTCACACCCTTCTAGAACCTTACATGCAGCTTTCCTTGATCACATCTTTGATTCAGCACACAAACAGAATCTTTTAAATTATCATAAATTACTATGCATGGACATACAACAGAAGCAACAGCAGCAGTAACAAAGAGTGGGATATGAGTAACAGCTGGTGTTTTGTTTATTCAAAGTTACCAGGGAAAACTTGATTAATTTGTTCAAAATGCAGATTATAAACATGCTTTTTTTTGTGCATTTTTTTCAGAATCAGTAATTATGAAGGGTAATTTATTAACTTTTCAACTTTGCATGCATTCAGAATTTACAATGCGCGGATTTAATTGATTATTTATTCATGTTTGCCTATGCCTACATTAGATACTTAATGACTCAATAAACATATTTAAAAATAGTAACCTCATATGTAAAACTGTGCATTTTAGCATTTTTGGAATCAGCTTCAGCATCGTAGCCTAATTCCACAATATTAATACCATTTTCTTTTTTGTTAAGATGAGGTCACCTTCTCCCCCCGTCTGGAATCACCAATGTGCTTTTATGTGTAGTCCTAACACTGTTGTCCTATTGATGGTGTTTTTTAATCTAAATCTTTCAGTGCCAACAAAATGCAGAAGCAAGTGGAGGTCAGGATGGATGAGAACCATCTGGAGCCAATAGTGGAGACTCCTGAGAGTGCATGTGGTGGTCTGTGTGATAAAATCATGAAGAACATGGTTCTCACTCTGACAATTCTTGGTAAGTTTATAGTACCGCTAGTCCCACCAAGCCATCCACAATCCATTAATTGTAATTCTAAGATTCAAGAAGCTTTATTGTCCTTCCACAGTATGCACAGACATACTGTACAGTGGACTGAAATGTTCTTCTCCTATGCTCACAGTGTAAGTCAAAAACACCCATCCTTGGGAAGAAAACTTAGTTTATACAATAAGATAATAAAATAAAATAGTCACATAAAAATTAAATAATAAAAGCGACTGTTAAATGACCCTAGAATTAAATTAACAAGTCCAAACAGACAGATTGAAATAGAAATGAGTGACTGAAAACAGGGAAATAGAGGTTTGATGCAACAGATGATGTTTCAATGTCTATACAATGTCCAGTCTGAAGACATTTATTTGAGGTGCAAATTGAGCCACTGTGCTGCCTTTTGTAAAGTAAAATAATTTCACCACATATGCCATTTAAAATAAAAAAATCTACTGCTGTATTCTGTCAAGTGAGCAACTACTTTATATTTCACTTCATATAGTTCATATACTTCATACGTTTGTAAGCAATGGAATAGAAATATGTTTTTATTATATTATTTTTTAAATTTTTTAACCCAATAGAACATATATTTCACTTACTGAAGCCAGGACTGTAGGCAGAAAGACTCACAAACAAGCAGCAACTGAAGGCAACTGCAACAAAGGTGTGTCAAAGCATCTCAAGGAAATAAACTTAGTATTAGTTCTTATTAGTAGCATTTGGTTTATGTCCATAGGTTCCAAACCCATCTGCCTTTAATACTTACATTTGTAATTACGTTCATCCTATTCCATTGGTTATGAGTCATCAGAAATAGGTGTGTGCATAAAAATGGCTATAATTCATGAATGATTAACACCACATTTTGTCAAAACCTCAGTTGGCTCATTCATTGGGCAGCTGTCAGCTTGGCGAAGACACTGGGCCCAGTGATGGTTTCACATGTCCACAAGAATTTATGAAAAGAGTTCATTATTATTAAAAGTAGAAGTCTTGATTGTTCACCTGACTATATATATTTATATTTAAACACATTTAAACACAAATACATTTTCACATTCACATCTATCGACACGTTAAAGTTGTATGCCATTCTGCTTTATTAGCTACTGTAAAATAGGTAAATGTACAAACTTAACATCACATGTACACATTAATAATAGTATATATAGTAACATCATGGTAAAATAGAAGGTGAGATTTTTATATTGTATTTTCTTTAGTCAAAATAAAATATAACAAATATACCACAATGAGCAGACGATTAGGTTTTAATTTTTGCACAGATGTTGATATATTTATTTAAACACATTAAGTGTTCATGGTTTG
Organism: Ctenopoma multispine; assembly: GCA_034779795.1. Lineage (NCBI taxonomy): Eukaryota > Metazoa > Chordata > Actinopteri > Anabantiformes > Anabantidae > Ctenopoma > Ctenopoma multispine. Next base: position 16,270,133 of record JAUYWH010000018.1, on the reverse strand, counting down.
TAACTTGTGGCTCAGAGTAACATAGCCCTGTTTTTGATTCATGTTTTCTCTCTGGCTCAGGTGTGTTTCTAGGTTCCATCGCTGGAATGCTGCTGCGGCACATATCGCCCCTGCCTCCTGATGTTATTATGATCATTGGCTTCCCGGGGGAGATACTAATGAGGATGCTGAAGATGCTTATTTTGCCTCTTGTTGTTTCCAGTCTGGTCACAGGTGGGTGAGATACAGTAGCTGCTGCATATGTTCCTTGCAAATTTGCTGACAAGTGACCTGAAATTAGTTCACATGGTGCTACTTGTTGCTATCTGGGATTTAAATTGCAATATGTGAGATGAGACAGTAGACAGATTTTTTTTCAGTTGAAATTAGAAATCTATACAAAAAAATATTTTGTATAGATAAAAAGTTATGTGGAGGAAGGGGGAGACTCTGTTATTGTTGGGTGTTCAAGTACACACATTTTTAGACAATGTTTTTCTAAACTTTCAATATTTTTAGTGAGACCATAAGCCTCATACAAGGTACAAAGCAAAGCTTTGCCCAGATTTGGCCAAATACTGCAAAACTGATAGAAAGCTTCATATTGCAGATGGATAATGACAAATTATTATTTTTTTTTATTTTGAGTCACAATGTGCTAACTGTGTTGCCTGAATTTCCACTGAAATACATACCTAATGTATATATACAGCATAGATAGATAATGTAGAGAAAAAACTTGTGGACCATTATGATCCATTCACAAAAGTATAGTATATTTTATACTCTCTTGCATATTAAACACTTAATTTATTGTATTTAATTTACATGCCATGCCAATAGGACTAGCAGGTTTGGATGCCAAATCCAGTGGCCGCTTGGGCACCAGGGCCATGGTGTACTACATGTCAACAACAGTGATTGCAGCCGTCCTGGGAGTGATCCTGGTGCTGCTCATCCATCCTGGAAACCCCAAGCTGAGGGCTAATCTTGGGCAGGGAAAGAAAAACGACGAGGTGTCCAGTGTGGATGCCTTTTTCGATCTCATCCGAAATCTTTTTCCAGAAAACTTGGTGCAAGCCTGTTTTCAGCAGGTAGGAGTCACAAAGTTTTCACCCACCATGTACTGTAATGTCTGAGTCATATGTCAGCTGCTCCAGCTCTTTGTTATTTTCTTTACTTCTTGTCCAGATCCAGACAGTATCCACCAAAGTACCAGTGCCCACTAACAGGACTAAAGCACATCCACATTTTACAGTCAAAAAGTCACTTCACTTCAAGAGTGGGATGAATGTCCTGGGTAGGTGAAAAGTTTGTAAGCACATTTACTAAGCAACTGAGAGGAACAAGCGTCTTTAAAGAAAATTATACATTTTCAATTACATAACAGGTATAAAACATTCAGAAAACATAAACAACTACTAATGCTGCATCAGGTTTCATAACAGAAAAAAATAAACCTGTACTCTGCATCAAGAGCATCTGTCAAAATGTTTTAACAGATGTTTTTGACAAAAATATATGCATCTATGAAAAAGTATTAACTTCTGCCGTGACTCATTGTTCAACCCAACAAACCTTTAGATACTCTGCTTATAGATAAATAAAAAAATATGCCCTAAAACAAACCTCTGTGAATGTTACAATAATTGTAGTATTGAAAACTATACAAAAATGATGGATGTACATGTGTCTTTTAATGAGCCATTATCCACCATTCTAGGATATTCATTTTCTAATTTCATTAATTAATTCGTAATTTAAAATTGCTGTATTGTGTGTCTTTAAGGTCTGATTGGATTCTTTGTTGCTTTTGGAGTTATTATGGGGAAAATGGGAGAAAAGGCCAAGCTGATGTTGGACTTTTTCAACGTCCTGAATGAGATTGTTATGAAGCTTGTTAGTGCAATTATGTGGTAAGTGCTGTCCACCACAAGAAGTGAAACTGCTAAACCATGGTTTTTGTTCTACCCAAAAAAATATATTAATGTACAGTATTCCAAAGTGAGCAGTTAATCTGCCCCCTCACACACATACCACCACAACCACTAAAACCACTAGGTGTTTTTAATACTGTAGCTAATGTGTAATCACAAACCTATCCTGTGGTTATCTTCAGGTACTCTCCTATCGGTATTGCCTGTCTAATCTGTGGGAAGATAATCTCCATTGCTGACTTGGAAGTTGTTGCAAAGCAGCTGGGGATGTACATGGTCACTGTGATAGTGGGCCTCATCATCCATGGAGGCATCTTCCTTCCACTTATATATTTTGTAACAGTAAGAGAAAACCCCTTCAAGTTCTTCATGGGGATATTCCAGGCTTGGGTCACTGCACTTGGAACAGCGTCAAGGTATGAGAGATTTATATTCCTAAACAGTGTTGAACATATTATAACTCTCTCTGATGTGCTGTAGTTTAAATAAATGTTTAAATTTCTCTTCTACCTATAGCCACATGGTAAATGATCTCTTCTTGAATCATAATAATGTTGTTTAGCCACATTAATCCAGCCTTAACCCACCAGCTGGTGGTTTTGATATTGTTGTGTACAGGGGTCAGCCCTAAACACAGCAAGCTGCCACCCACTGTAGGTTCTGTTGGTAATAGCCAACATTTAATTTTATCCCATGTTAACCACAATATTAAAACCACCAGACAGCGTTAATGTTGTGGCTGATTGCTGTAGCTTTAATTATAAACACTTAGCATTGACAGACGATTGTCTAACTGACAGACAATTTTACGTCTTATTCCTTTTCCAAAAGTCTATTTAATTGGAATTTTACACAGAAATGTGTTTCCTCAATGATGGTGGATTGTAGAGATATGTTGTGTGCTCGTTTTGTTGCTGCTCTCCTTAAACCACTGGACAGTGTCCACCTCAGAGGCATTTGATTCATTACATGGTGGTTGTACTTCACTATAAGTTAGATAAAAGGTCAGATGGTGATGACTAACATCTAGATATGCATACTCGTGTCTTCTTCTATAAGGACTCGCTCTGTCACTCATGACACCAGATCACAGGAGAGACTGGCTTTTAAAAATTATTTTATACCAACTCTGAACTGGGGAAGACTTGAAGATTTGATCTCATTAAAATTTCCTGACTAAATAACTTAACTAAATTACAACTATAACTTTTATTTCAAGTGGTAACTATGAAGTAGTCTTACCAGTCACTTTTCTTCCATGTGGGATATCTCTCATATACTTAATGTTTTATTAATGACATGAGATACACTCTTTCCTCTCTTGAGGTGAGCTTGGTTATTTCAAGTGCCTCCTTGCTCAATGTGCTACCATCTACAAGAAGCACTTATTAATTATCAGACAAAACAAACAAAACAATTGCTGAGTCACAATCGCTATCTCTATGAGATCCACGCTGTAACACTTGCTTTGGTTTCTTTGGTGAAGTTAAACTCATATAAGCTTTAGCCTGTATTAGTCTGTTTCCTGTAGCAAATTAACAATGAATAAATTACCATAGTTCAAAGTGGTTCTATTACAGTATGAATAGAAGAATAGTCTAATTAATTTCAAAAAGTACTGTGACTTGGAGCGTGAACTAGTTAAATTAATTCATTACTCTACAGTCAGTCTGTACTTTGTTGTAAAGTTCTGTAGTTTTATTTTATACGTTTTTAGTCCCAAATTGGATCCAGAGTTTGAAAAGTGAACCACACTACATGGTGTCCATCTAGTAAAGAATTTCTTCCTGTTGTTTTTTTGGTTGTTTCTTCGTTCACTGCAGTGCTGGTACCTTGCCTGTCACGTTCCGATGCTTAGAGGAGAATCTGGGCATCGACAAGAGAGTAACACGTTTTGTCCTCCCTGTGGGTGCCACTATCAACATGGATGGCACTGCGCTTTATGAGGCTGTGGCTGCCATTTTCATTGCTCAGATGAATGGGATTCAACTCGACTGGGGCCAGATTGTTACTGTCAGGTGAGACTACAGAATGATGTCACAACACATTTGCATTTAATATTTTGTCAAGAAATTGACCAAATTCCTCTCAACAGGATTTTAAATCAGCACAAGCAAAAAATAAAAATCTTTATTTTCAATTATCTTCTGTTCACTAATAAATACTTTCATTTTGTTATATTTGAGTAGAGCCATTGTGGATATTTTTCAGACAATTAATGCAATAAGGAAAATGTATCGGCATGTATACTTTCACCACAGCTGAGTTGGTTGGTTCGTCATCTATGAACCCTAGTGTTGGTGGTTTTATTCCTGGTTCCCCTGACTCTTGACCAAATGTCAAAATGTCCCTAGATAAGACACTGAACCCCAAATGTCGACAAGAATTTCCCTCTCAATATTTATTATTATTAATATTATTACACTTCCTCATTTGAGTAATTAGTCATTTCTAATATTTTACAATTTTTATTAAATATTAAATATTGGATATTAAACAGTACATGATGCAGACCTGTGTTTTTTCCTCCTGCTGAGAGTTAAAATTGTCTCCTGTTTAGTATGACCGCTACCCTAGCAAGTGTTGGAGCAGCCAGTATTCCCAGTGCTGGACTTGTGACCATGCTTCTGATCCTCACAGCAGTGGGGCTACCCACTCAGGACATCAGCCTCCTGGTCGCTGTCGACTGGCTGCTGTGAGTTCAACATGAATTCATCAAATCATCAAATCTTTAGATTATGTAGATTATGAAACTGACATATATACCACTATTGTTATTTCTCTTTTTCCTGACAACACACCATTCAGATTTTGTTTCTGGCAGAATTTGAGGCACCGGTGAGTTTTCTGAGGAACTCACTATAATGATAGTTTAAAAGAAAAGGTGGCACTTCCCTGTCTATTTACAAGACTTAATATAATACTGATATTACTCTGCTGGGAATAAGCTGCCCCACCTAAAGATTCACCTATTTAAAGATATCATGTTGACCCTTTGACTGTTATTTATGTGAAAGCTGGAAACCATTTTTAAGAATTTCATCAAATTATTAAAATAATAAAAAAACTTTGAAAAACTTGCACATTCACATAGTTAGTCACTGTAATAATCGTTTTTGGGGTCTTTTTTTTATGTCCTACAAAGTTACCAGCCTAAAGGCATGGTGGCATCTGTGTCAGCTGTCAGGCTAAATGTCAGCATGAGCATGCTAATATGTTGACAGTAACAATAGCATGGTGGTGTTTTGTCAGGTATCATGTTTACAATATTCACAATATTAATTTAGGTTGTTTGCATGTTAAGCTTTGCTATACAAAGCATGTCATTAGTTTTGCAGGTGTTTGGTAATAATCAAGAGTATTGGACAAACTGCATAACTAAGTAATTGCTATGTTTCCTGTCTCCTCTACAATATGCAGTGATCGTTTCCGTACCTCAGTCAATGTAGTTGGAGACTCCTACGGGGCAGGTATTGTTTACCACCTTTCCAAAGATGAGCTTGACACCTTTGATGCCCAACAGTCCCGGATGGATGACTTTGAGATGGCAAAGACACAATCCTTCTTTGAAAATAACACCAACCAAAATGTTTATGCTCATCACAACTCAATCTTGATAGACGACTGTAAGGTACATTTCACATTAACGGACATAGAGACCTGTATGTAGAGAGTCCTCCCCAGCTCTGTCTATGTGTTGTGTGTTTGTGGTTCTTTTCTATCTGACCTCTTATATTTGTGTGATTAATATATTTAAAAAAGTCTCTAAAAATATATTTTAAAAGAGGTAAAAATCCAATTACATATTTTTTAATTTATTTATTCACCCTTTAATCAAATGAAAAAGCAGTTTTTGTGATACCAGGTTTTATCAAAAGTAAAGTTTGTTCTTTTTATGTTATACTTACCATTTTCAAAATTTTTCTCTCAGGAAATCCAAATGAAAGTGTTTTTGATTTTTCAGTACCAATCATATGCAATGCATTGTCTTGTGCACTATTATATTTGACTTGTTTGTTGTTCTGTCTTGTTAAAAACTGTTTTTTTTTCTTTTGACAATTTAATTGGACATGTATTTGTGGTAGCCCTGACCAAATTACAGTTTTCAGTGATTGGCTTTTTGTAGCTAGTGGTATACATAAAGACTGCTGTTTCAACACGTTTCATCCGAAGTGATGCAAACATTCCATGAAATGCCTATTTCAGATAGTTTCTATACTGTAGCTTTCTAAACCAAAAACAGCAATATTGCAGTTAATTTAAGATGATTTCGCTCATAGAATTTTGTTGTTATTTTATTGCCTGTATAATGCAACTTTTTGTCCAATGTTATAGTTGCATTATGATCATTTTGATAACTGATTAACATTGTAATTCGGTTGGGCAGAGAATCCATAAAATACATGGCCAACTCTAATCCTCTATGTGATGTAATGTTGTCCGTAACAAAGTTTAGCATCACTATATCATTGTATGAGTATTTGAGTTGACCTATTTTTATGTTGGGGACTAGCAAACTCAAATCAGTCCCAGGCTTATTGGCCTGAATGTAATGAAGCAATGGCTTCTCTGCTCCCAACTATTTGGTTGTAAATGATGGTGCCTTGCCCCAATAGTTAGATGTTCTTGGTAATTGCTTACAGGTCACCATGGGCACAAATGGCAACACTGCAGAATTCTCTCTTGTTGAAGAGGACCCATGGAAATGCGAATAGTGCAGATTCTGATGCTTCTGCACCAGCTTTTTGCTTTCACAAACAACAAAAAATGATATACAAAAAGAAGAAAAAGTTCAACTGTACTGCAAGAAAAAACAGCTGACCAGTCTTTTTCTTTCAGTTACCCATCTGGGTAGATGCTGGAGCAAACTACAGATGACTTACAAACTTATATTAGATCTTATATTTGCACTAATTAGACACAAACTGTAATGAACTTGTGCATTTCATGAACTTTGTACAGAAGAATTAAATATTCTGTTGCCTCAGGGCCTTATTGGTGCTGCTGCAAGTTTCCTGTCCTGTCAACAAAATAATTCTTCTTCCTTGTGCAACATCTGAATTTTTTTTTTTGTTTTATTTTGTTTTATTAATTTTGTATTAAAACACTTTCTTTGTAGCTTAAAGAGTAGAGAGATGACATGTGGATGATGGCCTTGCAAGTTTAAGTTAATAACAAGACCAAGTAAGCAATACTATAAATTTTAGCATAAATACATTTAGATAAAATGTTACACAGCAACTTTGACTTGACATAATTCATGTTTTGTGTATCAATGATTTCTCAGATGGTATGTCTTCTCATGAAATTTGCATAGAAACTAAACTAGAAGTTAAAGATAATGCAAACTGAGTTTTTGAAATCAAAGCATGAACTGAATGAAATGGTGCTACATGTGGCATTAGGATATAAGTGCAGGATTCTTAAACTGCATTATCTTTGACTGTTTGACTTGTGGGGATTAGACCTTGATGTCACACACATGGTCAAACCTAAGAAGCAAAGCTTAGGACTTAGGACCATAAGAGAAGAGGTTGTGGCTGCTAAATGTGGCAGCACACAGTACAGGGTGTGTTGCAGAGAGCTACAAAGCAGAAACAGAGCATTCAAAGGATGTCCTTCCAGTTATTTATTTATTGATTTATTATAAATTATTATTTTTGTATATGTCTTGTTTATGGGTGAAGCAGTGAGTTTCTGTTTGTAGTCAAGTATGCCTGTGTACTGAAATTCATGTGTTCATGTGATTCTGAGAGCAAGAGAGGAAGACTGGATGCTCAGTAAGAGAAAAAAGGGAGACAGTGTCTCTCAGACTTTCAGCAGGCCACTGCGTTGCTCTGTGTTTTATTTCACACTGTTTATTTCTTTACTTCAGTACATGACAACCTTGCCTTGAAGATGTCAACCGCAGAGTGCAGTCGGATGACTGTTTTCTGGATAAAAGTCACTAATATTAATTTCAGTAGTATACCAGAACTGAGAGAGGAAATGAAACAGCCCCACCTTCCAGCTTTGCTGCATTCTGCATGAGGACGGCTGGGCTTCTGCTATTATATAAAAATACAAAACAAATAACCACCTTGTAATCACATCTTGAGTTAATTAGCTATGGTCATGTGTTTAGCAAGTGCACATTAAATTCTGTCTCCAGCGCATAATTTTGAAGCTGTAACAACAAGGTCACTGGATGTTGGCTGAATCTGCACTACAACTAGGTTATAACTAGATTATTTATTTTTTTCTTTTCATATAAGCAACAGCTTATATGTTTATGTTTAAAGTGCCTCCTTGCACTTTGTGTATATTCTCTTCTTAGATAAATGTATCAGAAATGTTTTTTCTATACTCAAGGTTTCTATAAAGACTGTAACTATACTGTTTGTATGTATAGACAATCATTGTGTGTATGTTTTTAAGAGAAACCATTGAAATTCCAAATGATTGTCAGGGAAGAAAGATCAGAGTTTTCCACCTTTTTAAAGAGTGAATGAAGTATGAATGTTGTTATTTGCTCAGTGCAAATTTGATTATTTAAGAATTACGAGTACATTCTACACTCGTACACTAGGCAATTTTATGTGCATGAGAATATTGATGTTTGCAACCTCAGTATGTCTACATTGTGTGAGACCTCAGCAAGCCATACAGTCTTGGCCACAAGTTCTGCCTTGCTCCACAAATGGAAGACAGTTTTCCTCAGTGATTATCATCATACCTTGATTTATGTCAAAATTCCATGTAATTCCTGAAATCAGTATAAATTGACTACATTACTTTTCCATCTATTTAATTTGTCATTGGTCATTTCTTTGAATAAGAATGTTGGCCTGGTGTAGTTTTCAATGAACATGTGAAATTGTTCACATTTTAGAAAATTAAACATATATATCTATATTTCTTTTTTGATTTGATGCACGATTTGGTCCAAGCAAATTAACTGAAGGTTTGTAAATGTTTTAATACTTGTGTGTAAATGATATTGGAAAGAAATAAATGCTTATCGATGAGCTGCTGTTGTTTTTATTTCTCAGATGTGAACGGATGTGATCCAACATGTGAGCAGTCAGGACATGCAGAAGTGCTGTGCAGGTTGTCAAGAAAGGCAAATGAATGTTGAGAAAAGAGAGGCTTAATATAAGTTACAAAATACATTCTTACTAAAAAATTTTAAAATAATATTAAAACAAAGTCACTTAACAAATGACATTTTAACTGCACTATGAACAAACATTTTTCATATGTCAACTAAAGGAACCCAGCAAATAAAACACTGCTACTTTACAGTTAATAATATAACTCATATGGCAATAAATACATCAACCAAAAATGTGGTAAGAGTTTTTAGACGTCACCAGGAAAAAATGATTATGATTCTTGTTTCAGACTGGGTTCAGAGCTGCTAAAGTCTATCAAAATTGTCTTCTCAAAAACCCTAACGGTTTTCCCAACACAATCTTGTTGTTCTGTGATGAGTCTCAAGCATCCAGTTGGTTTTGTTTCTGAACCTCAGCGTGATGTATAACTCTCCGGAAGCTCATCAAGAGGGATGACTATGTACTCATCAGCATTTCCATTCTCTCTGGGCTTGTCTTTATGTAGGAATGTCTCCATCTCTAGCTCCCTCTGTTGACTTGTTTTGGTTTCCAGCTGGGATACCTGGCTTGGTCCATACCACCTTTGCAATAAGGTCAGAATTTAATTCTATTATATTATATAACAATATAGTAAAATATGTGGTTTATTCGGATTTGTATGTCTTACTTTTCTCTGGTAACAATGGCAACGCAGACAATTACCACTGCTGCAACACCAACAACACCAGCAAGGATGATAATCCAACCTGGAGATATGGAAGAGTTGGAGTCAGCATGAAGGGCACAGAGGCGCAGAGTTTAATCATGCAGAAGTCTGGTTTACTGGACTCACCTGGTGTACTGTGTCCAGTGTTCTGGGGTAATTCATGACTGACAGGACTGGATTTTTTCTGCAATTCTACAATTAAAAACATAAAAACACAGGCTTAAAATAGGTTTTATGATGGTGACTTTGTGATGGGTATACTGTCTCCAAGATTTTATTTACCTGTGTTTGACTCCGAAAGTTCCTCAGATATGCCTGATCCTAAGTCTGATACCTCGCTTCCTACAGTCTGTTGTGGAGCTGTGGAGGTTGACAAAGAAGGTCTTGCTTCTTTTTCGGGAAGGAATTTCCTACTGGAGACTTCAGTAGGGTATTGGTCTGGCAGCTGTTCAATTTCAGACCCTAAATCAGAAGTCTGAGTACTTTGTGGAAGAGTCAAGAAAGAAAATTGTGTATTTGTCTTTACAGCAATGGTTGACTCAGAAGGTTCCTCAGATATGCCTGATCCTAAGTCTGACACCTCGCTCCCTACGGTCAGTTGTGGAGCTGTGGAGGTTGACAAAGAAGGTCTTGCTTCTTTAACAGGAATGAATTTTCTACTGGAGACTGCAGTAGGGGATTGGTCTGGAAGGTGTTCATTTTCAGACCCTAAATCAGACGTCTGAGTACTGTGTGGACGAGTCAAGAAAGAAAATTGTGTATTTGTCTTTGCAGCAATGGTTGACTGAGAAGGTTCCTCAGACATGCCTGATCCTGAGTCTGATATCTCGTTTCCTATGATCGCTGGTGGTGCTGTGGAGGTTGATAAAGCCGTGCTAGCTTCTTTTCTGGGGCTGGATGATGTACTTGAGACTGTAGTAGGGTATTGGTCTGGCAGCTCTTCATCTCCAGGCCTTAAGTCAGATTGAGAGTTTTGGGTGCTAGATGGATCTGATCTCGACTCATTCCTTGCAGAACTGCTCTCAATGATTTCACTCTTTTTGAAGTCCGAGGACAGCTGCTGGAATGCTTGAATGGTTGTGTCTCTTGTGAGTATTTGAGTAGTGAGTGAAGGGATAAGGAACTCATCCTTCATGGCCTCTTGGAGAACATCGCTCTCAGCTTTAGTGAGGATCACAGAACACAAAGAAAAACGTGAGTGGAAAGTGAAGTCACTAAACTCTTTAAACAAATTGATGAAGAGACCACCCAAGGATTATGTGCTTCACCCCAAATTCTTGTATAAACTTGTGTTGTAGTAAAAAGGATGATTAATACAGGTGGGTTTGATTAACAAAAGAAAGAGTATTATCAAAGCATTAGTTTTAATGAGATCATACTGCAGGTTTGACACACCCAGCACATTATTAAAAATTGTGACATTTCTTTTTTCTGCTTATAGTTGAAAGGAAGCCACTGTTGGATCAGGATTTTGTGTCATAAAAGAAAAGGAAGCAAGAGGACAAATCAGACAAATTATTTAAATTAAATTTTTTGTTACTTAAAAGTAACTCCTGCATTGTATTTAAGCGGCGAATATTACAGGCATATTTTTTTCTAATATATTTACCTCTACATCTGACATCTAGAGCTTCTAACTACTTTAGAATAACTTATTACATTTTAATATATTATGTTATATATGCAAATTGTTATACTAATGAACCACTATTTTGGCATAATACAGCCTACGAAAAACAGTATTCATGATTCCACATATATGAGTTATAATTCTTTACGTGCAACTTTTCTGAATTTTTTTTAAGTTATTTGGAAAAAAATATCTAAAAATGACTGGGAATCTAATGACACATTTCCATTCTCAATTTCTTGTGTTCAGTTCTGATGTTACGTGTGTAAGAGTTCATTTGATATTTGGTTTCACCTTATTCAAAACATGCGCATGAATGCACCTCCCAGAGCACTTCTGAACATTTTACAAAGACATGGTACAAAAGCACGTAATCTGGATGTGCCAGCAAAACCTCTGCACCAACAATGAAATATGACTCTTATAGAAAGAGTTACAGCTGAAGTATAAAAAGCATCATAGGTGGTGGCAGAGCAAGTTCTGACGCAAAGCATAAGAAAAAGGACACCATGAGAGTTATTTTTTCCTCCTGATTCCTGAAATCTAAACAATGTCATTTTGCCCAATGATTATGTTGACTGTCTGTGAATATCTTAGTTAAGTATGTAAGCAAAACTAATACATTCACACTAAGCTAAAATGAAAACAATTAGTTTAAATATTTAATGGATATGCACTGTGATAAACAAATATAAAAAGAAAAATGACTTCCTCTTACTATCAACAGATGTTGAGTGGACAGCAGCAAGAAATCCAAATAACGCTCCCACAAGAAAATTCTTCATTTTCATTCCAGAAACTTTTGATATAGCCATTAAGTGAAGTGAGTTCTCACAGGGCTGCAACAGTTTGACACACTGACCTGATAATATGACTGAGATGAATCACGCCTTTTATACACAGCAGTGTTCCATCATGAAAACAATGGGTGGCAACACGTAAGCGCACATGAGGGCTGGCACACCTGAGAACACACCTTCTCCTTCACCCACCTTGCGTTTTTTTTTCTTTATTCTACAGGTATCCTATACAATTATTTATGCAAGAATGATGCACATAAAAACATCCACTTTGTCATGTAATTCATTTTCAAATAACACAAAAATAAACAGCAGCTCCCATGATTTTATGTTTACAGAAGTCATGATAGAATGCACGACCAGCAAAAAACAAATAAACAAAAAAACACTCATCCTGTCAATCTGTGAGATGTGTAGGGAAGGAATATTAAATGAGGCCTTGACACTGACAGTGGTAGGGTGGTTTTCATGTAAGATGATCATTGTATGATAGGAAATCCTGTGCACAAAAATGAGTCACTGGATAATATAAAGGGAATAGAGAGTGAAGCCTCAGGCTGAATGACAGCTATCTTCTTGCTTGAACCTGCATTTAAAGCGTCATTAGGTTTTCCTAATATCAGTAGAGGAAGTGTCAAATAAAGTTGTTTTCTTACATGTCTTACTACAACAATTTTTTAAATGTTTGTATTTGGAAATGGCTCTAAAAAAATCTATTTACGTATATAGTTTGGATGTAAAAGTGTATAAATACATATGTATACATATAGTCTCATTTTTCTTCTTCTGCTTTTTTTCTTTTTATCTTAACTTCACTCATCATTCATTATATTTTATAGTGTTTTTTTATTTACCTAAGTTAAAGTCCTGTGTTTTTGTTGCTTTGTATTCTACAGTATAAGCCAACAAAGCTATTCCGGATCACAACATTGTGATTTTGTAGAGTGCAGTTTTAACTCAATCTAACTAAATAAGAGGATAAAAGAGATTCACCTAATGAACAATAAAGTTCCTAATCTACTTACAGTTGTAATATCAGGCCAAAAAGAGTTGTAACTGCTTTATGAAATAAGATGATTGTATGCATATTTGCATTACTTAAAGGCAAAAAGGAAAGTATATACTAGAAGAAAAATGTATAAATACATACAGTACAGGCCAAAAGTCCGGACACACCTTCTCATTCAATGTGTTTTGGGGTGAGCTGGACCACAGAGTGAAGGCAAAGGGGCCAACAAGTGCTAA
>JAUYWH010000018.1:16235427-16246936 GCA_034779795.1 Ctenopoma multispine | reverse complement strand
CATAGGGAACCTTTACATGAATACAGATTTGTGCTGTTCCTGAAATTGTTTGAGTAGTGAAGCAATTACTTCAATCAAAATTTAATGACTTGATAATGAAACAAATCAACATTTGACAGGTTTGTTTTCTGCTTGTTCAACAGCTGTTAGATAAACTGCTTCAACTTAAGAACTGTGGCAGTAGAGCAAAAGTAAAGATGGACCAGTATTTGATTATTTTGGCAGATACAGTCCTTTAAAATATGTTTGGATCTGCATCTATATCCAATCAATATTATCAATCGATATCAGTCAATATTATCAATTAGTATCAATCAAAATGGCAACTCTTTAGTTTTTGGACAGCAGTGGATTCATCAATTGGAAAAAAAAAAGTAAAATTTGATCCATTATAAGTTGGATAACAGTTTTTGTTTTTTAGGAGAAGGAGCATCCTCGTGTACTCATTCCTGAGTTATGTAGACTCTTCTACCAGTTGGGATGGGTCACAGGGACAGGAGGGGGGATCAGTCTGAAACAAGGGTTTGTATGTGGATGAATAATTTCTTGCAGAATATTGTGAAACTTAACATTTTTATGCTCAGACACACCTCCATTTAACTTTTATAATTGCATATTTTTGACAGTTATGCTAAAATGCTGTTGACGAGATTTTGTTGGGAAAAAAAATGACAAGTTTCACAAGTCCAGTATATAAAACTTACTGTCTTACCTTCACTGGATTGATCACACATTCACATAATTTCTTTTCTAAGATATTATTACAAACACATCGTTGAGATTAGTTGTTACAAAAGAGAAATATTGAAAAGTAATAAACATTTTATAAGCATTATAATTCTAAAGTATTCTGGCCCTTTAATATAAAAGTAAAGATACAGAAAAGGGATCTGAATGTGTGACATATTTTAAATTTGGCATTATTCTCTAATAAATATTGTGCATTGTTCTCATACCAACTCATCGGTGGGAATAAAAGGGTTGAGACCCATACTGTTCTGCTCCTCGACGTCTGTCCATTCTCAAAAGAAAGAGAATATAAAATGTTGAAAAAAAGTGCAGTGAGGCTGATGTAATGTCAGTTGCACAGGTGTTCGCAATATTTGACATAATGAAACTAAATTCAAACTGAAGGCAGACGTCTTTGAACTGTGTTTTGTTTTTGTTTAGTTTAGTTTTTTTCAGTTGTAGGGTAATTACAAAGTAACCACCAGCTATTAGCAAACCTCTGTTTGAGGACCAGGGGAATGGCAGATATTTATTTAAGCCAACGGGGGAAGTAGATGAAACCTCAGACGACACCACATAAGATTTACTGACTACTGCTGCATGTATAAGGATATTTCATTTGGACAGAAAAGTATTGTTACTCTAAAATCATTCAAGGGAGGTTTTCTTTCATCTTGTTAAATTATTATACCTTTAAATACAGATAAGGGGTCCTTTCTGCAGCTTTACTGCAGTACTTCATCCATCATTACTTTTTATGTTTTTCGACACATGATAATTAGTTTCTAGTGGACTTGTTTTTATATTATGTTAAGAAAATATTGGACATTTGGAATCCCAGTCTGTGGCTCACACATCTTCTGCATGGTTTACTAAATAAGAACCACAGTTATCCACATTGTTGCTGCTTGTCCAGTATTTGGTCTTTTACCTGTTGAGATCAAAAAACTAAACTCCATTGTGTTAAAACAAGGCTTCTAACATTTCATTCTACATAAAATGTAAATGAAATGTAAAATGAAAAATTTGCAACAGACGAAGGAGTTAATGTACTATGAATATACTGTAGCATTTACACAAAAAATGTTCTCTGCATGTAGGTCTAAATTTAAGTTTAGAAGGATTTTTTTCCACAGTTGCTTGGGCCTGACTCAGAAATGAGTCAGAGCCTGAGCAGCCTCGCCAAACCTTGCACTCAAAATCAATAGGCTACTCCTTTATCTGGCATCTTTGTTGCTAGCTAAAGAAGAGTCTGTGGTATTTTATTTTCTCCATTCTAGGGAAAAATGTCAAGGCTTTTAACATATACATAAAGATATTGTCATTGGAAACATTTTGAGGTGCTCAACTGAGGCTGTCAGATTTATACTGCATTTCTCACTTCAGGATATTTTTTTCACTATAGGTCTTTTGACCAAGACTACAGAATGTAAACTCTTCCAATAATAACAATGCTCTTTGGACATACTCTCGTAACACTAAATCCAGCTGATAGTTGTAATGTGGTGTTGGACAGGGGTCAGCATGGGAAGAATTTAAAGCTGGCTATGATTGACAGTTGTCAGAAGACAAATTGTGTTGCAGCATATGAGGCTGCGTAGCCACAGCCCAACCACTGTGCCCATACTG
This sequence comes from Ctenopoma multispine, assembly GCA_034779795.1. Classification (NCBI taxonomy): domain Eukaryota; kingdom Metazoa; phylum Chordata; class Actinopteri; order Anabantiformes; family Anabantidae; genus Ctenopoma; species Ctenopoma multispine. Next base: position 16,244,578 of record JAUYWH010000018.1, on the reverse strand, counting down.
ACCTCTGTCCAGTACAATGTTTAAAACACTGTATTTTAAGGGATTTAAAGTTGTGGCTGATTCGTGTGTGTGTGTTGTGCAGTCACTGAAGCACTTATTTGCATTGTTCACTGGCTGTACAAACCGCATTCCAAGAAAAAGGAATAATGGAAATAGAAACACAAGTGGGGGTGGGTTCATTATGAATGGAATAGCTTTCAAATTTTGCAATAGCCACAAAGTTTCAGGTACACACAGACACCAAGCCAAAATGAGCTTGGAATAGAGCAGTTCTTTTTGCGCTGTGGGATGCCATGGCACATAATTATGTCTTGACAAACGTCTCTGAGAACTGCTGTATTGTCCTTGATCTAGGTATTAATATGTACAGTGTTGTGTGCTGTGTAACCCGTAGAGAGCAGATCTACATTGCACCATCAGGTGTCCAGAAAGAGAGAATACAGGTGAGCAGATTATAAGCACAATGTGAAGCTTTGTCAGTAGACACGATGACGCAAAGTTATGACTGAAGTTTTAAATAATACCTTTTGTAATGTTTGTGTTACTCAGCCAGAAGACATGTTTGTGTGTGACGTGGAGGAGAGAGACATCAGCTGTCCACCTGCCTGGAGGAAGCTAAAGAAGAGCCAGTGTACGCCACTTTTTATGAATGCCTATACTATGAGAGGTGAGTCACTCTGAAACACTTAGACACACAGCACCCAAATTACCCACAGTTTGCAGGTTGTGGCACTGGATAGAACTGATCAATAATCCAGAAACCACAAATTGTCTGTCTTTTGTGCGTGTGTCCAATCTATGGTATAGTCGAGCACAAAGAAAGAAAATTACTTTTTCATTTAACTAAATGGAATTGAAAAGAAAAATTGATTCATGTCCCTTAATGTAATTGTGATTTTGTTCATTTATGGTGGAACATTATTTTGTCATTAGAATATGTGTTTATAAGTAGCCATGGAAACAAAATTGTAAAATCAATAATTGACATAAATTGTTGTCTTTTGTTCTACGTGGTTCAAGTGGAATGTTGAAATATTAGAGAAGCAGACAAGGTAGCAGTCACGTGATACAGTTGTTTAGCTACACTGCTTTTCAAACATTTTAATGAAATACCTCATCCCAAAAAGATTCTTTGATCAATTACTTGTGCCCCCTATGAATGCTAAGTAAAGGTTTGCATCCTTCACAGATGAGGATGTCTCTAAACTATAGAACCCTTGAATAACACAATGTAAATTGTGAATAAGAAATTCAAAGCATAGTGCACCTCATCGTCTGATCATCATGTGTGGTGCTGGTGGCATGCTTTCTGGCTTGCTTCAATTATTGGGAAAGACAATACCAGTAGACAACTGTGAAAAATCAAAATCTACTTTCCCTTTGCTAAAATACAGGGGCACAGGCAGTTATACACACCCACTCCAAGGCTGCTGTCATGGCAACACTGCTATATCCTGGCAAAGAGTTCAGGATAACTCACCAGGAGATGATCAAGGGGATTCGTAAGGGCACCTCAGGCACAAACTATCGGTATGTAATCAAGCAGCAAGATTAGTGAAGTCTAAAGATTCTCCTAGCATTTTAATTTCTCAAGTAGATGTTTATGTATTCTTTATGGAATCGTCTTAACCTGTTGTGAAAGAAAATTTTTGCACAGTGGTAAAGGATCACTGGTCAAACACTAGAAAATTCCAACGGAACGAATTTGCACAGAACATTGTTGTTTTGCCAAACCGTGTCCGGAATGAATGTGTGGCTCAGCTGCAGTTCACTTACAATTGTCTGACAGTACAAATTTCCAACTCCACCTGGTATTGTAGCTGCCAACTTCACTGTAGAAACCAACACAGTGTCTAATAGTTTTTGTAAGAGTTAATCATGGTGCATCGAGTCAACCACAGAAAGGGCCCAGTTTCATCATAGTCTCATGGTATTTACATCATTGTGAATCACATGACGGTATGATAATCTCTCCCAGATTACCAGTGTCAATACTAGTCTTGATTCATTGATGCTTTTATTACTAAACTCAAATAGTTATTACTGTGTAATTTATGTTTTTTTACCCCACATATACATAGATATGATGACAGCTTGGTTGTGCCTATTATTGAAAACACACCAGAGGAGAAGGACTTGAAAGACCGGATGGCTCGGGCAATGGAGGAATACCCAGATTCATGTGCCGTCCTTGTCCGCCGTCATGGTGTCTACGTCTGGGGCGAGTCATGGGAAAAGGCTAAGACAATGTGAGCATTTACCTTCCAGCACTTTTAACCACTTTGATCTTCTAACTCTCTCAAAAGCATACGTCAGTATCAACGTTGTGTAACAAAGAAAATAGATTTGAATTCTTTGTTTTATTTTTGTCCTGCATTTTGTAGGTGTGAATGCTATGACTACTTGTTTGACATTGCCGTCCAGATGAAGCAGTGTGGGCTGGACCCTTCAGCTCTCCCAATGGAAGAAAAAGGAATAGTTTGACATTCAGTGGTTCTTTTTAAAGACATATTTGATGCTGAAAGGTCAGTGGAGTTCAATCAGGAGAGCGGATTGTAATCATTTGCCTTTCACACCAGCCTGCTTCAATTTTGATGAAATTTGATGGTAAGGGCAGATTCAGGGTTGAAAGAGATTGAATGCTTGTTATCCAGAAGCACCTGGAGGTACACTGCAAAGCGCTGTGGGACAACCCCGTCAAATCAGCATCTTCGGGTTCAAACGCTTTCCTATTCTTGGTTTATGTCAGGCTTAAACATAATGTGCATCTCAAATGACTTGTAATGGTGATTAACTGCTTTTTCTTAAGTCAGTAAAAACAGAGTGAATGTTAATTGCAAGTTTCAGAAATTATTTTTCAGTTAGTTTTTAAAAAATAAAACTAATAACATATTATGGTTTCAAAATGTAGACGCAGTTTAGACTTTAAAACAATTTATTTCTAATTATCCTATTTTTTTAAACAAGGGACACAATATTACTATGTTACAAATCATTTCTGTACTGTTGAAGCCATATTTCATTATTATTATATTTCAGACAATAAATCTAATATACATCAGTCATCTCGAAAATGTTTAAATTGAAATATACAGAGAATTAAAGTGTGTAAAAAAACAAATGTATGTGTATGGTTTAATAAACACATACACAGAAATGGCTGTGGTCATTTTGTAATACATCATTTATGTGTCCCTTGATGTGTCCATGGACATCGTTTCATTCTCACACCACCATCTCAACGTCGGCAACTGCATTTGGTGAAGGCTTTGCATAATGCCTGTAGATCTTTGCACAGCATGCCTTCAGTCGTCTGCTTACTCATTCTCTCATGAAAGCCAGAATTGTTCTTTTAACAAGCTCCCTCTGCTGCCACCATCCCATTGCTCCCACCACTGTACTTGCTCAAAACAGAGCGCTGTCAAATATGCCGCAGGCTTATTTAAAATTGGAAAAACAAGAAATATACAAGAAAACAATGACAAAAAATATTTTTTATGCTGCACTAACATTGCCAGGACTCCCTGTCTTCTGATTAATGAGAAATTCTTGTAATATACAAAAGGTATTGAACACCCGCCCACTGAATAAAAAATGACACTGTGAAGCTCACAATGTCAGTGTCTCAGCTGTCGAACAGGCAAAAATTAGTTCTCAGATTTTTGTCTAGTTTTATTGATCATGTTTGTGACTTTTATCTAGTAAAAAAAACTCACACTATACTCAACAGGCACTTAGTGTTCATATTGTGTATATTGGATATTGCTGCATTCATTTAATTTTGCATTTATGGACACATAATAAATGGAAGAAGAAGGGTCACATAAGAGAGCTCATTGAGGCTCTGTAGTTAATAGAATAAGGCCAGCTGAGCACATACGTTTCTTACAAATGCCTGGTGACTGCGCAGCAGTAAAACAAGATGCAGGTTCATAGTGGAAAGAGCAGAGCTCCACAATATATGCTGTAGCTAACTTTTGAGATCAGCACACAAGAGATTGTAGCACTTTCACTGACCAGACTATATATGACCTTTGGACACGTGGGGCACAAATACAAAAACCTAGGTTGTAAAAACATTTACCTTTCTGAAGTATAAAATGTGTCATACCTAAAGCTACAGTATTTTACATTTTTTAATGTTTTTGTAGAAACATGCTCCAAACAATCTTGATTTTGGGAAGGGTTCTTGAAGATTTCTGTGACCTAGAGTCTCTGAACAGCCTGGTAGCATTGGAGAGATGCCTTTGTAAAAGTTTTTGAGTGAGGCAAGCCTTTGTAATCCCAGAGGCCAACTTCAGGGGTGGGCATTACTATGGCTGACTTGCAAGGTAGCAAACTCCCAATTCTTGCATTAGCTGAAAGAGTGTACTTGAAAAAAGAAGGCAAGAGTCTTTTGAAGAAAAAGAAGAGAAGTTAAAATAGTAAGTTTGATTTAGATCAAGAATTTTTAATAGGGCCTCTTTCAGCATATAAAGAGATGACCGAATGGAAATTTCCAAACAGAACCAAATTGGCATTAATTGTGTTTGACTGGTGAGTCTTCTATCCTGTGTAATTGTTGTAATTTACCAATACCTGAAGGGCTGGGTGGAGCATGGGATATGCATTTTCATATCTTATTCGAAATCTATTCTGCAGAGAAATCCACAGAGTGTAATTTAAAATGAGTGTAAACCCACATGTGATCAGTGACTAAACCTGTGACATACATTAAATGTAATGAAGTAAAAAGTACCTATTCCATTAAATGTGTTATGAATGGAAAGTCCAACCCTCCAATATCCTAACCGCTTGTCCTCTCTTAAGGACGCATAAATGGTGGAGCCTATTCCAGCTGTCTATAAGGGAAATGCTCAAGTTAAGTTAATTTACATAAAAAAATATAGTAAAGGACAGTACTTGATCAGATGTACTTCAACCTGAACCTGTTTTTCAATGAGTCATTTGGCAGTATGTGCTAAAATTTTAAGCAGTATTTTTAACTGGTTCTCGTCTGTCAATCAATGTGGCTAAGCAACATGTGTCATGCCTGGCTGCGACTAGCCGACAAGTGCCAACTGTCAAAAAGAGTGGCCATGTTATCAGACAAAAGCTCCTTTCAGTACTAGAAATTCAATAATGTTTTCTGTCTGAAGTCAGAAAAGGGCTTTAACATTACTGTATGCTGCAAAGCCTGTTTGCCAGCATGATGTGATGCTGTCAACTTATAAATGCTCAATGTCAAACCTGAGGAAACATCTGTGATGTAGGTTGTTTGACAGTAATCAGATGAGTACTGTTGTGAGGTTTCACACTGCCTGGTTTAAATTTGTGTTTTTAGGAATTTCACACTAGTATTTATGGCGTCTTTGTTACTTCCTACTACTGCATTGTCCAATGTTTTCCAGAATTTAGCTTACACTGTTCCCAATCTCCCCAAAACAGAAAAATAATACCAAGAAAAAGGATAATCAATTTAGGCTTATACCTAAGTTAAGTCTATGAGGGACTTATCAGCCTCAGTTTTTCTCCGTATAAGCAATGCAGAAAATGTTGTTTTCCGCTGCCTTTTCAATCAGTTGAGGGATGTATAACAGTTTGACTGCTGTAGTGGCGCCTCTCAACCCATAAATTATATTCAAGTTGTATTAGCGTGTTTGGCACCCATGTCTCGGGAAAAAAGGAGCAGTCATTGTTGTACCATATTTTTTATGATATTGATTAAAGTGTAAATGTGTTTATGATTTTTAGCTTCAGTAAAAGCCTTATGACAGACCAAATGGTGATATAAATTAATGATATTGATGTTCAGACACAAGTACTGTAAGATTATGTGTGTCAGCCACTCAGCACACAATCACACATCCACACAAAATAAAATGAAGCTCACCAATGTATCCCTGGGTAAACATTTAAAAGACCACTTTTTAATTTTTGCATATTTTACAGCTTTCTGGTCTGTACTTTTTTGGCATTTTGCCTTACTAATATTGTTCTCACAAGAAAATGACAAAAGAGAAGAACCATAATATGATCGTAAAGGATTTTAATTGTATATCTTGAATATAGTCAATTGTCAATTAATATGTTTTTAATGAGTTGGTTTTGTAATCTAACTTAGCCCCCTTATATGTTATGTTTTTTTCTATCTCTCTCTTTGGCCTTCAAACATCATGCAAATGCATTTTATACAATAAAACCTTCAACATAAAAAACACTATGCAAGCATTTCAACATGGTGACCTTTTTCCAGTGATTAACTGGCAGCCCACCAACAACAAGGCAATATGGATTTTCTTTTGTGTTGTTTTTAAAAGCATATAGAGTGAGCAGTGACTGAATATGTGTGACCGACCAGCACATTTTCAGTCAAATATGTTTTTCAGTGTGCCACCATTACACACACAGGGATACTTTAAGTGAAATCAATTGCTGAGACCTTCATTTATTATGTGAAAAAATATTATGTTGTGAGGTAGTCTCCTTCACGAACTAAGGAACCAAATAAAGGGGAGTAAATATAGCGTACTGGCTGATCACACTTTGAAAGTTGGCCAAACAAACATTACTAAAACTAGAATTACGCATTGTGGTTGAAGTTGCAGTTTACATGCATGTCTGTCCACATGAGTCATATTCTTATAAGTTAAGAAGACATTCATTCAAAGAATTCCCGTGATATCGTGATCACAGTAACGGTACAGAGTTGATGTCACAGTAACCTTGACCCTTTCCTACCAAAATCTACTCAGATCATTCTTGAGTCAAAGTGGTTATTTGTGCAAAATCTGAAAGAAAAACTCAACCCAAAACCATAATGTCCCCAGTCAGCTGCTGTCTGTGAAAGTAACTATATCAGAGAAATAAAAAGAAGACAAAGCAACATTTTGCACAATACACCTTTAATGACCACACACTGACAAGAAAATGTGTTTGGTAGAAAATTTTAAGAGGGATTATTTCCTGTTAGTCAGTCTAACGAAAACAAAATGAGATTCTTAGGCAAAGTGCCGCCGCTGGATGGGGTTGCATGAGGAGTGCACATTGAGACTTAAGCCTCTAACAAGTTAAATTACTAAACTGCATGGCACATAAACTAATGATAATGACATACTTTATTGATCCCTTTGGGGAAATTGTTGATTGTACAGCTGCCAGACAGCACATGTCAGCGCTACTACAGGGTTTCAGTGTCCTGTCCAAGGACACTGAAACCCTGTAGCCTGGGGGAATGAAAACAAATGAGAATCTTAGGGGACTCAAACCACTCACTCATCCTGGGATTTGCATATGACTACTCTACCCACTGAGCTACTTGCTGCCCCACCTAACCTAGGTAACTAGCTAAGTAAGTTTAGGAAGACTAAACAAATAAATCATGCTAACTGTCTGTATCTGATGTGAGTTGTTGCCATACAAACAAAAAGGTTCTTGCCATAGTTTGTGCTGCGTACAATTTTCTATATGAATCATCTCTTTAGTTTTGCTTATGTCCTCTGCAGACAGTAATGGTTTGATGTCTGCCAAAATCCAATTCAAATCAGCCTCTTCAGCAAACTTATCTGACCAACAGCAGCACTTTGCTCTGGGCCCTCTTATTCTCTTAATCCTTTCATCCAAGCCTCACTTTGTTATCTTGCCTACTCTGACTTTGCTGATAGAGATGTAAAGAAGCTCAATCCACTTAGATGTCTTTTGTTTGCAACCCCAAATACAATTATTTCTTTCTAAATAGATATATGCAAGTCAATAGGACAGTCAACAACACAGCTGTATGAATGACATATAGGTCCCCATAGAAAACTTTGGTCTTTCCTTTTTCAAGATGTATGTTCATTAATTCACTCCTTTTATTGTTCAATTGTTTTACAGAATGAAAAGCGTAAAATCTGCTCTGTTTTAATTCATACTGTAAATAAGTTGTATCAGCTGTTCCTGAAAGGACCACACTGTGCCTTCCTTATGTATCTTTCATAAGATTCAGTGCTCATATGTTTCACCTAATGATTCATTCTCTACTAAACATGTTCGTTGCATGCAACCTAAAACGTTAGCCTTATACATTATACCCAGTTTGTTGTAGAGCAACATTTTTAGGAGACTGGGTTAGTATTTATGTTTTGGGGTCAGGTAGAAGAAATCATTCAGTGAGTAGGTGCACATTCATTTAACTTTTCTTGTATTTTTAAATTCAACTATTTCACATTTGGTGTATATAGAAGAAAGAGTATGCATTATTAAAATCAAAAGTCAGATAATGAGCTAGATGCTTGATAACAATTCCTCTAAATCCTACACCAAGTCTTAGATACCCCAAAGTCATAAATGATGTTGATCCTGCAGATTTCGGCACAGGCAGTGAAGTTCTGAATCTAAGTTCACAATGCAAATTCCTACAAAGAAATGCCTCTAATAATGCTGATGGCAGCTGAACCAGATTTGTGAAGAAAAAAAATCATGTTAGCTCAAAACCTGGAGTAAATAAGCTGTTGTCAAATAGAAGACTGTGACAGGCCACAATCTATATCAGTCACTTTATCAAGACCCTTATAGCCAAACTTAGGATTTTGATTTGCCCTTGAAAGCCTTGAGGCAGAATGAAAAATGTGTGTAACCTGACAAAGAGTAAATGGATTACAATCATAAATTCATGTAATGCATCCTTTTATACCTTTCATGTTCCATGAAAGTGTAGTCACGACGGCAGTAGCAAATGTGCCAATATGTCTGAGTAGCACTTGGCAGTGTGAAAATGTGATACATGCAAATCTTAAGTTGTTTATTAGTACTACATTTGTACACTGTATCTGCAGACCGATTTTAAATCAAATTGTATAACTTTAGATTAGAGATTATAGTATCTATCTATCTTAGTATCTAAACAGTTAATGTTAAAAAACTGTTATGTATAGATGCTAGAAAGCATTATAGTGTATTTTAAAATTCTCATACTGCTGTTGATCATGATGACAACAATAATAATAATTTTTAGATGAAGTTAAATGTTCTTGGCTAATGTTTTTTGATGTGTTTTGAAGAATAACATAAATGAAAATAGACTCGAAAAACAGTAGGCGGCATTAAAGAGTAAAATGTACACCCTATTGCAAATTCATATACTGTGTAGTGCAATATAACTATTTTCATGTTGCCTGGTTTTTCTATACTT
>JAUYWH010000018.1:16221359-16235327 GCA_034779795.1 Ctenopoma multispine | reverse complement strand
ATGTACACCCTATTGCAAATTCATATACTGTGTAGTGCAATATAACTATTTTCATGTTGCCTGGTTTTTCTATACTTCTCTAGTGTTAATTAATTTGCTTGTTTGTTAATTTGCTAATATAACTTATTAATCTACGTTTGATTGTTAACTTCAATTTATTTAATCTGCAACAAATATTTTCTAAACTCTTTAGCCAGCTAATAACCAAATTGAAATATAGAATATTTTTACTGGATAATCTATGTTAATCAAAACATTGACCAGACTTTAGTTTAAGTAGTGATGTACTCATCAGCATGCTCAATAAATAAACACTGCATTGAATAATAAAAGAAAGAGTTTATTCAACCACTTCCTGTTATTTTTTGTCTTACTTTTAGGTCAAACACAGGACCAAAGAGTTGTTTTATGTCTTGTTAGAAAACAAGAAGAAATGTGTCTCGTATTGATTGGTACTAATTTGAAATAAAAAGCAATGTATAATGTCCAGACTGTAATAATGTAAAATATAGCTTCAGTACAGCCAAGAGAGTGATTGAATGGCTTTAGTGTATTTCTCTGCAGGGGTGTATTGCAGTTTATTTTTTCTATGTAATCAACATTATGTGCATGGCAGACACAGGGTATCTAGGCATTTGGGGGAAAATACTGCAACAAAGTTGTAATGTTCTCAAACTCTGTCTCACACTACAAACCCCAGAAAAATTACAAAATAAATTAAATTGGCCAGTTTTTGTCAGATGAATAAAGGTTCAAGCAAACTGACAAATCCTTGATTTTTGTTTTTAATGTACAGTGTACAAGTTAGTTTTCTGGAAATTGTATTAATTATGACCAATTTACATTTATTGACAGGAGATTCAACTAGGAGCTTTGATTGAGAATGAAAAAGAACTGCAGAAAGCTCTCTAGAAGTTCAGCTGTCAAACTCAAGTTATCATCCCTTACGCAACTTGTTACTGAAGAAAAACTAATTTTATTGCTATTACTAAGTAGCATATTTATGTCCAAGGTTATTGAATTGTGTCAAGTTGTCATTCTTGCCATTATTAACACTCCTTTTGACACTGCTTTAGGTTCATCATAAACACTTGAGAAAGATCTTCGGAAAAGGATACTAAATGTTTGTTGCATCTTACCCCAGAAGCCATATTTTATCCACTACTTGATCTCTCCATTATTTGTACACCCTGAAAAGGCAGGTTTGACATACTGATGAATTACCGTTCACAAACAGAAACCACATATCCCGATAATGTACCAGCTGCACACAGGAAAGCACTAGACAGCCAGTGGTTTCAAACTTGTGTCTTATTGCTGTGAGGCAACCACCCCCATGTATGTACTGTGGCATAAATCTGTTTGGCTGCTCTTGGCCGCATGAACTGTCATTTCAGAATTAGGTATTAGGTTATATGTAGCCTATTAACCAAGTGTATTATATGAGCCCAGGGAATCCTCCTGACTCATTTAGCTTCCTAGGCATGTACGTCATTCACCTCCCCCTCCTCACCTCCCCCAATTAGAGCTCAGGGTTCTGTCATGCAAACTACTTTTTGCCAAATCAAATTTGAATGGATTGGAGGGATGACAACCATTCCCAGTGAATGGATTTGCAAGGGACTTAGTTGCTTCTTGGCACACATCCCTGCCTGAAGAAGCAGCTACAAGACAGAGTGCCTATACAGCTGCAACCACACATCTCAGCTATCACTGCTGAAATATTTCATATTCCAGCAGTATATTTCATACATAAAATGATTGGATACATCCAGTGGGGCTCTGGCGGACATGCCTCTAATCTCATTATGTCCACATCTGGATTAAATGAGGTGCGAACCAAGTAGATGTTGGAAGATAAATTGTTTTACACATATTTTATTAAAGCAGAACCTTATTTATCTGACATTTGAGAAATGGAGGTTGTTTTTTTCTGTCGAAATGATTGGATGAGTACATTATTACATTAGTCTGTGCATTTAACCTCAAAGGTAAAATGTTTCATCTTGGCATGAAATCCTAGAAAAGAGTTGCAGTGTAAGTGATACAACAATGCATCTTAAACAGTTAATAAAAAGCAGGCTGTGATTGTTTCTGAAGTCAGAGCTTTTGAGACTGCCTGTACTGTCCAGTTGTGCACCACTGGTACTTTAAGCTTGAGCAAGTTGACGCGACTCACAGCTCTTCTGAAGTGAAACTTGACAGCAATATGTTAACCCAGCTTAGCTGTCATATTTAGATCCCATAAGGATGTGGCTGCCCCATTTTTTCTGGCTGTGCCCACTGCATCCTTGGGGTTCTTGTTAAATGTAGCTGTTGAAGTTGCCCTACAAATGGCTGATGATTTTTTGATGCCCTCTGCTGGTGCCTTGTTGTTGCTAATTGATGCTTGTGGAGCAATATTAATAAAGCTGTGATTTATTTTACCACTGAGTATACAGTAAGTTAAGCGATTAAAATGATTCTTTTTTTAAAGCCATTGGGTACACAAGTCTGTAAATCACAGATATCATTAACGTTTTATAATGAATGTAATAAATGTTATCCAACAAAATTCTAATTTCAGTCCCAAAAGAAAATGACTGGATAATGAAAAGTTGTCAAGTGTGACAATAGTGACAAAACCAAAACTTTTTTTATTATTACAAAATTATTTTAGCGATCAGTAGTTTAAATAAGATTTCAGCTCTTCTTTAATTCTATTTGTTCATATTAAACTGAGCTGAAACCAGATTGAAATGTGTTTAATTTCAGTCACTAAGTGACTGAAGTTAAATTTACAGTTCATAACTTTATCCCTCAGTTTAAGTTTTTTCTTTACCTCTGATATGACTCCTTATTAATACTTTATTAGTTGATTTGTCAACATAATTAACAAATGTTTTCATATCAATGAATTAACTATTTAAAGCTTCAAAACATCTGCATTTTATATTGACAATACATCAAATTACCACTACTGACAACCCCACAGGTAACTGTAACACAGATGTATGTCCTTCATCTTTTTCTATCTTTCTAAAAGTTTAACATGTTCATTTCAGATTTTAACAAAGTTGAACATCAGTTATTTTTTTAGCAATAAAAAAACTGCAATTACCACAAAAAGGTATGAATGCAGCATTGCGCATACCTATGTCATTTTAATATGAGTTACCATTCACAATATCCCATCATACTGTCTTATACTGTCATTACTTTTAAGACATAATCTCTGCTGTCTAAAATGTCTACACTGTTCACTCATCTCTATCAACACATTAGTTTAATATCTTAAAACAAGAGTTTCTAATAAAAGATTAATGGAGATCGACAGGTTTGCAAAAGGGCGATCTACTGCTTTTTTTCAAACCTGTCCCAGAGCTTCTAAAGGCACAGGATAACACAAATAGAGTAGGGCTGACTATTTAAGCAAAATAATTGATAAGTGATTTCAATCATGAACTGAAATTGAGAGAAGGAATGAAGGAGAGTCCCTTTATTAATCAACAGAGGGAAAAAACTAAAAATGTGTGCTGTGAGACACCAGAGACGTTTCAGTGCTGTTTCTTCATTAGACTGTCTCAGTGTGGGTAATTACCGAATATACTAAAGTAACATTTTCACAACAGAGCTAACTGAGACAGCCAGGCTGAGCAGAGATCCAGTACAAAGGAGTACGGGTGTCATCTCTGTATTACACCTTTAATAAAAGAAAACAAAGGTTCTCTTCTTACAAATTTATGTTTTTACAGACTTAGATCAAGTCTTTTGTATAAAATGGCATCGTATAAAGGGTTTTATGCCAAATGTGAGGATATTTTTTTGGACACTAAGTAAAATAATACATGTCTTATTTACCTCAAGTAGATGCACATGAAAACACTGCCACAATATGGCTGATATTTTCAGTTTTCCAGTGTGTTTTAAGAATCTTTGTGGCTTGCAAAACCTCAAATGTGCCATCAGACTACAGAGGAGCTGCATATGCTTGTACAATGACTTCTTGTTGCTATTTCATTTGCAAATATATGCAAATCTTTTAGACACTATATTTGTGTAATTTCTGTTTTGTTGACCACTTTGTTGTATTTTGGATTGCACTGTTTGCCCTAGTTTTCTCCACACCAACTTGGCATGCTGAAGCACCCACTCAGCAATAGCCCACTGTCTGGCAGGGACGTGTCTAGTTCACATTTCTGTGAACCTCCGGCTATGCTTTCTAGAGCCATGGAGAAATGGGGCCCTCGCTATCCAAGCTCACAGCAAGAGAGTGTACCCACAGGGAGCAGATCACACTCCATGCATGTTGTTTTAACTCTTGAATTAATGAGTATATGGCAATATTCATCATTAGGGCTTGTTTGTGTCAAGTATTTTATAATATGAGTGATCGCTTGAGACCAGCTGTTCTAGTAAATTAGGAACATGTAAAAACACTGGCAAAATTATTTTCTTCCACGCAGGAATTCCTCACATAGTAAGTCAATACTGCAATGCCAACTGGCAAGTTGAATCATAAAACATGACTGCTTACATGTTATGTTGTGAGTGGGAATAAAAGATAGAATCAGATCTGAGATTTCCTGGAGAAAGAAAAGCATTTGGCTTCCAAATGCTGAGGATGATTCTTTGACACTTCTTCTTGAATTAACGTTACTACCACAGTAGTAATGATACTGTACACTCAATATGACTATTTAAATATGCTGTACACAGTCTCTGGGATGAACGGTCACATGTTAATTTGAATAGGAAGGGGTATACAGAAGATTATCTTGTTTCCCACACAAGGTGAATGATAAAAACAAATTCATGAGCTCATAAAACTTAAAGGTCTGCAGCCTCAGTGGAATAACACAAGACCGGGCTGAGCGCTACAAGCGCCACAAAAAGCTGAGGTAATAATTTAGACATGCCGCTAGAAGACAGGTCTTACTGAGCTCTTAGGAAACCATGACGGCACCTCATCCGTCATCTGTCATCTTCCCTTCAGCCCATCTCCGGGGCCCGACTGGAGAGCATCCTCCGTCTCTCTTTGCCTACATAGACAGACACATACACCCTCAAATATGATGGATGATGGGAGTGCACACACAAGCCTTACTTTTTCAACAGAGCATGACTCCATTTACACCTACAACATTACCAGTGAGAACTGTCTGGCTGATGGATCCCAGTGTTGTCCTTATTGTGGCCAGTTCTATGAATAAATGCAGATAGATGTAGGGCACACTCAACTCTATTTTAACTCTTGCTCTTTGACACTAATCTTAACTCTGGTATTAAAAAACAAGTAGAGGCAACCATTTCATAGATCTGGTGCCATGGAAAAGAAAAAAAAAAAACATAGTGACAGAAAATATTGCTTTAAGCTTGAAAATAAGAAAGTTAAAACTGGTGAGTAATAAGAAGATCTGCATCACAATTATTTCACTGTGATCTTTCATGAAATTCGTATAAAGCCTAGACTGAGTGCATTACTGTTAAATTTAGGCCAAAGACTGTCAAAAATATTTTTGCTCTTAAGGTATGTAGTTTTTTTTATATTCTTTTTGAATGAGAAACATGATAACGGTCTGACTGTAGGTACTTCATAGTATTTGAAACTACTTTACTTCAATGTTCTCAGCACTGTCAAACTAAGAACAGTCAGACTTTTATGAAAAAAATATGTCATGGATCATTTTCTACTTTTCATAGAACTTAAATTTTTTTTTTACAGTTTACGGCAGTTAAGATTTCATTCTCTTAAGATGCCACGAGACACAGTAAGTCTTCACTCATATTTGCTTTCACAAAAATGAAAAATGTTATCTTATAGTTTCTAAGAAGGCACATATGTCAAATATTGTTTCATATTTTATGAGTTTCCTGTACTCTTCTCTTTTTTTCCTGAGACTTCTTTATGTAAAAAGAAAGTGATAACATAACTGCAAGTAACTCACAATAGGTGTACAATGGTGTTTAATTGTATACAGAATGTATGGCTTATATATACTTTATATCCAAATAGAAGATAGGTATGATTTAACTTTCTTTCTGTATGCCACAGCAGTACTTACTATTAGTAAATTTTGATAATCAGTCAATACAGTGTGTTATCTGGAAATTGTTTAACCAATAAATAATTTTCTCTTAAATGGCAAAGGAATCATTTATGGAAACACAAAAATAATCACAACTAGAGGCGAAACAGCAGAAATATGTACCTTTGTATTTTCAGTATATAAGGAATTCTTAGCACCTGGCTCAAAGGTCTCACTGACCTCTCTCTTTGAAGCTTTCAAGGCTGTTTTGCCTCCGGCCATGTGAAGCATCAGTAATAGGTGTGTGTTTGTTGTGGTGAAAAGTGTGTTTCTTTGGCACCCTAACCAGATCCAGCAGTGATGTCACAGTGTATTGACACATCCTGGAGTACACTGCTACTGATGACACTGCACTCAATGTAAACAAAAACTTTTTCAGGCAGTGTATAAGTATATTTACTCTCCAACTTCCAAGAGCACCTCAGGAATACTTTGTAACACTTGGAGTCAGTCAAAGGTCACAGGGATTATAGATTTTTGATACAGCTCCTTCAAAACCCTTGCTAAATATTTACCCAATTTTAAACCACATGAGGCAGCTTTTATGAACTAGGTAGGTGCTTTAGGAGTTTAAGCAAACTACTGCTGTTATTCTTCTGATGAGAACACACTCCAGATAGCACTGCATCAAGTGACTGCAAGGTCAACAGTTTGTTGGAATAATCAATGATAATTAGAAGGGAAACAAAATGGCAATCCTACACGTTTTATGTTACAGGCTTCTCGTCAGGTCATTGGGTGATGAAATGTTGTAAAAACTGTGGGTTTTTTTAGTTAGAAACACAGGCACTACTAAGAAGCAACAGGATGACAACAACACATAAGATTATCAGTCTGCACACACCACATTAGTCTGTGTCCAAGTCAAGATAGCGACCATAGCAAGTACATTTTTCTTCATTGCTGCTGGTGTTAACTGCTGCAATTTATTATATTTTAAGTGACTGTACTCCTAACGTAATGAAGTGTGTCTTTTATTGTAAAACACTGAATATTGAAGTTAAAGAGAAGAGTTGTTTTCAGTATAAACATGTATTCAATTGTTGTAATTCATTGTTTCTTAATTTTTAAGCTATGTACCACTAACGTTTAGATCTACTGCCTAAATAAAATATAGAAATGTAATACATTTTTAATTGCTTAATTAATATGTTGTGGAATAAATAATTAGAATCAACATGTAAATAAATTAACTCATACATGACTAAGACTAAGCGAAATCTTGGTTGGCTCATTTCTGAGAAAATATTTAAATATTAGATTAAGATTAGCAACTTGAATCACAGAAGACTTCAACAGCCCCAAACCTATTCGTATTAAAAATGCTTTCATTGGGTTTGTGCTGTTGTCTGTGTCTCTAAGTGTCTGCATAAACTACAGTAGGAATGTGAACAGCAAGAGTTCTGTAAAAATAATAAGGGAAATCAGGTGGTTCAGTTATGTAATGTTGACTCTAATGTTGAGCAAAGCAAGCTCTGTGTACTTATAAAAAAAGCATTACTTACCAATGCGAATAATTTTAGCCACATAACAACCAAAGCATCAAAGGATGCAGTAAAAGCTCTGAAAACATAATGCGCTTTTATTTGTGGATGACAGTAATGTATAGTTTTATGTACACAGACTCTGTCGGATGCAGGGGTGACCTGGGGTGGCCGTGGCCATGGCCGCTTTTTTACACCACACACAACTGGTTGGCTTTTCACTTGGCTGACATACCAAGTGAGATTGGATCTCCTGTTGCACACGCACAGCGTAATTTATTTTCTGTGAAACCATAAAAACAACCTCACTGTTTCAACTCCTGACATTTTTCCCTGTAATCATTAAACTGGTAATTCATCTCTTGATGCACTGGAGTGGTTTTCCTTGTGGTGCTAATGTCTGTGACAAATCAACCATATTCACAATGTTTTTAACAGGAAGGAACCCCAAAAGAAAATGTTTGATAGTGTTAACAGTTGTCTCAGCATTAAGTAGAACATTCAGACCTGAAGTAAACAAAAGTGGTAAGATACTTATTCTCCGAAACCTAACATAACCGTCACTGAAGAGCGGCATGTTTGTGCCCTTTGAGTTGCAACAACTTTTATCTATAATCAGCAGGATGTTAAGTTGGATCTGCAAACCAACAGGACTTTGTGTTCATCTTAATGTTGATTCTACAATCGTAGTCCAAGTCACATGATGCAAGTCATGTGACTTGCATCATGTGAATTTAGGAAAGCAGGAACTTTTAGGCAAATGTAGTATTTTTACTAAGCCTAATAATTGTTTATTTAGTGCCTAAACGTAACCCAGACATTTACTGTATATGCCTAATCCTAACTGAATCACTTTCTTTGCACAGCTGTCCAGTGTTATAATAGTGCCATATTGGTGACATTGTACAAGACAACAGCCACATTTTGGTGCCTGACATCAAATTGTTGCAATGTCAACAAATGTAAATGGGTGCACTAAAAGGTGACTTTGATCACATGAGAGGGTTGAGACACACAACCTATATGGATGGTAAATATCTGGGACTTGTTGGTCAGTAGATAATACAGCTGTACAATGCAGTCAAACACATGCAAGATATTTTTGCTGCAAAATAGCAGGAATTACATGAAATTGCAGGTACTGAGGGTTGTGGGTATTAAGTTTGTTGAGTGCATTTTGCTACTTTGTTAACAGAAGCAAGTTGTTATATGAATATGGAAAATATGAATAATTTAGCAAGAACAACTTGAAAGCAGATATACAGGAACAACCTATAAAAGTTCTGAAAGGCGCTACTAATAATATTATCAGAAACAATGCTAATTAAAGTAAATGTGCAAGGTACTGAAAATGTTTTTTACCTCCTGAGTGAAGTTAGAACGTAAACGTAACATTATCTTACTTGGAGCTTGAGATTATGGACGTATCCTGAAAAAAAAAAAATTGATCACAGATTTTATCAGTGTCAATTATTCTACTTTGACTGTTCCTTACATGTTTATTTAGTTATTTAATTCTTTATCATGTTTATTTTTTTTGCTGATCCTGTTCCTATTGATTGGCTACACTCTGTTGCAGCTGAGAGGGATGGGTAGGTGGTGCGTGGGCATTTTATGATCCGTCCTCATCCTCTTTCCATCCTGTAAAGTGCTTAACGACAATCAATCTTAACTCCCCTCCTTAGGAGATAGCGTCGACCATGAGGTTGGTATTGATTTGTGAAGAGGCCTCCAGGTGGTCTTTAGTCATTCCACAAACTTCACCTACCCACCAACAGAGGAAAATACTGATTTAGAAGGAATCGACTATCAGTGATGAATTGAACATGGTAGCATTTATAGTAACATAACATCTGCAATAAGGAGTGCATATCTGATATCTATCTTACCCAGGAGACATAACCACTATTAATTAAATTTGTTGGCTGTTGAATGGAGGAGTTAGTTGGTTACAAAATTACCTTTTTAATTGTGCTGTCTGCTTGCTACATAGATTTGTACAATGTCTGGTGTTCATCAGAACTGGGCTCATCTGTTGCTGTTGAGTCAGGATTATGGCACAAATAACTGTAACATCAGATACAGTGTATTCATCTAGCAGCCATTTAGCAGGATTTCAGAAAAAAATTCTCTTGTTAAGATAAAATATTAGCATTAAAAAAACTACAGAGCGCTCACTAGTCATAGATTTCTTTTTCTCTAAATATTGATTTTGAATACAAACGTGTGTGGCATTGGGAAAGATTTTTTTTCTGAAAGATGAGTACTGAGAGATCAGTGTTGCAGAAGACTGGCTCAGAGTGTGAGAGGCAATTCTACAAATGGAAGGTCACTGCTTCGGTCCTTTCTGACACCCACTATCCATTCTGATTAACAAAGACATTGAACTGCTACTGCAGGTGCAACAACAGAATCTTAACCTGCAGCTTGATCTTTATGGTGATAAGTGTTTATGTTCATCTCCCTCTGATGAATGTGGACAGGAACCATTTTTTTAGTACAAATTTCTATTAGAATTTGAACAAACTCAAACCTTGCATACCAAGATTATAGTTCTTTCCAAATCTGATTTCTTTAAAGGGTATCAAATGAATCAATGTATCACACAATTTTATGAGTGTTTTTCAGTGAAAAGATGTTTTATGCATGGGTGTCAGGATTGCACCCTACAGATTATATAATCTTCTGTATGGGCTGAGCACACAGCAAAGCATCATAACACAGTGGGTTGTAGTTTGCTTTATTATGACATGCTACAGGGTTTATGACAAAATAACAGGACACACTAAACTTCACTTAACTGCTGTCCCTGTGCACCCTTCAGTGCCTAAAGCATTTGCATTAATCACCATCCTCATGCATTTAGTCTTTCTGAGCTGTAGTGTAGGTTCATGCGAGGTAGTAAAACAGTCAAAAAAGTTACCAGATAAAATATATAACACCGCAGCACATTTTAGAAACTTGCCTTCATGTTTATGCTAATAAGCCTCATTATCATGCATTATAGAAATTTGGGCCTGTACAGGAAGTCACATGACTAGAACTTGGTACACACTTTTGGAGGTCATTCAAATGCAATGGGGACCTGGTGTAATTAATCAAAATAATGTATTCTGGAGAAACAAGGCCTGTTGGACAGCAGTGTTCAACAACGATAGGAACATGGAGCATATTTGACCATGTGCCAAAATATCCATATTGGCATGGCATAGAAGATTGCTGCTTTGCATAACTCTTCATTGTTTCTCTGATCCAAAAATAATCTTGCCTAGAACCTATGAGAAGGGCTAGATATAATTTTTTAATCCTCACATTTTTTATGCACTTTCTTTTGCAAAATGTGTCACAAAAATCTGAATCAAAGAGTTTGCATAATTGGCCTGTAGCTCCTTGCAAAGCTCCTACCAGAAAGACTTAAAAGTCTGTTACTTCAGATACTGCTGCATTTATGAAACAAATTAACATCAGTGCTCTTAAATTACACCTTATTCCTGATATAATTAATTTATAGAAGATGAGTCCTTAAAAACTGTACTGACAAATAGACTGGAGATGTTAATTAAGTCTTGATATACAGATATACAGTTATTTTTCACTCTTGCTTCCACTTTGTATTATTTGAATGCATAAAAGAAATCATCAGCTGTTAGTTTTCCCATCATTATCAAAGGTTTCTAACAGTCAATATAGAAACTACATTTTACTATAATAGCAAAGATACGAACGTATGATTCTCTATTGTACTATGTAGACTGCTAGTGCTGTGGATGCATACAGAACACATATAATGCACACTGACTGACTATATGCCAGTTTGTACTGAACTAATACTAATGATAAACAAATACAAAATGTATTATTGAATGATTTTTGACCACAGATATTTTAAACCTTTCTCAGGAATATTTGACTTTACATTAAAACAGGAAGTAGTCTTATTGCCATTAGGAGCATCTGGAACTGGCATATTTCCATTCATTTCAGAGTAAAAACATTTACAGCCCTTGCAGCCATTTCGTCAGCTGAGTTATTTTTTCTTTAATCCACAAAGGGGCTTTAGTGTAATGTGCATACACAAAAACGCCACTTCAATTATCTGGAACTGCTGTAATGAGAGGAAACACGGTCCCATTAAGGTTCATCCTCCTACGCTGCTCACTGTGATCACTGAATACTAACAAAATAAAATAAAATAAAAAAATAAGAATACAAAATAAAATGCTTCAGGCATGCTTCTTGGGGGAGTTTCTATTAAGTCACAAGCATTAAAAAATCTAAGTAGTAAGGTGTCACTTAGTCCTGCAAACTACTCTTAACAAATACAGAAAGAAAACCTGGATACTTAAGTGCAGAAACATACTGAATGCAGATGCTTCTATGCAAGTCACAAGGGGACACTGAAAGATTTGAGTATAAAGTGAGTATAAAAATTATCTGAATAAAATGTTATGAAAGACACAGTCACATATTTGGAATGATGTGTTAAACACCCTTTAAAATCATAATCAAAACTGCAAATGTGTTACTCTGTCAAATGTGTGAAATCGGCGCACTTTATACACCCCACCAGCCACCCCAACCAACTCCTTGCAAACATTTGCTGTTAAAGAATGTAAAGATTCAATGATTTAAAAATATGCAGCAGCATCAATAACAGCTTCAAGAGGTTTCCTGCAAATGTTTGCTTTCTGCTGCATTTCTGCTGCATTTGTTTGGATATTTAAATCTTTTAGGTTTTGAACTTGTCCAATCAGTGCCACATTGAAGATCTTCTGGACATTTGTCCGATGACCATTATTTTATATATTGTATATTTATATATATATATATACAGTATATATATTAAGAGCAAAACAGGAGGGTCTGAGTGCACGTCAAATTATTCACTTTGCAAATGTGACTTCCAGTATGTTTTTGTTCTTTACATAAATTAGTCCAGTTTTTCTTCCTTTCCTTTGATATATACAGTACATACAATATATACAGTATATATACGGGGATGGTGATTAATGCCAATGCTTAAGGCACTGAGGGGTGCACAGGGGCAGCAGTTAAGGAAGGTTTAGTGTGTCCTGTTATTTTGTCAGAATAAAGCAAACTACAACCCACAGTATTATGGTGCTTTGCTGTGGGGTGCAGTAGCTGAACATCAGGCCATCATAGTTTTATATGACTACATTTACTCAAATAAAATACCTGAACACTTCTTTTATCTCTGTTTAACATCCCTTTAGTGGCCAAGACCACAACTTGAACCACAACCACCATTAATTTATCATATCACTGTCATTTCACTCAGTTCAAAGTATTGGTGACTATGACCAAAATCAAACCAAATGAATGTTGCATAATCTAAGCAAGTGTGTGAGGAAGGTAGTAATTTCTTATAATCATGATCAATTCATGGTCGTGTCAAAAAATCTCATCAGGCTATGGTGATCAGGCTATGCCCCAAAGACAGGATCAAAACCTGTTATCTTTTCACTGTGCACTTCTGAGTGGAGTGGGCACCTCTTGTCTGCTGGGATACAGGTAGCATGATTTTCTAGATGCTAATAATGCAGTCCCTCAGCCTGTCTTTAATGGAATTTAGGCCAAACGTGACAGGAATATTTCCCTCTTCAAAGTCATTCAGTCAGTTGCATAGATAGTCTCCCGTTCATCGACTGCTGTGGCAGGGATGTGAGGAGTCAAGCACACTCAGCCTTTGCTCTCTGCGTGGGCTTCATCTTCTGGATATGTGTCTCTTTGGGGGCAGCCATTTTAATATTCAAACCAAGCAGAGAGAACAAGTGCAGAGGGACAGCGGCCATTTGAATAATTGAAGAGGTTCTGTAGTGCTAGAGGATTCTCTCTCTACTTCTCTCTCTACCATATTTTCACTTCCATCTTTTTTTCCAGCCCAGCTTCTTGAAGTTTGTCCCAGAAAGCAGTCACCACAGCACCCGATCCAACGATCCCAATAGGCTGATGGAAGAAGATAGGAAAGGAGGAAATAAGGAGAGGGATGTCTCACAGAGAAAAAGAAATACAGAGGCCAAATTTTTTTTGACAGAAAAGTGACTACAGACCAGAATGAGGAATAAAAAAGAATCAACTGAAGCCATCTCTGCCCATAATTTGTTAAACTGTTTTACACAGATTTCCCCATTTGTGTCCTTCAATTTCTTTGACAGACATTAAAGCCAGGATGTCTAAATAAGTCAGTGAGAAGATTTTTTTTTTCTCCCAAATGATTGAATGAAGCATAAAACTGTTTAAGATGTTCAACATTCTCTCTCTGTTGTGTCATATCTCAAATTGTTGTATGAAAACTATTTTAAGTTCAGTGAAGATGTTGAAGTCTATCTATCTATCTATCTATCTATCTATCTATCTATCTATCTATCTATCTATCTATCTATCTATCTATCTAT
>JAUYWH010000018.1:16200805-16221259 GCA_034779795.1 Ctenopoma multispine | reverse complement strand
TCTATCTATCTATCTATCTATCTATCTATCTATCTATCTATCTATCTATCTATCTATCTATCTATCTATCTTATTGTAAATCTTGTAAATCTTTCTTATCCTGATCCTGTCAAAAATTAATAATTCATTTACATCCAGTTTACTTTAACATACATCAAATTTGGAATTTCCAAACTTGATGAAATCCTTTAGAAAAATGCACAGGAATACAACTGTGATTCAAACCATTACCAACTTTGCCTGTTGCATAGAAAACGGAAGTAATAGAAGCTGTCAAACTGTCAAATGTGCTTCAAACTCCATGTGTTGATTTACCGCCCAGAAATCATTTGTGGGCTGGAAATATTTGGCATTGACACTGAGTATTTCTGTTCAAGCAGGGCTTAAGCCATCTAGTGTATTTATATTGAATGAAAAAACATTGTAATGAAGCAGTACATTGTTGAAGCAGCGTGTGGTTGACATTGATTTGATTGCACAGATCTGCTGAGGCTTTCATTTACAGCAACACTGTGTGTGCATCCCTCCCCTTGTTCCCTACGCTTTTATTTTTAATTTTTCTGCTCAGGAGACTTCGAGGAATTAAAATTCATATTTCATCAAAGCGTGAATAAAATGCTGATAACTGAAAATATATCAAATGCATCTCAAGTGTTTGTAGGGGAGACAGTACATCTAACTGTTACCATATAAATATCAGTGCAAGCAGTGTGAAACCCACAAATGTCCAGTTTTGGCAATAAAAATTCTTTCAGATGAGTTTGTTTCTTAGACAAACATTATTATTAATATTTTTTTTAATTGTTCTGTGTTTTGACAACCTACTTTTTTAATTATGCATAAAGAGCAAAGTTCTGTTTCACGTCAAAATGTGACGTGAGAGTTTACAAGGTGTTTCCCATTCATAATACAGAAGCTGGTTAATGTTAACTCAATAAAACCAGAACTGAAGAACATATGAACCTGTGATAGGCAGGAAAGGCTGGGTTTACTATGGGGCAGGGTGAGAGAGTTAATGAATCACAGCAAAACATACAGAGAATAAATGAATAACAGAATTAACTGTGACAGTGTCAGAATTTATATTGTCCACCAATTTAGGACCTTATTACTCTTTATGTCATATTTGGTTGCATTGTGGTTTAATATACATAACTGTCGTAGTCTATCTATCCATTCCCTGTCACCAAGAAATGGTGTTTATATACAACTAAACTACCACAGTAAGTACATTTAGTAGAAAACGTGTTATAATTCATATTAACACAATGCTCTTGATGTTATATTCAAACACTGACAGCATTTGGTTAAGGTTACAACAAATATTGTGTTGTGGTTAACAGTGACTTCCGACACAGTGTGTTTTTTTGCATTTAACCAAAACCACAATCTTTCCCCAGCCTTAGTCAAAATGATTTTGTTGCCTAAACCTACCCACAGACGGGACTGTTGATCTCTGGTGTGACAGTCATGTGCTTTGTACACCCACCATCCTCCCAGACCACCTCCTGGCAGCTGCCATCATTAACAAATGTAACACTTTATTCATTCATGGAAAGACACCTCTGAACATTGTGCAGCCAGCAATGATGTTTCCTACAAAATAGCTTCTGCTTTGTAGTTGTATGTGAATAAAGGATAGGATTGATCCAACACAATTGCCATAAATAGATGACACATTAAAGAAAAATTCAACATGATGTGACCCAACAATCCTTACTGACAGTCTACAAGTCTCTGGAACTCCATGTCCATTAATCAATTTGATCATTAAGGAGTCAGTCAACAGAAAATGAATCTGCAGACCACACTAGCTCTACACTATTCATGTCAGCACATGGGCCCATACTGAAAGAGCTCAACAACAAAACTGCATGAATTGTCATTCAGTTTAAAAGAGACTTACGTTCTATAGATGAAGACAACTACTGATTTTGATGATGTCCTAGTTTCTTGTCAAGGTAAAAAATTCAGTTTATCTAATACTTCCATTTATCCAGTAGTTTGATTTTAATTAAAAGAACAGCTACACTCTCACACACTCACTAAAACAAGGCTGTAGACTGTGGTCTTATTAAAACACAGATGCAAAAATTCATGCATCTTGATTTGTGTGAATATTTTCTGCTTTTAAAATATCTAGATGAGCATTTTCAGGTTGTTAACACAAACGATCACTTTGGAAAACGACCTGTACATTTTACGTTTTTCTGGTATTTTACAGATAAAATGATCAATAAACAAAATAAGTGCTGAAATTGATCATTTGACTTGTTAATCTCGCCACAATTTCCCTGTAGTGGTGTTTTGGTGGAGGAGAGCACTGTTTGATCAAAATCTCCCACTGGTGTTCATCTGGTGAACTGCTGACAGGAAGGATCTGTTGTATATGAGTCACCTCAATTTCTTACACATAAACCATTTGGTGATCTATCATACCCTGTATGGAAAAGTCTGCTAATGTTTCTCAAACAAGTGATTTGCTTTCTACCACTTGTCAGTAGATAAACTTTAATTACATAGTTTATTAGGCTCTCACTCAGCTCACATATTATTTTGTGTGATCAAAACAACATGTAATATATTTCCATTATGACTGATTTATATTCATCTTTGTTCTTTCTCTCTCTCTTTCTTTCTCTAGCTCAGAGAGCAGCATGGTCTCACCATGACCAGGAGGTTGACTTGTGGTCCATTATACCATCTAATGAGACAGGCTGTTCATCTCAGATCAAATGAATTCACACTCACTTGTCTGCAAGTCTCTTATCCTCCTTTCCTACAATACTAACCTGTCTGCCATACTGGTCTTGCAGTGGAGGACGTTGTTCTTTTATATGGCCCTGGCAGGATTTCATGTACTCTGAACATAACTTACGTAAAGAGGATTTTCTTGGTTAAGTTTGTCTGCTTCTGACGACATTTTTAAAGGAATCAATTGGTTAGCCTTAAACAGACTCATTGAAAATTATAAGTGGAAAAATAATATAGTTTCAGTAAGCCTAAAGCAAATTATGATTTATTTTGTAACAGATTTCATCTGTGCTTTTAATGTGGAGGAGAACTGATAAGACCTCAGACATGTTGAATGTGGATTTATTTGTGGATGCAGACTGGGGAAGTGCTATGTTTTGGATGACTGGATAGAGACTAACGCCTGTAGGTGGCAACCATACCTCATCGACAACTGAATCACACGTGTACGCGCACCCACGCACAGACAAACACACACACACTCAGAGACATCAGATCTGGGCTTTATGCGTTAATGCTATTGATCTCTGATAATTAACGACCGCTGGGTGATTTAAATGGGTAGCTGGCCGCTAAGGCAAATGGTCTAAGTTAAAGTGGTCCCTGGGCAATACATGAACACGCTTACGCCTACACACACGCGCATCTACCTACACTCATAGCCACACACACACACACACACACACACACTCGCACACACGCACGCACGCACACACATACACGTGACTCGCACACACGCGCACGGCGGATCTGTGCCTGGAGACCGTGATTTCAACGTGCTCGCTATTCAAGTCATGGACTGCAGCGAGCGGAGGAACCATTAGGAGCCGGTGGCAAAACCCCGCTTTATTTGCAACACACGGATGATGCTGCTGCCACCACACCACCGGGATCGGACACGCTCCCCCTTACAGGAGGAATTATTGCGCTACTAATAGCTTAGGTTATGTAATGAATACACCGGTTTGCTGTGGGAGAAATATACCTTTTCGTGGATTCTTCACATTCTACTTGACAGAAAATACTGTAAGGCATATGCTCTGAGATATTTAGAGCAGCCTATGGCAACCAGCTTGTCCTGATGCGACGCGTGTGATGGTTGCAGTGGGACGGATATCCTTAATTTTATAGGCGTTATCAGTTTTTTGGGGTTTTTTTGTTTTTTTTTTGGACCACGCTTCTCCACACCTTTCCACCCTGACCTTATCAATGGTGTAAATAGGTAATTATCAATTGTCATGTATCTACTGGTTTTGTTTGTTTGTTCTAAGAGAGAAATCCGCGCAGAAAAAAACATCCAGTTTGTGAGTGCCAAATCCGAAAGAATCAATACACTTTGGTTTGTTTTTTGAGTCGAATTTGATTTGGCGATCTTTGAAAAGACGAAACCACCAGTGGGAGTCAGTTTTAGACTGTGACTGGTTTGGGGGAAAGGGCCTATATACAGACTTGATCCCCCATCAAAAACTCTGCAGGATTTTCCCCCCTGTCCAGAGGAATATTCTCAAGTCCAGCGGACTACTGCTGGTCCTCTGATGGTTTTCATCGCACATATCACATCCGAGGTAATGGTGACCACGCCGCAGATCCACGCAACTCTTTACGAATGTTTGGCATTTTTCGCAGGCGAGCATCTTGATTTGTGATCGAGAGAGACGCGGACTGCAGCAGCTTCCAATCTCTCTCACATGGAGATTTGTGCCTCGGTCGTACTGCAAATCTTGAAAACGGGGACTGGGGCCCTGCTGTTTTTTCTCAACATCCGTTTCATTTATTCGAGAAAATGCGTAAGTATTCCTTTGATTTCAGCCCAATTGAGCTTATTCGGAGTGATATGCTGTTGTACATTCATTTGTAGACCGATTATTCCCCCCAGTTTAACCAGTGAATTAATGTTGGCTCACGGACCTCAATGTAAAGAAAGATACTTTTTATATGTCCCCTTTTTATCTTCATAATCTCTGTAGGTGATTTGTGATAGCTGTCGCATCCTTTTTTGTGTGTGAGCGATTATGCGCGTTTTGTGGGGGAGATATATATAGAGAGAGATGTAGATAAAGATAGATAGGAACAGAAAGGGGGTTGAGGAGCTGTGGGGGTGGCTGGTGCAACAAATTGTGTGTTTGAGCGCTTGGTAGAGACTGTATGGTAGTCCCTGTTGCCAGCAGGACATTACTGCTAGAAAAAGGCCTACGTCATATGGTAATTCAAATTCAGTTCAGGTATTCTCAGCATTCACGTTTGCAGCAAAAAGAGCGCCTTATTGGCCAGGTGGGCAGGCTAGCCAACAGGAAGGGTGCTTTGAGTTGGAATGTGGCAAAGCAAAAGCTTCAGGTCAAGCTTTATTTTATAGAATCTGCTCCTCCCCAGACCTCCTGTACATTTAATCTCTTTTTCTCTATGCGTCTGAATGTTGACCTAGCAAGTCTGTAAAACCCCAGAAAAGCCACCCATGGGTGATTCACCTCAAACGAAACTGTGGTTGTCATTGAGCAGGCCAACCAGAAATACAGGGTGCATTGTGAAACATAAACTGTTAAGTCCTGGAAATGTTGCTTTGGCAAAACATCCCTTTAAAAAAATGTGAATAGGAACTGTCCATCAGTGGGAGGTGCTGAAAATGCTCGTGTGTTGGTTAAAATGGATAGAGGGAGCTGCATTTGGAGCAGACATCACATCCGAAATTGCTGGTGCTGCTGCAGCCAAAAGCATTCCACTCAAACCTGAACCCGTTTGTCCTCAAGTGTACACTTTCATATTCACATCTGGCAGCTTAACAACCTGCTGTAAAATGAAGGACACAGTCTGAGTGTTTAAGAATGGGTCTGTCATTTAAAGTGAGCTACCACAATATTTGCACACGTACTGTATGTAAGCACAGTTTACCCTTTAAATGTCACCTGTTTGATTGGGTATGGTTTGATGGATAAATGGTGAATTGAATTATTTGTAAATACTGCAGTTTCTGTCACTAGTAGAAAGATTATCCTACTGCACGTCAGGTTATTTATTCCTCAGTGTAAATGCACTCTGACAACTCAGAAAAACACAGCCCTTTGAGGTACAAAAATGTGGTAAATGAAGTTATTATTCATGTTCTCATCAACATATCATGTCGTTTCTCCTTAATAATTCATTCTCTCTTGTTCCTGTACAGTTAGTTTTGCAGTTTTTGGACATAAGTTCAGTTGCAGGTCTGAAACCTGCAGATACCCCAAACTTTCAGTGCACTGTAACACACTGCTAACTGCTAAAAGTAAGGACACACACCAAGTGTTTCAACAGGGTGTTAGGTCACTAACTGCCACCTGAAAAACACTGAGCTCTAGGATTGTGAAAAAACTCAAAGTGGAGAAATGTGACAAATTTCTCCACTTTTTTTCAAAGCATTCCACCTTGTCAAATTTTATCAGAATTTTTTTTTTAGTATTCTGCTTGATTAAGTGTTGACCATCCTCAGCAAACCCTTCAGGGACTTGTCATGGCCTGTGGATTTGGGTTTGTCACCTGGTAATATTCATTCGTCTTTAGGACAGAAACACCAAGGCATAAGAAATGTGATCATCCTGACAGGTGGTGTAGCTTTTGGCATTTACCTGCTCACCAAGGGACTGAATGGATTTAAAACTGTGCCAGGACCACTCACCAGAACAGCTCTGACAGAAGCCTTCACTGTGGGAAATAGGCAGTTTGGCAAATAGATTTTTTTTCATGTGTGATACATGTATAGTGAACCACTGGTTCCAAACAGGGTGAACGGTGACTAAACATCCTAGTTATTTTCCTCCACAGTAAACCATCGCTTTTGTTCTTGCACAACCCGCTGCGTAAAAGAGGTAATTCACGCATAATAGGGGCTTTTTGTGCAGTTCCATCCTATTGCTACCTAAATTTCTCCTGACAAGTTGCCTTCTCACACCATAGACAGACATTTGTAGTGAGTTGACTCATAGAGCCATGTCTGTCTTTTCTTTTGGTGATTATTTTGTTTTAAGGTATTTTCGTGCCATCATCACCATCTTAGCACATTTTCCAAGCATCCAACATCATTAAGTCAAACAATGTACAGTACATCACAGAAGCTCCAGCGAAATGTACTTCAACACTCAGCCCTCTATAAAAGTCACGCATTTCTCCTCCAGCCACAGGAGGCAAAATAATGAGCAGCTGGGTCTGCCCTGGGTTTTTACACACAACACTAAGCATGGTGGGATGTTAATCACAGAGTATTTTAAGGATCAGTCACATACCTTTGTGGAATAAACTGCCTTCTTCCTTTCAGATTAAATGACCCGTCAGTCAAACTAGGATTCATAAATAATTCATCTCTGCTTGTTTATGGGTCAAACACAAAAATATAGTTCACCAGTGCAATAGCCTAGTCTCAGTGTGATTTCAACATGACATTTCCATCAAACGAAAATGCTTGTTGCTGTATTTAAAGTTCCATTATGTTCATTCCCAGCCTACGAAGTCACTAAAATTAACTGTAGGCATGTAGGATTCATTTAGTGCTGAAACAATTAGTCAGTAAATGAGTAATGGAAAAAACAGCATGCACGTCATTCATCAAGCAAAATACCAAATGTTATCTGTTTGCTACATGTGAGGTGTCCTCTGATTTTATGTCATTATACATGTATACTGACTACCCACAGAGATCTGGAATTGCAATTTAAAGATGTCACTTTATGCTCTGAGAAACTGTAATGAGCAATTTAGTTTGGTATGTCAAAACATACTAAAGCAATCAAAAACATAACAATAAAGAGACTAATCCCTAATGAAAACAGTATGTTGTTGCATAGATTCAAAATATTTTGCTCAGTGGTCCTAGCTTCTGCTTTTTTATTTAGTAAATGACTGATAAATGTCTAATGATGGTGTTTGTTAAACTAAACATCTATTTCTGTGCTGAAAATAGATTTATTTTTGAAAGCATTCAGTATCAACCTGTTTTAGCAGAAATGCTGATTCATTTTCAAATGACTGTCTTCTCCATCGCAGTAACGGTTTTGTTCGTTGATGGGAGCAGTCAGTGTTTTTGAGGAATATGCTTTACTTTCATGGGCAATATTTTGTTGTTTCATCAATTTATATTGGCCTTCTGCACACTTCTGTGTGTGATAAGAGAACTGGTGTTAGGGTGGTGATAATTTATGACTGAGGTTCTGTCGGGATAAAATGAAAAACAGCACAGTTCATCCAGACCTGTGCTTTTTTTATCTTAATAAAGAAAGATTGTGCACATTTCTATATGTAGTTGTACAGTTTGTCTGTGTGACATAAATAAGCAAGCGGGATGCAGCTTGAGATTAGACTGACTTCAAGCTGGCTCCATTTTGATAGATAGTGCTCTGTATCTTTCCAGTAGTGCCGCCACAAAACATGTGTTTGTGTCGAGTCAAGAGACAGGCCAATCTGAATGAGTTGGACTGCTCGGGTGTGAAAGAGTCCAAGGCATGCCAGGCTGGAGAGACTTAGTATTCACTGTAGCAGATTAAGCTACGCCTTTGTGCACCAGAAAAGGGATTATTCAGTGAATCCTGCTCTGTGTCATTCACGAGTCTGCATTTCTACATCAACAAATATTAATGTGGTGATGTATGAAGAGCCTGTATCTGTGTGTGCTACTAATCCACTACTGTTTATTAACATTAAGTGTGTCTTATGTAGAGTGACAGTGTTGATGCCTGCAAAAAATCATAACTTATGGCACAAATGTCATAATGACACATTCACTGTTGTGACTGCAGCCGTTGGTGCCTTATTTCACCATCTGTGTGGTGTGCCATGTGTCTGCAGTGGCCTGCAGCAACATCAACTCCAGCGAGAGCCTCTGATAGAAAAAGTATGTTCAGGCTACGGGTACCATGTTTCTGCCTCTTCAGCAAGCAGCCACTTTCTGCAAATGCCATAACGCCCTTTATAGATCCCTCTACAGATTACCAACAACCTACACATATACAGTTTAGCAATAATGCTTGAGTCAACATTATTTTCTGTGATTATAGGTTCAGTGGTGCTGTGATGTGAGGCACAGCTGAGTACCACCCACTGCTCAGAAAAATGCATAATCACAGCAAACAATGTCCAAAAGCCAATTAAAAGACAACACTTGCACTGCTTTTTTTTTGTACCAAGTTTTCTCAAGAGCGTAGAGATATGAAAATAATCAAGAACCATCAAAACAGTTTACAAGAAAGCACAGAAGGCTGTGGATCATGGGAATTATTCTTGGGAATCTGATACCTGGTTTGGTTTCATGTTGGATCTGATCCCAACACTCTAATTAGTTAAAATGATTCTCATACTAGTATCATCATATTATTGATTTGTATGTAAAAAGATGTCTAGACGTCCAGGTATAAGCTTGGCTAAATTTCTTTTCTTTTGTACCTTCAGCTGATGCTCAATTGCATGTCAGTAGCTATTTCAATGTACAACAGGCCCTTACAAGTTCTCATTCTGTTACTAACGTACTGTAAAGACAATGAACATTTAAATAAACTCACCCACATTTTGCCCAGTTTTAACCTTTATGTCCAGACATCTTTTAACCTGCACGTCAATAAATCAAAACCAAGTAAGATGTCATTTTTCTGCAAAAACCTGAGTTACTCTGTGGACTGTCAGTCTTGTTAGTTAGTTAGATTTTTTTATCCTCTCTTGAGATTCTTTGTGCGTCTGTGGCAGCTGACAGACAGTAATAACAAAGGACACTGCAGTTACAGACAGACATCAAACAACACAATTCTCCCATGATACATCAGAATGAAAAGTGACACAACCGTCATATCACAAGGATTTGTTTAACAGAGTTATACTGGAGGGTATGAAGGATTTCTGTGCACTAGCAGTCCACTGCAATAGCACCCTGTGCTGTTGTCCTAAGGGTACAAAACCATATTCCCTATAATGTGGAATTTGAGACATCACAAAATTATCTTTTAAGTTAAATTATATGTATCTTGCTGACAGCAAGTTGTACATATTGTAAAAACTTTTTAGAAGAAATACGCTCCAAAACTTATCTTATTGCAGAGAGGTGCTGTCAAAGGCTTCTGTGACCCAGATTTATTGAACAGCGTGGCAGCACTGCAGAAATATTCCCTTCTAATGTTTTTCTTGTGGATTTCTCTAACTAATCAGAGAAATTCACCAATTTCTGCTTGACTAGCATTTTTTGTAGCTTCTTATTTAGGTGAAGAGCTGGGCACAATCTAGTCAATTGATTTTGAGCTTGATTTTCAAAATGTGCATATTGTAGCTTTAAGTCTGTTAAATATGTAGCATGAAGAATTTCTAAACTCCTGTTGTGAATATCCAGCCATTTCGTCAGTTTAAATTTGAAAGGTGTCTCTTGTTCTTTAATGGAGGGCAGCAGCTTGAATGCACAGCTGTTACAATGAATTAAGAGAAGCCAGATTTGAGGGAGAAAAAGTAAAACTTTCACAGAACTTTCTTTACTTGCAGTAAAATCCATCTCTCATCTGTCCATCTGTATAGTCAGTATGTTCCAACTAAATATTTGCTAAAATATGGTTTAAGGAAAGTTTAGAACATAGAATATATTGTGTTTTAGCCAGTATCTGCATTAACTATTTCTTTTAGGGTTAAACTTTCTTTTAACCCTATAGCAAGTGAATCTCTGGTAATAATAAAATAGTCTTTTCATGATCTAGCATTTCCTCACTTCTTCTTGCCCATGTTCTGAAAAAACGAGATTGAATGAGAAATGTGTGATATGTTAAGATCATATGCATACATGTAGATTGAAAGTCTAAATATAAGGAAAAACCTTCAGAATAACTGAACATCAAGTGTTGTGAGCAGCAGTTGAGCCCGAAATGAGAAATAATTAGTGACCCCACCAGCTTCCACAGATACACTGTAGACATTTTGTGCGTTTGAACACTAACAAGACTATTTTATCTCTATGAGGCTGTAACATTCCTTCTTTGGTGACCGTGAATGTCTGTTCACACTTTCATTAGCTCTTTCCTGTGTGAGAGGAACAAACAAACTGGATGATGTCCTGATTTCAGATGTTACAGCTCTCCCTTTAACATTTTGTGGTTAGAGACTCACAGAGGTGAATCTGTGTATTTCAGTTCTCCAGTTTGCACAGCACCTTCATATAATGTTTCAAAACATAACTTTACAGCAAAGTCCAACTTACACCAGGCAAATTATTATTTGATGTGTCAAGTTCATACCCGGTGTAGGTGAAAGCAAGCCCTTGGAAGGGCTTTGCCTCAAAGCCCGGGCAAACCTCATTGTCTTCTTATCAGCCTCAAATTTACTCCGCCTTACTGAGATATTCCCTTAGAGAATTAGGGATAATAGCTGAAGTGATGACTGTCATGATGAGTCTCTATCTCTCTCATGTTCAGTGCCCTCCTCCTCTTTCTGTCTCCCTCTCTCTAACTTCTCCCTATTTATCTAATTCCCCACATATTAATACACATTTTATCTCCTGCCAGTTCATTTAGCTCAGATCTCTTTGATGAGAATATCTTAACATTACTTAGAGCCATGTATGCATAGACTTTTATGTTGCAACTCACCAGGAACAGAGAGTGATTCATGATACAATGAAGGGAGTTACCAAATCAGCGTAAGAATTAAATTATATATAATCCAGTTCATTAATGCTTTGGCAAACTGAACAAATTCCAGTTGCTAGAATATTCTAGATTGGCTTAATTGGCAAAGATGAAGCCCCAGTAACTGATGCCAAGTCATACACTACTAAACCGAGAAGGGAATCTTGTAAGGATGACAAGATTGCCTCTTTAGCGTGTGGCTCAGCGTTGCCTCTGCTGCATTTTCCCTTTTTATGAAAATACTTTCTTCAACACAGCGTTTTCTGTGCTTGAACCAGGCTGTTAGAACATCTTGTCCTCTTGTTGCCATGCACTAATACATTATTGGTGAACCTTATTGTTTGCCACAAGAGAATTTCATCCTTCATGGTGAAAAGGAAAGGAACAGAAAAGCTCTTATGATGCCTTTTGTTTGTGTCTTGTCTCCTTAGTAATAACAAAAACTCCCTTAAATTTGTTGTGGAATGTATTACGCCACGGTTAAGTATCCAGTGCCGCTGGAGCAGAAGTAATAATGGCAACAGAATGTGATCTTTTACTTGTTTCTGGGATCCTCTAACATTTTTACCTCACTGTAGAGTGGGATGTTCTAATCAGTTGTCTTTTTGAGTCTATAACAAAACCACATTCGGTCCAATCATTTTAATCATAACTACATAATGCAGATGCATAGTGCTTACATAGCCTACACTGCTGTATTACATTAGTATGGCTACTTTCTGTCAACATGTCAGGTTCACTGTGCCTATGCTACAGAAGCCTTTGACAGCATCTCTCCACATTTGATTTATGAGTTTTTGAACATGCAATGTAGAATGCAATGCAAATTTGTTACACTTGAAGTACATTTTGGTATGTCTATGTCTCTGAGAAAACACAGCAGAAGATAAAATTTGCAAGCTCGTCTAACTAGCACCCTGGCAGGGAATACGGGCACAAACTGAGGGAAAGCCCCACATCTTTGTCTCATTCAGACCTTGGTAATGAACATGAGTAACAATATGGATTAGTTAATGGGGTTAGAAGCTGTAGCACTGCTCGACTAACCTGCCTATCACTTGTGCTGCAGTTAGAAAGTCCTGCTGTCTCAATGAATAAGTATCCACGACTGTCCCGCATATAGAAATGCACACATAGTTACTCAGACTGAGACTGTTACTCATATTTTTTTGGGAACCGAAATCATTTTATGCACTTTTTGTTCCTCACTGATATTTTGTGAGCAACTCAGAACAGTGTCATTATATCTCATACTAAGAATAAAATCGGACTGTGCGTTTTGGTGAAAACATTGTAGCTCCTAATTGTTGCAAAGATGTGTTTTTAACTTCACCCAAAATGTACTGTTGAGTTAAGCTGATAGGTTTAGAGAAGCTTTTGAAAAGGAAAAGGATGTATCCCAGCCAATTATCAAAAGCAGTAAAACATCACTTGTCTGTTATTTTCTCAAAAGAAATTATTGATTGTTTTCTTAAGCCCAAGGTGCATCTTTTGTCCAATTAACTGTTTAAGAAGCTGAAACTATCAAATGTTTGGATTTTTTTGCACAGAAATGATTTGAATAAACTTTGATATATCTCTGTAAAAGAAATTACAAGTGCTAAAATAATTATGTCTTTTAAAATGTTCACTGGGCTAAGATAAGCCATTTTGAGACACCCTGGGTGAAAAAAATTGGAACTGGGATTTTCACAAATTTTTAAACAATATTAGTTTTGTTTAGAAAATTGTGATTTCTTTATCACCAAACATAGTCAGTAGATCAACTGATTGAAACAGTAAGGCAGCCATGCAAATTACTGCTGTGAAAGATTTCACCAAAACTGTGACAAGCATCAATATTTCTATTCATACATTTTCTGCTGATATCATCCAGTCATGTTTCCAAGAGTAGTGATGATATGCATACTATGTATCATGAGTCATTTAAAGAGCATAGAGCAGCTAGGCTAAGGGGCATATGGCCATCTTGGAGCAGAGCCATGTGGCTTAAGGCGGAGTAAAGGGATGGACAGAAATTGTTGGTGCATTAGCTGTTCGGCCGCGCATCATGTTTTAGTGTTTCTACAGTGAGCACACTGTTTATCCAACAAGCAGTAAATAAAACATTACAATCATAGTTTTTGCTCCACGTTAGAGAAGCTTGGTGTCTCAGGACTGTCACACTGTAAACAGGGTTTGTCTGTGCATGAAGATGAGACAAACAAAGTGAAAAAGAAAGAGGCTTGTGATCCACTAAAATATCCTTGGCAATGAAAAGACACATCCATGGACAGTTTGTACCAACACTAACATTCTGCTATGACTATGATCATCTGTGATTGGCTAAATGCACTAGAGAAAATGCTGCCGCAGAGCTAGGGAGCTCATGATGGACTGTGTGTGTCGACTGTTGATTATGGGGAGAGCCTGTGGTTCCATCTATTTCATATTCATGAGCCAAATGTTGCATGTTGTAATATTCATGAACAAATTAAACGTTGAAAACACTAGTGTGAGTGAGGCTGTATTTAGAATACACTGGGACTCTAAACTTAACTTTTAGTTTCTGGCCCAGTGTGATAATTTGAATTATGTTTCTTCCATCACTGATCCTGATGCTGTGTTCTCCATTCAAACAAGCTGCTGATACAGAATGTATCCCAGTGATTTTATTACGATTTATTGAAAATGTCTGGTTTCTGTCCTTACAATAGCAGCAGAGGCAGTGAAGTGAAATCTGAAATCTTTGTTTCTTTTGAAATATATCCGGTTTATTGTACAGGAGGTTGAGAGCTGACTAGCTTGTAAGAGACCGGCTTTGTTCTGCCTCTGTGATCAGCTGGCTTGCTAGTAGTCAGGACAAAGTAACAGAAATATGTCCAATTAAGCTGAGCCCTGTTTTAAAGGCCCTGCAGTCCTTGGGCAGAGGCCGCGTTTATGACCCAAAATTGAGGAGACAAGCCTGGCCTTCTTCCAAGTCCTCAAGCTTGTGTATTTTGTTTGAGAATATCCAGAGGAAAGTAGGAAAGCATTGCAAGAAGGCCCCATGAGACACCTGTACATGTGTAACTGATTGTGCTCGTGTGAGAGAGAGAGGAGACATAGTGTGTATATGCATGTGTGTGTGTGTGTGTGTGTGTGTGTGTGTGTGTGTGTGTGTGTAAACGAAAGAAAATCTTGTTAACCTTCAAAAAAATGTTTTAGGTGTAGACATGGGTGGAGACACAGAAATAACTGTGATCTCATATCAGATGAACTATGTGAGTGTGCACAGAGAAAAAAGAACAAGAGATAAGGTCAAGAAAAAAACATGTACACCCACGTCGCCCACCGCACCAAAAAAAACAAACAAAAAAAACAATAGAAAGCTGCCAGTCAGCCATAATAAATAGACATTAGAAATTACTTTCGACTTCAATTAACAATCAGATTAGAAACCACCCTATTTGCATTGGTCAGTTGAGGAATCAGTACAGTACAGTACAGATAGCAGTCGGTCAGTCACTGTAATAGCGTGGATTTGTGGCACTGTGGTGAAACTGTTTTTCACCACAGTCTCCCTTGCTGAGTTGATTCCTAAACTGAAGGCCAGTGTGATAGCACAATAACTTTGTATGTGTAAATGCATCCGAACAGACTCATTGTCTGAAATTTAAATTGCTCATGTGTTGTTGTTGTTGATCATAACATGAAATCCCTAAAAAGCATCATAACTTAATGGTATGGTAATAGCCTTCAGAAATGACACTGTTAAGGTACTACAAATAAATTCATATTTTTTAGAAACTACTTTTACTTGTACCTCTTAAAATGTGTCATTATCTTTTCAGTCAACTCAGATAAAATTGCAGAATCTTAGCAGGACGTAGACTGAGTAAGTCACCTTAATTGTTTTTGCATTGTACGGTAATGGTTTGTTTTCCTCAGAGTGGTTTCATGCCAGCATGGCCCACAATTTTGCATGGCTCGTGATGATCAATAGACAACCTACTTGATAAGAGAATCTACCTATCAAGTAGGTTGTTCAGCAAATGATTGGCAGCTCCCTGCTTCAATAAACATGGACATCAACACAAAGCCTTCTTACACCTTACTATGTGCAATGCCATTGATCTGTTATTGTCCTGTGTTTCAAATTGTGTTCACTAAGGCTTACTTCTAAACCAAAAGTCATTGTAGAGACACTACTTTCCCTGGCGCTTATCCAAGGTACTAAGCTTTGAAGTGCAGATTCACCCATGACATTGTTCTTGACTGGCCACTGCTCTCAGGAGGAATTTCTTCACTGGGATTTATACAGTTTAACTTTAAATCTATATCCATCAGACCTACAGTAGAATAGGAGTTCAGTAGTGGTTTAGAAAGTTTCAGACAGTTACAAGAGAAATGTCACAGTTTGATCTGCTGCATTGAAAGTTAATCATATTAAAATTATTCATTCATAAAGGTCTAAATTTGAAATTCTCCAGAAACTGACATGAGCAACTACAGATTTTGTCAAGAGTTTCCACTGTCACCAATCTGTTGTATTTGTCAAATTATAAAACACACTTTTGGCAATACAATGGTGACAAAGAGTGATTTCTCCCCTTCACAAACAATCTTTGGCTGAATACTGACAGCGTCTTGCTGTCACCACACCATCTTGCAGGCTCCTCTTTGGTCAACGCTGACTGAGAAGTCACTGATTAAATGTTCTATTTGTTGCAAGAAAGACAAAACTTAATAATACGAGATTATTAGCTAAATACAAAAGTGTAACTGGAAGTCTACTGGAACCCAGCCCTGATCAATAGGAGAGACAGCAATTTACACTTAATATAATTTCCTGATTGTTCTGATGCATATCCTGTTACAACAATTATGCACTTAATCTGGGTAAACTACATATACATTTGCTCATTGTCATTGTTTATCTTGACTGATGTGATACTGAAAAACAGTAGTCTATTTGCACCATTAAAGCTTGCAAATCACTCAGTGTGCTCCAGTTACTTCTCTCATCTGATGGCCTCAGCAAAAAGTAACAACTTTTTTTTATTAAAATTCTATGTTGCAACTGCAGCTTAATGGATTTTCTTCACACCTCTATTGCAGTTTCAGTTCCTCTTAGCAACCACATCTAATGAGTCTCAAACCAATTTGCACATGATGTTAATATGTCAGGTTACACTAATATATACATACATAGGAACATATGTATTGCCTGATCATCCGCCTTTAGTGAATTAAAGGGTAGAACAATGGTTATCAAATCTCACTTATTAAATAATAAATTAGTTGCATATTCATGTGCAGCTATCTGTACAGTAACAGTGTTTGAATAGTAAGGTAGGATAGAGTGAATAAGAATTTGCACAACAAAGACCTGATCTATCAGTAAGTGGGGAGGCACAGAATGTGGCAGTGGACTCTGAGATGTGCAGCAGCAGGGATAATTTAATTATTGAAATTCTTATGGGCTTTCTGCTTTTCCCCATAGTGTTCAAGGTTAATTGTCATAAGTTCAGGCCAATCTACCACCAAGGAACGAGGGAGGCAACCAGAGAAGGGATGCTACATCAAAGATCTATTTTATTAAGCTAATTGTGCATTAAAGCAATAATCTCCATTTGGCAATGACTCTTCAGTGCAGACTACCTGCAAGCAGCTTCAAAGAGTTGCTTGTATTTTCTTAACACTACTGTATGTGCCCTCTTCTCACCAACATCCCAGTAAATGTAGATTTCAATTCAATCCATTTTACAGGAGAATTCAGTTTAAGTTAAAGGTTATATGCCTTCTGAACCATATCCTAAACTAAAGCTCAGTGATTATAAAAGGTGTTTGAAATTGCAAAGGCACTGGAGATAGACGCAGGCCATTGCAGACACCAGCTTGTTAGTGTTTCAGCCGTTTAGAGGATTGCTTGTGTAATGCCATCTGTATGCAAGGGATCAACACCCACTTTTACACCAGGGCAGAGCGAGAGGAGCAACAGTGACTTCAGCCAACATCTGTCGCTTTCCCTCCATCTTCCATTCACGCATCTGCTAGTCACTTTCATCCACTTAAAATCATGACACAAGACCAGATATGTTAACTGAAGAAAGACCAGATATGTTAACTCCAGAATGACTGTAAAGGATAAAAGCATCTGTAAACATGGAATATGAACTACTACAAATTAACAAAAATTGGCTTTTGGGATCAAACACTCACTGAAACTTTATTAGGTGCACCTGTACAGTACAGTACAATGCCTGAGTCATCAGGCATAAAATGAACATGCACTCAGCCAGATCTCTCTTTCATAACAATTTGTAAAGAAAAGTGTCACATTTGCACACACCCAGACCAATGAAAAGCCCACCAAACTCTGCTGTTTCACTGCAGGTCTTATTCGTGTAGAGTGATGATGAGTGACAATGACATCATGACAAGAATGAAGGTTAGAAACTGTTCAAAAGATGAAAGATGTGACATCTGCCATCGCTGTAATGGTAAACTATCGGCGATGCAAATCCTTTTTATGCCGCAATGGACAATCTGCTGTTATTTCTATATTAATGAATTGTTTGTACAGTATGTCCTGTTCTCTGATGTTGACAAAGCAGCCACTCACTCTTTGTATTTCTACATGTGATGTGATTTTTCCCATTTTGGCAGTAGCTTTAATGAGAATAGCTTTGTCTATAAAAGCGACTAGTCTATTTTGTTCCTCATTGTCCCTGTTCATCGTTTAGTACTTTCCATCTTTGAAAGGCAACACTATATAATTTCTATGTTAAACATGAACTGTATTATTCCCCTTACATTCTCTATAAATGGCCTACAACACACTGAGTGCGTAGAAAAAAGGTTCTAGGTTCTGCTAGCTCCCCCCCCCCACACACCACACACACACGCACACAGCAATCTCCTTAAAGAAGATTTTCAACTAGTATTTGAAAATGAGATAATAAAAAATAAGCTTTGGGTTATAGCCATTGATCTGAACAACCTGCCACAGAGACAATTAGTCTACTGGTTAAGATAAACATGCACATCACAGACACACACAAACTGTAGGCTTATTTTGACTCCAACCTTTACCTCTGCTGCCAGAACAAGGCCAAAACAAGCAACTTTGTTGTTCAAATATAGCTCAAACAAGCACCTCTTTTTTCCCCGCAGACTGAACAGGGGGATGATCAGCACGCCCTATTTATGTTTGCTATTAATTGACACAACATTATTTTGGTCTCGTAGCATTTTTGAGCTCAAATAAATTCGGCTGTTTTTAGGGCATGACATATATTTGTGCATTACAATGTTTTTTATGAATACACTGTGCATAAAAATCAAATGCAATTTAGGAGTTGAAATATCTTTCTCAAAAATGTGACTCGTGTGAGTTAAATCGTTTGTGATTATTTAATATATACTTTCATAATGTTGATTTCTGTTTTTAATTAGCAATTTCCTCACGGATACTTTGTAACAAAT
The DNA here is from genome assembly GCA_034779795.1 of Ctenopoma multispine. Lineage (NCBI taxonomy): Eukaryota > Metazoa > Chordata > Actinopteri > Anabantiformes > Anabantidae > Ctenopoma > Ctenopoma multispine. Next base: position 16,202,447 of record JAUYWH010000018.1, on the reverse strand, counting down.
ATGCAATGGTTTGCTATTTATAGGTCATGTTGCACATTTGCATATTTCTATTTTGGAATCATTCTCATGTCAAAATCATGTACTTATTGCACTAGAAGAGTTATGACAGTGTGTTGGATCCTTTAAACACATAAACATGATTTATAAAACCCTGAAGCATGAGTACTGAAAACAGCCCTCTTAAATATTGTACATAGAAAACCAGTCTATCATAGCTCTTTCCAGTTTGGAGCAGGCCCTGATTTTAATTACTATACATGGTGAATTAGCTAATGAATAATGAATGGATTCCTCACACTAAGTGCTCTGACTGCTAATGCACTTGCAATTCTCGCTCTACAACCCCCTCACACACTGCCAATGTTGCTTTCTGATTCTTCTTTTTTTTACCCCCCTTCTACAAGTTGGATTCACACACACAATTTCTTCCCATCTCTGCTTTTCTCATTCTCACTCAGACTTGATTAGATTTTCTTCTGTACAGAATTATTTAGTGATGAGAGTAGAGAATGAGACTGAGACAGAGAAAGGCTCCAGGATAGAAGGAGACAGATAGTGGTTCTCAGGGGAGTGAGGGGAAGGAGATAGGTGCTTCGAGGAAAGAGAGTGAAAAAGCTGCAGGATTAAGGTGCAGTGGAGCTGCAGACATGCAGAAAGAGGCAGAGAAAGACAATGTACTCTGTGTGCTCAGTGTGCATAACTTCAAATTCCACTGAACTGAGAATTTTAAAAAATCGACAGAAACACGTCTATAAATATAGGAAAATTGCAGATCGTTGTGTCTTTTATCCTGATTGCCATCTGGTGAGAACATGTAAACCCTACACACAAAGGCTCTGAGTGGGTGTTTTTTTAAACATATCATCTCTATATCTCAGTTTTTTCCAGGTTCTACAGTTTCCTGGAGTCCAGTTTCCATAGTCCAAAAACATACAGGTTATGAGACTCTAAAGCACTTGTCCATCCACACATTTATCTAGTTTTGTAACAATATGTAAACACATTTTACAGAGAGCTGAAATGTATGACATTGGTTTTCTGATTTATTTTTAACTTTATAAAGGTAAGATTTACATTATGCGTAAATGCAGTTGGGCCAGTCTTATTCATTACAGCATGAAAAAAATATCTTAAATATTATGTAAATGATTTAAGAAGCTCCATTTAAAAAATAATTGCCTTCACATTCTATGTTTCTCAAATATTTATTTTGACAAACTTCTTTGTCTTCTTTTTAGCAAAAATCTGTTTCAATATTCATAATGTGTTCGTAATGTGTTATAATACAAAGCTAAATTTTGTGAATAAAAACACTGCTAGGTGTCAAGCAAGCTACAGCATATGCTTGATTTAAACGTATGTGAAAAAAGGAGAAAAACAAGAGACTTCAGTTGAACAGTAATCAGCACCACAATGTCTGAATATCTCTGCCTCAAGTAAATAAATATTAAACAAGTAAATAAATATTAGAAATAAACTCATAACCCATAGCAGTGTTACAGTAGCTCTGGATTAAAGCCCAAGGTTAACAGGGTCAACGCAGGGTCAACGCTATTAATTAACTATTAATTAAATAGATAATCAAATGTAATAACACCATCGAAATAAGAGGTACAGATCATCATCATTAGTGTACAACACA
>JAUYWH010000018.1:16166716-16200705 GCA_034779795.1 Ctenopoma multispine | reverse complement strand
ATAGAAAGGAATTTATACTTCACCACTGTCATCTTAACTGTCATCTTAATCACAGTAGAAGAGTTAATTTACTTCACATCACAACTATATAACAAATCACAAGAGTACCGCAAACACAGATTTCACAGCTGCATTTTAGAAACTAAGAAGCAGTTGTTAAAATGAATTGAAATATATTGCTAAACAAAAGTTGTTTCCCGTATGAGATTTCTACCCTGAGAGTGTGTTTACAATAATTACATCTGAGAAAATATTTACATATTTATCGATTATTTCATCTGGCTATGTAGTTTGTGATTTATAATGGTCTATGAATACATTAATTTAATTGTCATGTAATAATTTTCCTGTAAATCGTCAAAAAAAAACCACAACACACAAAATAGACACAACAAACAGCAAGGACAAACAAGGACAAACCAACTGGGAAACACATTTTGGCACAACACCAATCCTTAACAGCTTATTAGCATGCCAGCTGAGACTTCTCACCATGAGCAAATAATGAAAGAAAAACAAGATGGACTACCTACTGTACGCTGTCAACATTGGCTACACACAATCAATCAGCCATCAACAGTGAGAAAAGTAACATTCCCTTACCTAGCACAATCACATCTAGTCTGTGCAGCAGCTGGCTTGGTAAATAATGGAACAAAACAACACTTCCTCCACCACCATCAAAATCCACAGTTGAACGTGCCAAAGTCTGGGTGAGCATCGCTATGGAGGTTTCATGTTAAATTATGTTTTAAACTATCAAGGGGCCCCACGGTGGGTATTTGGCCATGCTGTCATACAGCATGACAGGGAACATCATTCTATAACCCAAACTTATACCATCTGAGAGGCAGGCCCCCTGAGTCCAACCACCATCACTGTATTATTCCACTACTCCCACCAATAGCCACCAGCAACCCTTCTACATGTAAGTGAATTATAGCCCTTGAGGTATAAAGTAGCATGGTGTCAAAATGAATATGTCTGAGTGTGAGAGTGCAGGCAAGTCATCAGGTGGGCAACCTCTCACAAACATTTTTTTTCTTGAGTTCGGCCCATGACACAGATATGGCTCAATAGTGTTCTTCAGCATTTTTTTTAACAGCACATGCACAAACAGCAAAAGTCTCTTCAACAGGTTAGATCCACTTAAAAATAAACAAGCTACCTGGAACTAGCCAAATCTATGTCAAGCTAAACATTGTGTTGTGACCACCAACAGCATGCTGCTTAACCCCCCAAGTGGGATCCAAGTTGTCACCTTCAGCTACCTCATTCTAGCAAATAACAAAGCATCCACTCCATTACTTTTCCCAATTAGCCTGCTAAGCTAGTTAGCATGCCTATAAGATTTAATTAAATAGATAATCAAATGTAATAACACCATCGAAATAAGAGGTACAGATCATCATCATTAGTGTACAACACAAAGTTAAAAAGGTATGTGTTGTAACATAGCAACAATTAGAAAGCTAGAAAATTAGAAAAATTATATTACACAAGCAGAACAATAATATTTCTCATTGTGATGCTTTTCTATCCTCTGAATCTTCATGAGAGACTGTGTGTACAGTGTACATCTATCTTGCATGAAATAATTGACTGCCACTTGAATAATTGTTTCTCCTGCACTGATTTTCGACTGACTTTAAAACTGTTTCCCACAAAGCACCAGGCATTCGCTGCTGAATTATCAAAGCAGAAGAGAAAGAGAAAAGAACAGAAAATAAAAGGTAATACTTTAGATTGTTACAAAAAAGATACCCTGTAAATTCAGCTTAATTTCCCAGTACTTTGTGGCCTGTAATCTAAAGCGTTACCAAGATAAGAGGAGAGAGAAGAGAAGTACACATCAAAATCACACCACAGAGAAAATGTCTGCTCTTCTGCTTCCATTTATTGAGTCCAAATATATTTGCTGGTGGTTATTATTAAACAGACCTTAATCCCCTGCTCACCCTTCATTTTGAGGTAGATAATTATAGTACTCTGGTCGAAGGAATTTAATTTCCTAGCTGTAAATTGTTGCAGTGGGATGAACTAGTTGCTTTATGGAAGAAATTTATAGTGTCCTACAATTTTCATCATTAGATGACAACATATAGGTAACATGGAACATTGTTCAGGATCCACTTGTGCAATTTTGAGATACTAATTAGCACCAGTGGCATCAAGTACCAACTTGGCACATAGCAGGGATATACTTTAAGAAGAATAGTCGAGAGGTAGCCATTGTTCTTTTTGTTCTATATAGAGGACTAGGTGAATACAGCTGATTGCCTTTGAAGTAGGACAACCTAATGGTGCTCTCCTAATATTCACTTCAAATAAAAATCTACCCTCTACTTCTAGAAGCTTTGTGTCTTATGTTAGGAATTTCTTTTAAAGATGTGCCTCCATTTTTCTACTGTAGCCATACAGGAAAGGACTTGTGATGTACATGCTGTTCTAGTCCTGCCCTTGAGCAAATCAGTGATTCCCCACTGATTTGCCTACTCTAGAGGTACTGTATGTGAAGATGACCCTACACTCTGACCTCCCTTGTGGGAGCAAAGTGAAAAGAGAGTTTAACCGTGGGGATCAAATAAGGTGGTACCCTGTTCCCACTTAATTCAAGTCTGTTAAGGAAAAATGATTTATCTTACATTTAACGTGTTACACTTACTCTGTGTGTATATAGTTTTTGCAGAAATACATGCAATCATATGGTGAAAGCATGCATATTGATTTTATAGCAAAAGTACAAGAACATAACATATTTTAATACATTTTAGAAAGTTAATGAATCTATGTTTTATATGCAAGAAATAATAACTTGGCACTATTTTTTCACAAATACAATATTAATTTATCTTATGGCATTTTAATTTTTCAGAACAATACTTAATTATTTTTGTTGATATCTGCATAAAGGTTATTGTATAACCCGGCTATTTATAGTCTCACAGGTGCAAACTGTATGCTCTATATGGAAGTATAAATAGATGACTGGATGCTGTTCTTTGTAGACTATGTAGGCCAAATGGTGAAGCCCATGAACCATACAGAAGCCACAGTTTGTTTCCCTACAGCTTTCATCTTGGGTATTTTTAAGACTTCAAACATAATTATGAGAGGTGAGGCATGGCGACAGAGTGGATACACATCTGGACCCAAATAGACGTCTCAGACCCTGTAATCCATCACTGTTGCATCAGAAGAGTAACATCCACTTTTGCATTTTAAAATAAGAACTGCTAACCATTACATATTAATGCGTACAGTCAGAAGTACTGTGTCAGCCAAGGCAAGCCAAGAGGAGCATCTTGTTTCTTTTTGTTTCTGTGATTTTTATATTTCTTCTGTCTTTGCCAGCATGTTTGCTGCGGCATTTGGTTAAATCAAGTTAAACTCAGTCAAGACAACAAACAAACCTAAATAAAATGTTTCCACCATTGAGACTGTGGATTCTAAAATTGGCATGTAGAGAAAAGTAAACATAATATCCATAACTTAATCATACATTTTTGTTGTACCTTCTTAGATGTATTGATCTGATATGTCTAAAGCTATAATTTTGTTGTTATTTATCATATTCTATTTCATTGACCTTAAAACTAACAGAAAGGCAACATTTTAAATGTAGCTCTCATTTCTTAAGACTAACCTTTGCTACTAAACCCAAACCTGTTTTACTTTGCTAAATTAAACATCTGTCTCTTTTCAAACACACGAGATACTGTAATTATACACCATAATTATAACTCTTTTGAATTATAACTTTTAAAACTAATCAAACATAGCACTGGGTGTCAGCACAGGGGTATGTGATCACATACTGTAGATGGTCTCAAATTTGTTTTTGGAGATGTGTGAATGACTTTTGAAATACTCAAACATAATAAACATAATGTCGAATCCAGAAAATGAATTTTCAGTGAGACACAGTGGCACACTGGTGTGCAAGAAACTTAAACAAAAGAACAAAAGACTACATCACATATGGTGCCATGTGTTGTCAGTATCCTGTCACCCCAATGTAAACACAAAAGATCCAGAGAGAACTGCCTCCAACTTCTCCTATTCAGTCAATTTGCAAACTAGAATGGTTGAAATTCATTGGCAAATAGCTGTGACTGAACAGAGGACACTCCAGTGAACTAATCCCTTCGAGCACTCTGCATTTTGCAGGGAGCGGCAACCTGCCAAAACTGGCCATTGAAGCTACACTGCTATTGTGTCACTTTTAATGAAACACTGTTGTCTTTCTAAATAATAACAGTAAATGACAATATTTTGGGCTTTTTTGAGGTATTACCACAATACCTGTGATATGCCAAATGGAGTTAGAAATCTCAATGGCTCCTAGAAATTGCAAACTAAAATAGTTTTTTTTTATCCCTGGCCATGGACATGAATTTTACTTGTTATATCATTAAAACACAACTCTTCCACTTGCTTCAGCTTCTGAACCTGAAAGAAATCACATTCAACATTGTATTAATATATTTGAAAAGAGCCAGGTTTCACTGATGAAGTATAAAATGCAACAAGGGCATTGCTGTGATGTGAAACATATTTTATAAGTTCATTCAGATTAATTTTGCTGGCAAACAACATTTTTGGTCACCTGCATGTTTCTTCAGTCACAGTTCTCTGCTGAAGTGGTGATCAGTTGAAGACAGGTGTAGGAAGGCAGCTTATGGGGTCTGTTCAGCTTATTATTCTGCCACTGCAGCTTGCTGTGTGTACTCTCCTACCTAAACCCAGGCTGCCACCTGCTTTTGTGCGCTGCATGCAGGAGGAATGTGCTGCCACGGTTTCCTGAACAGTAAAACCCAAATGTTTTGCAGTGAGAGTGTTAGTCCATATCTGTTTAACCAATTACCAAGATAGTCCTCAGTGTTTGAGTCATGCTAACATACTTCACTGTGTCATGTTTTTTCTTTAAGTCCAATCAGCCTTGACTCTGCAACGATGCCCTTCCACCTACAGTTGGCCAATCCTACAAATCTCTTTTTAGGAACGCAGTCATGGGAGCAGATTGGCGAGCTAGACAAGTGACACGAATACTAAGAGCGCCCTTACATTCAGTCAGTCTACCACCCAGGCATCTTGCCTTAATCCCTTTGCAGAGACCAGACAGAGCCTTGGCAGAGTGCATTTGAACGTGGAGGTCCCTGAAGATTATTTAGCCCATGCAATTATCATAATGGAGGCAGCATAAGGTAATACATGAATAGGAACTGAATTATTACTTGAAAGATGTCTCTTTACCCTCTCGTCCCTCCTCTTTCCTGTGGCACAAGATAGCAACCTTCCTCTACTTACCGCAAATGAAGGCACATCAAATTGCATAGAGGATCCCAGCACATAATGTGACACTGTTTAACAGCATAACACAAAAAGTGATACAAGTGCAATTTCCTGATTTCCAGACATTTGCACTCAGATCTACTAAAATGCTCTTACTGTTGCCATGATTTAAAGCAAATGAACTTAGTCATCTCTTCTGTTTAAACCTTTTTTACACAGTAGTTTGATATTTTCATTTAGCAGTCCTCAATTAGAACAAAAGTAATTCTCTAATGCTATAAGTGTTGCTTGTCCAGTCACTACTTTGTTTGTCTCAGTCTTCTCCAGAGTTTTAAATATGTGTCAAGGGAATTTCAAAGGCATTCGAAAAAATAGGATTGTCACAATAGATTACAATGCACAAAGTTTTCCAGGGAAAATGGCTAAATGACTTATAATAATAATACATTACAATAATACAATACAATGTGACAGATTAATTAAAAATAATGTTTTGGACTGTTTTCAGACATAATGTCATAACATGGTACCTGAAAGAAAATTTAAATGTGTGTATAGGTTTTGTCCTCACAGTCATTGTCTATCTTTTAACACAATTCAGGATTGGCAGTTTGATTGCTCCCACCTTTCCCTTCCGTTCCATTTAATCCCATTCCATCTCAGACTGGAGGTGTGATATGATGGTGCCATCTGAGAGAGCTACTGCTCTGAAGGCATATCAGAGGGTAATCTCAGGTCGAAGGGCAACTGTACCACCTCATAGCTCCTATATCAAACATAGACCCTGTAAAAACTGTTGCAATAAATCAGCAAGGAATATTATCTGTCTACAGTGAGCTGGTTAGACTTCATCCTGTAAACCTGCACAAGTCAATGTGTAAACAGTATCTGAGCATAAACTATATTGTCACCCTAAAGCTTAATCAGTAGTTTTGATTACATCAAAATTACATCAAATAAAAATTGCTGATCTAAGTGAAGGGATCATCAAGTCAGCCAACTTGGCAGTGCTATACAGTTTTTTAGTCTGTTTTATCTCATTGTTTTAACATTTTGTGCCCTAGGTATTTGCCATATTGTTGAATCAATGTCTCAGGCTGCTTGTTTTTTATGTTTTTGTGACCCTTAGTGTCCAGTCAATCAATCTAATCAATTAGCAGAGGTTTAAAAATTAAGAAATCAAGCTTTTATGTAAAAGCATTCAGAAAATCTATTACAAACAATTACATTGTTGTATTACAATGTACTATTGAACTGCCCAAAATGATACAACTTATCTTGTAGTGTAAGTAAAAGATAAATTGTATCTTTTTGTCAGCTTTAATAAATCTTAAGTGTCCCTGAAGTCTTAGCATCCCGTTCCCTATAATTCAGAGCATCTTATCTCCACACAGGTGAGAGAAAACATTTCAACGGTGCCCAATAGTATGACCTCAGGTACACTTTTTCAATTCCAGATGTGCAGCCGAATCAGTGACTCTAAGTGTTTCACCAAGATGTTACAGAATGTGTTACAGATTGTATCTCCTGTGCAATCAGGATAATAGTGCCTTTTCATAAGTCCAAGAATGAAAAATTGCGGTTGCAGACAATTGTACTTCAGTGATTTCACCAGGATGCTCGTGTTACTTGATTTTCATTACCTTGAAAATGAAATATTGTGACTGCCGTCAGTTGTACTGTGATGATCAGATTGAAAGCACAGAAATGATTTAAATTGCATTTCATTCAGAGCTAAAATAATGATTTCTCCATTCCTTTTTCGGAGCATCTCACAGAGCAATTTTCCACATGTGATGTAGTTAAAGAAAGAAACAACATTAAAATTTTTGCAGCATTCGTTATATTGTTACCTATGTTTAAGTGTATTGAAGAAGTGTTCCATATTTCATTTCAGTAGCTGTACTGCCAACACACACAGTTTAAAACACTAAATGTGACAAGTGCAAAAACATCCTTCTTTTATAGCATTACCACTACAACAACTGGTCCACTAAACAAGCAAAAACCAAATAAAATATGTCAGATTATAACCACTGTAAATATTGAAATATACACTAAACCTAAAGTAAAGCCTGTTCTCTACTAAACAAACAAAGATTAAAATTGACTAGTCACTGACAATGCTAAAAAAATATTTGCTGGAATAATAACATCCCAAGAGAATGAAAAATGTTCAAGAAAATTCACTTTATTTTTGCTGTTCTGAGACTTGTATGGCCAACGAAAGGGCCATCATTTCTGTTCCTGTTAAAAGAATAGAGTTTAGCTGATAAGTCAGCAGTACCCAACAGCCTCATAGATTTATTTTCCTAACACCAGCACTCAGAGTACTGAAGCCAAAGTGGAGGAGGGGTGCCTTTCAGGTGGAGCAGACCTGGAGGCAGTCTCAATTTGAGTCAGAATGAGACAGCGGTGTTGGCCCCTAGTTATCATGCTGCACCCATGGTGTCCCACCATACTCCCTGTATATATTTTTGTGAGTTAATGCCATTAAAAAAGCTATTTACTTGTGGATAATGCAATTATTATGTCTTCAGTAGGAACAAATCAGCTTTATACTGAGTGCTAAAGATATAGTGGTACTGTGTTTGTTATTGAGCCTCATACCATGGCCTTTTCATGATATTTGCTGACAATAGTAAAAGTGTAGAATATCCCTGACAAAAACATTTAATTTACTATTTTGTACTGTTTCCTATGTTTTGAGTATATATATGCACAAATATTCTGGCAATGGCAATTAGAATTTGTGAATTTCAAACACTAACAAAACATGTTCATTATCAATCTGTAACTCTTGCAAATTGTCTGTACACAAGTCTTATAAGCCACAAATGCCCTGTGAAGTTACAGCAAGAGAACAAAACATGGATAAAACAAGACATGCAACAAATGTATGCAAATTTAATAAATCAGTAATGTGATGAATGAATGAGCAAAATGACATCCAGTTCATCAGGCAGCCTTCTCAGTGGCAACAGGCTTCTTCTCAATCTTGATGTGAGACTTGCCAGATTTCATATCACTTCATATTTTACCCACTCTACCAATTTCACACTCACTGCTTCAACTGCAAATGTGATTAGTGATTAGTAATTCTCTAACAAACAATGACTTAATTTATTTGGCCTTTGTATAGATGCTTTTTCTTTCTCAAAATATTACAAATCTATTATAATATCAATAAACTTGGATTGAAACAAATTACCTTTTAAGACTTTGACATGTGTTAATTTACCAATAAGCTAACACTGCTAATAGACAACAAAGAACAAGTTTTTTTACAAATGCATTTCTTGTCACATCTCATACCGATACCATAGATTCGATGTGTATGGCAGCATTAACATAGTACTTCCTACATTCATATTATGACACTATAAAATTAAGAATCTTTTCTTTTGGTTAATTAACTTCTAGATTGGTAGACACTTAATTATTTACATCTTTGTATCATAGACTGACAAGCATCCCAGACCAGTGTGGAGAAATGTCCGAGCACATTTAGCTAGTTGGAGTAAAATGTAGCAGTGCACAACAATGGAGGACGCTAATCACTGACATTGTAATTTAAGTGCTCTGAAATACTCACAGTCTACTTTCTATGTACACCATGATTGAGACATACGGTATGTTATCCTAGCACGTTTCCAACAAACTCATTATAACAAGTGAATTTGGCAAATCACAGTAGTGTCAGAAATAATGCCAGTGGCTGCTGGTACAGAAGCAGAAAAGTTAGGGTGGGTGTGTTTTTTTATGTTGCTGGCAGGGTTTTAGATGTAAGCAGCTACTCCTTTCAGTGGCTCTTAATACATGTTGAGCGTTCCTAGATCACATTTGTTGCACCAGCAAATGAAGTGAATATTTTTCTTCTGCATTTCTACATATGCGTCATCTTTTTATGTAATAATGCATTCTTTGCTGATAAAATTAATTCAGTGAAATGTTTTATAAAGACGACATGTAGCAAATGATGTACTGTAATTAAATTATGAGTGCTTGAGAAATATGTTAATTGTTGAATTCATTATTTTTCTTTAAGCATTCAAGTGGAGACAGAGTTGTTCTATTGACAGCTGATAATCTCTATGGTGTGTTTGTCATGTCTGACATTTTCTTCTCTTAGGTGGCAGTGCAGTGTTGTTGTAATTCCAGCCAGAGAGAATGAGCTTCTGCCAGTGGGAGGCCTCATTCGATCTGATTCCCCGGCAGAGGCTCATCTCTCAGCAATATCTCTTCACCACGGCTGGTGTGGCAGTCTGGCTGGTGCAAAAGCAAGCCACATGTAGACTCATTTCTACTGATGAAGTTAGCCACTCAACCTCACCATAGAACATTTCCACATCAGTTAACATTTTTTACAGTTTAGAGAACACCTGCCATAATATATTCTTTTCTTTTTGCATGGGTTAACAGAAAGAGATGATTAACAGAACTTGAGTTGGAAAGAGAAAAGGAGAATACCTAAATCTATGGCCCAAGTCCCAAGGTTAATGTTTTTTGCAATAGGCAAAAGTGCTTTGCATTTGGCAAAGGCATTAACTGTACTCACAAATGGTGTCTGCATAAGTTAATAGCCGCTTAACACAGTACTGTCACATCTTATAATATCACAAAATATGTGACATGTTTGACATAGTATGTATTGATTTATGTGTAGGTTACCATCTTTGTGGTCACAAGATAATAAGAGATAGCAACACATTAACACTGCTGTTTGGAAGTGGGAGGTACAGGCTGTACTCTGTGCATGAATATCTTGGACTATTTTTATCTTGAGCACAGTCAGGCATATTCCTCGATACTCTGGGTTGAATAGACAAATCTAATCACATTTAATCTAATCTAATGGAGTAACGAGTTTCTTGTTACTTCATTTGAGAGATAAATTCTGCTATTGTCATGCAACAGTAATGTCACACACCCCACTATAAATGGATAGTAATGAAAAGTAAAAATCATTGCTTTGGATAAAAGCATTTCATAAAGGATCAATAAAAAATTAATTTTTTAAGTCATAGGAAATTAAGAATATAAGTTATTTCAAATTAAAATAACAGGCAATATCATGTTTTAGTAAAAGGCCAAGAGTGAAAAGTAGCCACATTCCTTTGGTGTAATGCTTTGATGTAATGTGCCTTGTCCTGAAAATAATGGATCCCAATGACATCAACAGATGAACCCTGTCTCCCAAACATTACGTTCGTATACTGTATAACTAAACTGCAATCACAATCAATCAATTTTGTGGTAAATGTAATTGTAATGTTGATGATTTAAAAATGTTTTTTTTGAATGATTGACATAACAAGAAGCAAGTTGCAAGGAGGTGATTGGGGTGGATGGCAGGCTGTGTGCAGGACTGACAAGCCAGAGATGTGAGTTTGAGATCAATGTTCCACAAGAAAGTGCTGAGGTTAGGGTTAGAGTAAAGATCATGTTTTGGTTTCATTTTTCATGCAGATGTTGTGTGTGTAAGGCGATTCTTACCCTTTTGTCTATTGATCCAGACCACAGTGTTTCCCTGATCCTAAACCAGCGCTGTGATGCCTGAACCCAACCATAAAACACTTTAATAATTAAGAAATGCAGCGTGTGATATTTTCACAAAAGATAAAATAGGATGTTGTAGACCGGATATTTTGGTGGACACAAATATGTTGCCGTTGGACATTTGATCAATATGCGCAGTATAACCGTATTTGCAACTTGTCCTTTACGTTGATTGTGAACATATGTCCATTGTGTTAACAGAAAACATAATCTGATCGCAAATGTGAATGCAGTTTAGTTGTTTATAAACGTAATTCTTGGGAGACAGAGCAGATTACTTTTTGTGAAATTAATAAATACATTAGATAATTCCAATTCAATTTCAATGGGTACTAGGATTACATGACATTCACTGGTCAAATTGAAGGGAACAAAATTTAACATCTATAAATGACAAAACAAAATGTATCTATCTTGTCAGTTGCTGTTAGTCAACTGCATTCTCAATTATGGAATGGTAATTAGATGTGATAAAATTGCACAAGTTAACTTCTCTTTACAGCTGTGAGAAAACTTCACCCGATGTGCTGAAAAGCAAGTTTTGTTAAAAATCTTCCAGTTGAAACTTGATTGGATTAAACCAAAGTTGACGGTGATAAACTGTCCTACCACCATAGGATGTCAAGTTAGATGTACCATCTTTGGGTCAAGCACATCTTTGCTGATGTTAGCAAAGATACTAGTCCTGAGACAGGGTCAGCACAATGTGTGCTTGAGAAAATGACATGGAATTAATTGTGATTACTCACAGTCTATGCCTGTGATTAACTTGATTCAATTGTTTAATCATTTGGCAGCACAAGATTCTTTGCACAATTTGCTGTATAAGTAGGCTAAGGTTGCAACTAATTATTTCCCTTATTAGTTAATTGATAATTTTTGATGAGTCATTTTTTCTGCATTAAAAATCTGAAAACTACTTACTATAATTTCTTTGAGCTCTCTTAAAATAGTTTGTTTTGTCAACCCAGCAGTATAAATTCCATTCATATAAAACATAGAAAAGCCAAACAGAGAAGCTATAGCAAGCAACTAACAAATCACAATACAGTAAAAAGACTACAGTATATTGAGCCAATAATAGAACTCATTATAGAAAAATGTACTTCTTTTTATCTCATGCCATTACTAAATATTATTTTTCCTCTTGTTGCAGAGAATACAAACAGCAGATGAACTATGAATGCTGAACACAATGATCTTCTCCCTCCAGCGCCAGACAATGAGAGGTCGTAGGCTGAAGGGGGCACTGTCCAACCCCCTCTTTGTGCTGCTTTTGGCCCTTCAGATCCTGGTGGTGGCTGGACTGGTTCGTGCTCAGACCTGCCCTTCTGTCTGCTCATGTAGTAATCAGTTCAGCAAAGTCATATGCACCCGTCGCAGTTTACGGGATGTCCCAGATGGCATTTCCACCAACACTCGCTACCTGAATTTGCAGGACAATCTCATCCAGGTCATAAAGGTGGACAGTTTTAAACATCTGCGCCACCTGGAGATCCTGCAGTTGAGCAAGAACCACATACGCAGCATTGAGATTGGCGCTTTCAATGGATTGGCCAGTCTCAATACGTTGGAGCTCTTTGATAACCGGCTCACGACAATCCCCAATGGAGCATTTGAGTACTTGTCCAAATTAAAGGAATTGTGGCTACGCAACAACCCCATTGAAAGTATACCATCTTATGCCTTCAACAGGGTTCCTTCGCTTCGAAGGCTTGATCTAGGTGAACTCAAACGTCTCTCTTACATTTCTGATGGAGCCTTCAAGGACTTAAGTAACCTACGCTACCTGAACTTGGGAATGTGTAACCTCAAGGAGATCCCCAACATCTTACCACTGGTAAGGCTTGAAGAGCTAGAAATGTCAGGAAACCAACTCACCGTTATCAAGCCCAGCTCATTTACAGGACTTGTGAACCTACAAAAATTGTGGATGATGCATGCCCAGATACAAACTATCGAGAGGAATTCCTTTGATGACCTTCAGTCGCTCGTAGAGCTTAACCTGGCTCACAACAACCTTACCTTTCTACCACATGACCTCTTCACACCACTGCATCGCCTGGAAAGGGTCCACCTCCATCACAATCCTTGGAACTGCAACTGTGATATTTTGTGGCTCAGTTGGTGGCTGAAGGAGACAGTACCTGCTAATACCAGCTGCTGTGCTCGTTGCCATAGTCCTGCAGTCTTTAAAGGTCGCTACATTGGAGAATTAGACCACAGCTACTTCCAGTGTGATGTTCCTGTCATTGTGGAGCCACCCAGTGACTTGAACGTGACTGAAGGCATGGGTGCAGAGCTAAAATGTCGTACAAGCTCCTTGACATCCATCAGCTGGCTAACACCAAATGGTTCATTGGTAACACACGGGGCTTATAAGGTGCGTCTGTCTGTACTTAATGATGGGACTCTGAATTTTACTAGTGTTACAATGCAGGACACTGGGACCTACACCTGTATGGTTAGCAACACAGCAGGCAACATTTCTGCCTCTGCTGTGCTTAATGTCACTTCTGTGGAAAACAGTGGGGTGACCTATTTTACCACTGTCACCGTGGAGACCATTGAGACTACTGGGGATGATAGCCAAACTCCACTTCCCCCATTTGGCTGGGTATCATCCTCAACAACAAAAGATACTCCTGTTTCAACAAGGACCACAGAGCGAACTTACACCATTCCAGTTCTCGATCTGGATGGCGAGGGGGCATTCAATGGCCTAGATGAGGTGATGAAAACCACTAAGATTATCATTGGCTGCTTTGTGGCCATCACACTTATGGCTGCTGTTCTGTTGGTTATCTTCTACAAGATGAGGAAGCAGCATAACCAGCAGGATCCCGATGGTCCTGCCTCCTCCATGGAGGTCATTACTGTTGAAGAAGAGCTTGCAGGTGTTGCTGCCATGAAGAGACACCTATCTCTGCCCCCTCTTGAGCACTACAACCACTACAACACCTACAAGAGCACTTACCACCACCCTCCTATGCTCAGTACCATACACAGCTCAGCTACACAGGAACCTTTATTGATTCAAGCCTGCTCAAAAGACAATGTACAAGAGACCCAAATCTGATCTTGAATTTGACTAAATATCCAGTATCAGCAATTTCATACTTGGACTACAATGGACCAAAACATGAAGACAAAAGAAATCAAAATGACTGACTTGACAGGGTCGATGTCACTAATGGTGATAAATAAGCATTTGGCAAAGGGACAACATATGATACTTTAACAAGTGTCTTTACAAAAACAAAGATTATTTATTAAAAGTATGTCTAGTGGCTAAATGAAGAAAACAATTTGTGATAGCTTTTTAGCTCATTTGATTTCTCTCTATCTCTCTGTGTAGTACTGCACAAGGGAAAGAATGGTTTACTAAAAGTATATATGGAATTTCTCAAATGCAGCTCACGTGAAATCACTCTAGAAATGGTTTACTAAAATAAATGTAATGCAATCAATGTAATACTTGGTTTTTACCTGATAGTAAAATATTTTAAAGAAAGTTTTATTATATATAATCATTTATTTACTTTTTGTTCAGCATACCTAGCCCAATTTGGCTGAGGTTTATGAGAGACAAAATTGGGTTACTTTCATTCCCATCATATTCAAGCTGTCACTCAACACAAAATGAGATCTTTTAATGACCCAGCTCTGGATGATATCACAGTGAAGCCAGCATGCCTGAGGAGCAAAGCAGTCAAATGAGTAAATGTGCATTTCCCCTGTGGCTCCTTAACAACAACCATACATCCTTCACTTTAATTAAGATTAAGTTCTAGCTCCTGCTTTTCCTCCTACGTTTTCTTTACACTTCTCTAACTACTACTTGCTTCTCTCTGAATTATCTACCTTCATTTTCTCTCAGCTTTCTCCCTATTCTATTTGCCTCCATGTGCTCTTGCTTCATTGATTGTCTCTTTGTCACTTAGCTCAGGCACGTTCCTCAACCCTCGCCATGTGTCATTTGTCTTGGTTTATCTGCCGGTATGTGACTCATGATGGCAGAATATTGGTTGGGAAAATGAAGGGGAGCATAATGCTGTGGTCTGTAGCCTCTCTGTTAACCCAGTAATGATCTACGTCCACTCAGTATGGTGTTACCTTGCCATCATGCCAGGGTCACAGGAGCTCGGGCACTGATAGTCCATCTGTTAGTACAGATAAAGAGGCAAATGAGGCTGCTTTGTAATGTAGTGTGGCCCTGTCAGACTAATGCAAATGGGGCTAACAAAATCAGTGAAGCAGCTAGAAACCTGCAACAAAATAAGACGAGATGGGTTATAGCTCATCAATCTGTATCAGCAGTTCATTTGCAGACTAACAGAGGAAAACTGATAACAAAACAGCATGAGGCTTTTCCACTCGCACTGTGCCCAACATCTAACAGGGAGTAGAGCCTTTGATATTGAAGCGACCCTTGCGCAGTCTCATTTTTGTCAGAGAAAAAAACACACACACTTTGATGTTGCATCATTTATAGATCATCAAAACATTGTCTCTCCTTTAGTCTGTTTATACTTTGATTTTTCATTTAGTCTTTCAGTGAGAAAGGCTTAAGGATAGGGGAGGTAGGGATAAAGAGTGAAGAACACTGGGTGGGGAGTCAGGGAGCCAGACCCACAATGGTCATGAGCAGTCTTCAGACAGAGATATTGCTGATATGAAGGGAGAGGAGTGAAAAAGTTGATAAGAAATAAGAAGGCAAAACTAGCCATCAGACTGTCGCCATGGAAACAGTGACCTTGTGTAAAGAGTAAAAAGAGGTAGATATGCCTTGTGCAACAAGCATATTTTAATTTCCTATTGGCAATTTCACAAATGTGACTGATTGTTGAAAAAATTGCCATAATGGAATGTATATTTCCAGATGGGTTTGGTGGGATTTGACCTGCACATGATGTCACCTTCACAGAGAACCACACCTTTTGAGCAATTTGAAGGAAATAAATCCCTACATGCAGAGAAAAAATAAACAATTTCTACTCGCCTTATTGATTTACATCTCTGTGAAGACAGTTATCATAGCATATGGTAAAACCGTAATAAAGCAACATGACTCACAGAATTGTAGACTTATGATGAGTCAGACACCTACATTTATTCTTTCATTTTCTAGTAGTGGTGACATGGTGAACAAAGGTGATGGGTGCAAAATATACATTTAAAGACAGGTCATGTCTGGTGAGGTAGGGGCAGATGAAACTAGGTAAAGCAGGAACATTTGAAACAGAAACCCATTCATTGTCAGCCTTTCACTGTGGATTATAAATTAATATGAATGTGAATAGTAACGTCCATGTTAGTGTTAAGGAGTGAACCATTCTTTCCCTTTCTACTGTTTTCTTTTTCAATGCTCAATTCCTTTTCGATGCTTTTGGTGGCTTAATGATTCAATGTTGATGCTGGCTACAGTGAAAAAACGGTTGAGATTTTTTATATATATACATATTAGGGAGGAGGGTTGTAAGTAAATCAGAATGAATGGAATATCTCTGTATTGGTGTTTACTTGAGCAGGATCAGGATGGCTTTATGAGGAGAGACTTTTATGCCAGAATGAAATTAAGACTGACATGCAGAATGTTGGACTTGAAATACCAGCAGAGTGAGCTTGATTTTTGTGCAAAACCCTAAGCCAAGGTGATGAAATTCTTGTGTGTTATTCTGCCAACTGTCTATGTAAGGGGAGGGTTACTGTACATGGTAATATTCTCTCTCATTTTTGGAGAGAATAATCATAAAATGGTTAAATTTCTACAAAAAGTATTTTCAAAAACATGATGCAAAAAAAACTTCAGATCATAATTTTACATGTGCTTCAATTGTTAAAAAAAGATAAAAAAGTAAAACAAAAACAAGAAAAAAAGAGACTGTGCTTGTAAGGAGTCCAACTAATTTCTCTGAGGATGATGTTCAATTATTGATACCTGAGATTGTAGTTCATACTGTACATGAATACAAATAAAAATTGCAATTCTTTTTTTCCCAATAGATTTCATGGAATCCATTCACAGAAATGTTGATGAAATTAACATTTTCTCCATCCTCATCCCATTTACACATGAAGACATGTATAGAAATATTTAAACATAAAGGATTACTATGCTGAACCAAGAAGAAAATGCTATGAAGAGCTTATCTTATAAGGTCAGATGAGGAAAATGGAACTCTTTGAGCAAAAAAGAAAGTGATCTTTCAGTATTATAAATGGGAAGTTGGATTCTTTTATCTAATTTGAATCACCCCATCTGTCTGACAGAATCATTCGATTCATACAGGCAAATCTGAGAATTTCATAACCAATTGCACAATAGGCTACTCCAGCTCCCTCCGCTGACTCAATATGATGAACAAAGGACCTCACAGAAACTTGGAGAACATTGTCACGGCAAGACAAATACAAGTTTAATACCCTACACTACCCTCACTGGCATTTTAAAATGTATTTAATATTGAATCAATTAAACTAGATCCCCATGGGAAACAATCCTTATTTCTCTAAAATAAATGACAGCAATTCAGTAAAGAGACTTTTCGCTATGACATCCCCACAATCCAAATAGCACAAAATTGCCCTTGGGACTGTTCCATTTTATTGTCAATGTATTTGGTGGTTGACTGGCAAAATGTTGTGAGGCTATTAGTGCAGGCTTGGTTCAGACACATATTGGTATGTAAGGCCAGTCTTAAATGGTAAAATAATCCATATAAGGGATCATTAATTTATTTGCTAACTGATCAATTTAGTCAAGATTTGACACACTCAACCTCAATGAAATAATGTTGGATCCAATTCACAAACTGACTAATCATCTCATTCAGGCTGTAAAATGTACGTGGGAGATGAAAGTGTTTTTACAATGAGTGAATCAGATGATAATTTATTTTCTGTAGGACCAGTGTATGTTTAGAATTGGATGTGAAAATGTGATTTCACGTCTTCATTTTTGATTACACTTAGCTTGACGTCATCTGACAAGAAAAGAAGAAAACAAAAAACAAGCTGTGTGAAGCTGTGGTGCATTCATGTGCAGGTGCGAAGCTCTGGTCATCTAAACCTGCAGAACTGCACTGTGTTAACAAAATATACCAAGGGTGTATATGATTTTCATTTTCATTTTCCAATAAAAGGACAGCAGGTTATCAGTTGCTAATTGTGTTTCGGATGTTCTCCTGGTACATAAATGCACGACAACACATCAAGTGTCAGCAATGCATGAATCAGCCTATAATGGACATTTTCAACTAGACAAAAGCAAAACAGGAGCTTTTGGACAAAGAATAGGATACAGCAACAAGTCATGTCATTGAGGATTTCTTTAAATCAGTTATGCAGGAAAAAAGGAAAAGTGTTCCATTCATTTACTGTGCAGTTTCTAATAAATTATAACTTTGAAAATTAGCATCAATTAGAATTAAAAAGCTTCATACTCTCTTAAGATGTCACCTTTACAACTTTTTAGACATTTGGAAAAAAAACTTACAGTCCTCCCTTGCTTCACCACTCGACCAATCTATTCTGTTGAGATGTTGTTCCTTCTTAAGTAAGACTGTGGAATGGTGCTTGTCGAAGGCTCATTAAATAAATTCATGCACATTAAATAATCAGCAATACAATTTAGTAAAAAAAATGGCTCCCCTAATGAAATAAATATAGTATACCAAATATACCACTGAGTGAGGCGTAATTTATAGACAGGAAATTGTCCTTTGTTAAGGATTTCTTATCTTTAGCATCTCTAAACAATTAATCATTATTCTGTACTATGCCACGTGAGGGAACACCTGTATTCAATTACTACAAAGTAGCAGTCTCACTGAGAGGGAGCCTGCGTTTTCTTCTGCAGTCAATGAGAAGGTTGTGTCACCCGTTAAAAGACTAGTATAAAGAAGGAGGAGGGAGAAACGTTTAAACATAAAATGTCTAAACATTAAAACTATTTTTGCAGCAAGAACTGTACTACTGGTTGCTTCTGATGGTGTTTATAATTACAATAGGTTGTTTATACTTCCAAAAACCTTAAGTGAGTCTATTGAGTCCTGTTTGAAAGCTGACCAAACATTAAAATACCATACAGTTGGTTGAAATCATTTTGGGCAGAATTGTACAACTGTAAAAAGTAAACCATGGCGAGTTACAGTATTCTATCTGGCACTCTGTGTGCTTGCACATACAGTACACTACCTTTTCAAGCTGTCAGTGTGAACACCCTATAAAGCAGCAAACACACTTATGTTGCTTGAACAGTGCTCTAGAGGTTCCATGAAAAAGAAAAGAAGAATACATTTTTCTGTAGGCAAAAGTAGAGTACACAAGCCAAAATATCCTATTTTTACTGCTCTTACTCTGTGAAATCTGTTCTACTTTAAAACACAAATAATACCCAAACCAGGCACTGCTGGCGTAAGTACAAACGTCCCCTTTAAGGAAAGCTCTGTTCAGGGAAGCTACTTCTAAGAGAAGACAGCCAGTTTAACAGACCACTGGCAAGCTGCGAAACAGATGGTTTCCCACTTGACTGCTGTTGTCTATAATCAAGCATCTAATAACACCTGTTAAACATACGAAAGGTGGACAGAGAGACAGGAGAGGTTGCCAGCCAGTAGCACACACAGACTGAAAGGTGTGGGTCAGACAAATCCTCTTAAAGGACAACTTCTGAACTGTGCTGGGGGCTCAGTTGCCTAAGGAACAAACCATCTAACTGCATAATTTTTGTTTGAATCAGGCTTGCAAGCTTGGTTGCTTGTTAGATCCAATGGAGTACGAATGTTCAACAAATATTGTTTGAAAGAAAAACTAATGGAAATAAGCTGGCATGGGGTTTATCAGTGGTTCATCAATTAAAAAATGCACCTTTTCAGCTTTTAAAATGGGGTCCCTGAAGTTCTACAAAGACTTCTGTGAAAAATTTGGTTGCATGCACAGACCACTTCCCAATGTAAAAGCAATAGTTATGCTATTAATCAACAAGGTTACTGTGTAAGAAAAACACTGACTGCAATAATAGGCAATACAGTCAAAATGTCAAATGCAATACAGTCAAATATTAAAAAGAACTGCGTAATTAGGGCAGGTGAAGTGTTGATTTAAACTGATTAAATTAGTACATAACTCATTGTTCAAAAAGATAACAAATCAACAAAAGACAAACTTACAAAGTCTGTAACAGGGTTATATGTGCCATCTGGAAAAGAACAGCAACAACTAATGTTACATGCTGTCAGCTTGTATTACATGGTTCTCATCAAAAACTTACAATTTTAACCTCACTCAGAAATGCATTTTTAATCAAAACTAAAGTTAACCCCTGAATAGAAATGTAATATCAGACCATTAAAGTTAATAAGGACTTTTTATCATCCTCTGGATATCTTACCAGTGTGATACAGCAACATAATAATAATAGTACAGTTCATGTGTTTGGTTGTCTTTTTACAGTTATTTGCTAACTTTACATTATTCTGTGTAACTTTTCACAATCATAATAAATAAATGAGCAGTAACATACGACTGAAATTAAAAAAACACAGATTTCTGTCATTACGTGGTCAGTACACATAAACCTACTTGGTCACCAGCTTTCAAACAAAGAGATCATACTGTATTAATATCTCTTTCAGAAAAAAAGAGGCCAGTGCTGCATTATACTGTCCGAGGTTAGTGAACTGTGGATGGCAAAGTGGTTTGCACACACCAATTATTATTATTATTTTTTTAATTATTTGCTTGTGTTCTTAGGTGGAACTCTGGGAATGGGGCTCTCAGAGGGGTGCAGGGCCATGTCAACAAGTCTCAAAAGTATGTTTTGGGGTCAAATGAAAAACAGTACAAAAATTAAAAATCAGTTCTCAGGGCAAGCACTCCAATGTATGTTTTTAGAAAAAATTACATTAGGCTTTAGTGCAGGCAACAGATTGGATGTAATCAGGGACGTCACTAGGACTGAAAGACAAGGGGGGCTCAGCCCCCAGGGTTGTATGGAGGAATTATCACGTATAGCGAGAGCTTTTTGCCAAACCTAAATAGGCTTTATTCATTTTATTATCTCTTGTGCAGCAGTTCTGCTGTTATCTTTCTCATTTTCTTTCAATGGCTTCCCTGAAAGACCCCCTGCCTTTGGTTTTTATAGTCTTCAGGATGTCTAGTTTGTTTTTTACATTTATATATTTTTAATAACAGTCTAAATGAGTCCATGAGATTAAGTTTTTTAACAATCTGATGATATTTCTCTGTGCAGCTGACGACAGAAGATAACATAATGGTGTGCTAAAAGTGTGTTAAAATATGCAACATCATCATCACCTTTTCTTTCACTTATGCCAGAGGAGTCCAAACCTTTTTAACGAGGACCAGAGTTGGTTACGTGAAGAGGCATGTCCTCAGACATTTTTTAAAGTAGAAATCCCCAACATACATGCACTGTTTTATAACTATTTTATTTTCATTGTTACAATTATTATACTTTGACAATTCTAAGCCTCCCAGGAGCAAACAAATGAAAAGGACAATTGTTGCACTTCTCTCTGTGTCAGTGTGCAGCTAGTGAGTTTGTGTATCTGTCTGTCGGGGCCGGGATGTGAGGTTCCAGTGTCGGGGAGTAAATCCACCAGCTGAGCTATAGGAGACAACACAAGGTTTGCGATATGGCCGTTTTTGATGTGTGCGCTTTATTGAATGCTGGCTTGTGCCAAGATGCCGGGGCTATTTTTTTATCCCAGTTTGTGCCGAGCCATAAATAATAAAAAAAAATTATATAAAACCAATATAAAACCAGTCCTGTGAAAAATCCAGAACACATTGTGCACATGGTTTCAACTTCCAGGTGACAGCAAAACATAAATGAAAATACAGAAAGAAACTAAGAACATAATTCATGATTCTCTGGCTTTTTGTTAGTTTTTTTTTTTCTATATTTTCCTATCAAATTTGTTTTGATATTAGTTTTATGTTGCTCTCTAACCATATATCAACACTAGTATAAGCCAAAGCATCATTCTCATTCATCACACTACATAAAAATATTAAATTAATATGAAAATACACAAACTGTGATTTCATGTGGTTGTTAACTATAAAAAATGTTCAGTAAATTTCTGACAACTGAGAACATGAAGTCAAGCAGCTCGTTCTGTCTGCAGTCTTAGATGTCCCCTTAAACACAGTAACAGTCTGCAGGTACTGCTACATTCAGGGATCCAACAAAGTCCACCAGCGCTCAGAAAATGCCAGAATTTTCTGAGTGTTCATTTTCATCATGACCACACAACACAAGCTCAAATGTACCATGAATTTAATGCAGTCTATTATCTTAGACAAAATGTGTTTTTGTCCCTGTCCTCTTTATGTCATCTCATTATGTTCTATCCTGTAGCTTTTATTAAGCTGCATATTAATATTCCACATTGCCAAACATAACATGACACATAGCATTATCCATGTAGCTCCTAATCTGTTCATGTTTTCTCACTTTTTCAGGAAAAAGTATTAAATCTGTATTACCTGTCTGAATCCAGACTTGTTCTTTTCCTGACAGCTGACAGAAGAGGCAGGTGAAACAAACCAAAGCTCCGGTCTCAGGACAGACAGTTAGCCAGGACTTCTTCTCATACCAGTTTCAGAAGAAAGACAGAGTGTAGCTTCTCTCTTTGTCTTGTGTTACTTATTTGTTTTTGATGTCCGGCTGGTGAGGTCTAAAATCTTTAATCATTTCTGTGGGATTCTTTTGTGGAATTGTGGGTGAGCTTTGGGTGCAAAATTTTGTGCCCCAAGGTTCTCCTATACTTTGTATTGGAAGGGGTTCCAGTGCGCATGCACCAGTTATAGTGTAGGGGTTTGGTAAACATTTTTGCGCCCCAAAGGAACAGGAAATACGTCACAAAACCGTTTGGTGGCAGTTAACGAGCAAGGGAACATTTTTAAACTACACCTGAATGCAGATTATACACAGTACTCACGGTCTGTATAATATATAGATCATTTATTTAAATGTTTATTTTTTCTATTTATTATAGAATTTATATGTAAAGATTTATTGATTCCTATCTTCTTCTTGAGACAGGTGGGGCTGCGCCTTCTATTGACAAGCTGCCACTGATTAATATACAATCCAATCAAACTGTGTATAAAAGACAGTAATTGATTGATTGATTGCTGATTTTACTTAACTATAAATGCTGTGTAGTTTAATACTATAAGAATTAACTTTAACTGTTTAAAATTTTCAGGATAGTATTATTCATTTATATTTGTCACAAAATATCATTAGCATCGTTTTCCGTAACTAAAACTGCTATCAGTCAGGGCCTAAAACTGTATTTCCCACTAATAATTACCACTCAGTTTATTTTACAAACACCCACATTTATTTTTTTATACCCAAAGCAGCTACAGATATTGGTCTCCACAGATTAGATTAGAGAAATAGTCAAATGCCAGATTTTATAAAGGTGCAGCAAAAAGAAAAGTAAACCATTCATGTGGGCTTAATGCACCTTGTATATGTATGTGTGTGTTGAGTAGTTTGTGTATGTGAGGTACGAGATGCTTTTTTTATTTGGTTTGATAGATATTGTAGTTAATGGATATTTTATTATCATATCCCATAGAAGCAAACAGCTTTAAAAATGCTTGTGCAAAAAACTGATTTACAGAGTAACAGTATTCCAACTTGATAGGCTTATGTCACAGCAGGAATTTTGAGTATATGCTGTATTTAATACTGTAGTTTCTTTTAGTTACAGCGGAATAGGAACTATTACAGATACTGCTGAGCTATGGAGAAACAATAACTTGGTAATGACAGATAAACAGTTATATGACACTATAGAACAGCAATTATGAGGCTCAAGAAATGGCAGAAGGTTGAATGGACAACAGTCAATAAAGTGCTAAGTTCCACCTACCTGTACTGCAAGACAACCTGTCCTGTAACCAGTCTTGAACCAAAAGTAGATCTGCACAAACAGGCAGTAGCCACAGGTGATTGTGACGGCTGCTTGAAAGTGATACTTGCTGAACATGTCTATTCAAATCATGTGGGCTGAAAATCTAAAATATGTGTTGCAGCTCCAGAAATGAGCTCTCCTTGAGAGAGCTGAAAAACAACATGTTGATGTCAGCCAATGTTGCCCTTTGGAGTGGAAGAAGACATCTGCTTTCTTTAATCTGTAGTAGTGTTGTGTGGTTGTTAACTATAAAAATACTAACAGGCAAATATTTTAAATAAGATGAGAATTATCTGATAAAAAAAATATATTTGATTTATTTAAGACTCAAGTGGTAAGCACGCACTGACATCCAAAGTAATGGAAAGAAAAGAGTACTATTTCAATATTTCATATTCTAGATGTTGCACTACACATGTTTTTCCATATCCATCTTCATTTCATGTTGCTTTTCAAATATTGAAATATGTAATTCAGTGTATTTTTTATACAAATTTAGACTTTGATATTAAGTTATTCATTAGTTAGTCTTTAAACCAACAAAACCAAGTATATCGTCAAATTGCCTATAGAGTGCACTGTATACTGTCCTAGTTGAAGTCGTATGACATCACGTAGACAGCAAGCCAAACTCCTTTCATAACCACACGTGAATCAAATATAGCTTTTGAAGCTCCAAAGGTTTAATGAAGACACAATGTGCATGAGGCCATGGAAAAGGTGTAAAACTGTAAATACAAAGGGAAATATACAGCATAATTTACTGCTATGTCATGCAGGGAAATATTAATTCAAAAAGAAACAACAAAACATTTGCAATAAATTCTCTTTGATATCTTTCAATTACTTCTTAAACAGTAATATAAAAACTTACAGGCATTGCTTTCGTAAAGGAAACAACAGGATGGCGCTGGATTAAGTCCCAATCTTCTTCTCTAGCTGGACCATGTGCTTCTGACTATCAAGCTAAATTGACTGCCTACACCCCAAATACACTAGAGGGCGCCAAACTCGCATACAAACAAACATTTTCTGGCTGAAAGGCAGAACACTCCCCGTCTGGCATCAAAGAGGTCACTACACAGTTTTAAACAACCACATTGCTATTAGTCTGCCTTTGGAAGAAGCAAAACAGTCTCTGAAACAGGCCTCTGGAATAATCTCGGAGTACCACTGGCGGTGGTTTTGATCTCCACCTTGTGTACTTTTCCATCTTGTCCTGGGAAGACAGAAGTCACCATGCCCATAGGCCACTCGTTCCGAGCAACTTGACTGTCCTTTAGTAGCACAATATCTCCTGGCTGTATATTCCTACAAGATGTCATCCACTTTCGGCGACTCTGCAGAGTTGGTAGGTATTCATGTCTCCAGCGTGTCCAAAATCTGTTGGCAAGTGCTTGCACCTGTTTATATTGTCTGCTAAGGAGGTGGTTGTCCGTAAAGTCCCCTGGTGGAGGAGGCACCCCTACTTTCTGAGTTAGTATCATTGCAGGAGTCAGTAGGAATGGTGATTCAGGGTCTGTGGAAATGGGAATCAGAGGCCTGGCATTTATAATTGCCATAACTTCTGCCATCAAAGTGCACAATACTTCATGAGAGAGGCACACATTTTCTTGGAGCAGCATAGAGTTGAGAATTCTTCTTGCCACTCCAATCATGCATTCCCACGATCCACCCATATGTGAAGCGTGCGGAGGGTTGAACTCCCATGTGCAGCCTTGTTGATTCAAGTATTTGTGCACTTTCACACCCTGCTGGTCTGCTCCCATTCCCAGTTCCTTGCAGGCTCCTATGAAATTTGTGCCGCGATCTGATCTTAGTTGTTTTGCAGGTCCACGGATGGCAAAGAAGCGTCTAAGTGCATTGATACAGCTGGAAGTGTCCATAGACTCAATTACTTCAATGTGAACTGCCCTTGAACTTAAGCAACTGAACATCACTGCCCAGCGCTTGCTATGTGCCTGACCTCCCCTTGTACGTCTGGCAGTTACTGTCCAAGGTCCAAATACATCTAACCCTACATAGGTGAATGGAGGGCAGTCGTTGAGTCTCTCAGATGGTAGATCTGCCATTTTTTGTCCTTGAAATTTGCCACGAAGACGTTGGCATCCATAGTCCTGCTGCTCTAATGGCCCCTTCTGTGAAATGCCGACCTTGATGTTTCACCTGATCGTGGTAGTGTCGTACAAACAATACAGAGATGTGACTGTTCTTAGGAAGGATAACAGGGTTCTTTTCTCTTGTGTCCAAATTTGCATGTTTTAGCCTGCCTCCAACACAGATGAGACCATACTCAAGGATGGGATTAAGCTTGAGAAGTGTGCTATTCCTGTTAATAGGCATCCCCTTTGCAAAGGCAGTGGTTTCTTCAGGGAAAGCTTCTTGAACTGCTCTAATGATGACATTTTAGCTTGACAAATGTCATCTGGGGTGTAAGGTAAACGACAACAATGCCACCCCTTGCATTCTTTTCCTTGATTGGAGGATTTGAAGGACTTTGCTACATGCATGAGGAATGCTATAGCTCTAGAGAGTGAAGTCATGGTGGAGAAACGCTCAAAACGTTCTGTGGTAAGACCCCTGTTGTCAGTCTTTGTCACTAAACTGCTCACTTCTGGACGGATCTCTGCATCGTCTCCAGGGTTAACTAGCTCAAACGACTCTTGTGGCGATAGATTGTCCACATTGTGATGCAAGAAGGCTGGACCCGTGAGCCATGTTGTGTGTATCAGTTGTGATGCAGCAACAGATCTGGATGCGTGGTCTGC
This sequence comes from Ctenopoma multispine, assembly GCA_034779795.1. Lineage (NCBI taxonomy): Eukaryota > Metazoa > Chordata > Actinopteri > Anabantiformes > Anabantidae > Ctenopoma > Ctenopoma multispine. The sequence goes on along the minus strand of JAUYWH010000018.1, from coordinate 16,174,121 downwards.
AGGATTATCTTCACTGGGAATATAGGACCACTGTTTTGGTTTTGTAGACTGATGTATGCGCTGGACTCTGTTGTGTACGTACACGTAGAAGCGCTTTGCTGTATTATGGATATACCCAAGGACCACTTTACTGTCGCAGTAGAATTTTACAGCATCTAACTCCAGATCTAGTTCATCACAAATGAGTTCAGCAATTTCTACTGCCAAGACTGCAGCACATAACTCGAGCCGCGGAATAGTTGGTTGGGAGCGAGGTGCTAGTTTTGCCTTTCCCAAAACAAAGCCTACATCCATTCTTCCATCTTTATACGAAGCTCTGAGATATGCCACTGCACCAATTGCTTTAATAGATGCATCCGAAAACACACACAACTCCATGCGCTCAGCTGTGGAAAGAGACGTACATGTGTATTTTCGTGGGACATGCAGCTGCTTTAAATCCTGGAGTGAATCTCTCCAGGCCTCCCACTCATGGAGTGTCTCTTCTGGGAGTAATATATCCCAGCCACATTTGTCTGCAACAAGGTTCCTCAGGATGGCTCTGCCCTGAATAGTGACAGGAGCTACCAGACCAAGGGGGTCATAAACACTGTTAACTGTTGATAGAACGCCACGTCGTGTGAAAGGCTTGACTACTGTTGCTACTGCAAAGGTGAATGTATCAGTTTCTATTTCCCACTGCATCCCTAAACTGCGTTGTGAGAGTCTTTTTTCTCCACTGAGATCCATGTCCTTAAACCCTGCTGCATGATCTTCGGGTGGAAAGGCATCCATGACAGCTTGACAGTTTGATGCAACTTTGTGCAGTCGCAGATTTGAAGCACTTAGAGATTTCTGTGTTCTCTGAAAGAGACTGATTGCCTCAACTTCTGTTGGCAAAGACACAAGCCCGTCATCTACATAGAAATGACGCTCAACAAACTGCAGTGTGTCAGTTCTATATGTGTGTGCACCTTCCTGAATGGCTCTTCTTAGTCAATATATAGCAATAGCTGGTGAAGGGCTATTTCCAAAAACGTGGACTCTCTTCCTGTAGTCAATGACATGCTTAGATAGGTCGTTGTCTTGAAGCAACAAACTGTTCCTTCATCTCTGGTTTCCTGTCCAAAGTTTTTCGTAGCGATAAGAGACGTGTAAGCGCTTGTTTGCGGTTATTGGGTAGACGCTCTCTTGGCACTCTAAAGGGTAATGGAGCAACCCAACTGTTTGTCTCATCCCTGTAGACGTCATTGTCCATCATTTTTAAGAAGATAGTATCCTCAATGGACGGGGCAAGTTTGTTGTCTGTGTTGGTTGTGTTGAAGACTGTTTGTCCAAGTGTCTTCTCTGTAACTCTGCTGGACCTAGAGGAACTTTGTAGACTCAAGCCTTGACTCATTTCCTCTTTCAGGTGTATAGAGTTCTCACATGGATTAAGAATATTTGGACGACCATTCTCCAGCACAGTGGTTTTGAATGCCTTTAAGTCTGGTTTATGTGCATTTCCCAAACACACTTCTCCAACCAACACCCAACCCAGGTCCAGTTTTTGTGCAAAAGGTGCACAGTGTGGCCCGTTAATATGCTGCCTGACCTTATGTACTCTAATGATGTCTCTTCCAAGCAGCAGTAGTATCTCTGCCTCTGGATCAAGCTTTGGAATGTGAGCAGCTATTCTTTTTAGATGAAGGTGGTGCAAAGCTGCTTCTGGTGTTGGGATTTCCGAACGATTGTTGGGTATTTGGTTGCACTCGATGAGAGGTGGCAAAGAAAAAATGCTATCTCCACTAAGAGACTCCACTTGAAATCCTTCAGCCTTTCTTCCTGACATGTTCACTGTTCCTGCACAAGTTCTTAACAAGTATGTGGAAGAACTGCTGTTAACATTAAACAGATCAAAGAAGTCCGATCTGGCCAAAGAACGATTACTCTGATCATCAAGTATAACTTACATGTTAATGGCTTAATCACGTTGATCTTGTGGATATACCTTAACAAGGCAAATCTTCGCACATGACTTGGCTGTTTGACTCATACCACAAACCTGGTATGCGGCTGACGAAGGCTCAGAACTTTGGGGTGGTGGTCCTGGATGCATTGCAGTGATGTGTCTGTTGCTGTTGCACTCCCCACACTTCACAATGGATTTGCAGTCTTTAGCCAAGTGAGTTGTTGAAGCACGGCACTTAAAACAGATTCCATTCTCCTTGAGAAAGCTCTTTCTGTCATCAAAAGTCTTAGCTCTAAAACCTCTACATTTCTTCAGTGGGTGTGGTTTATTGTGTATTGGACAAGTCTTTAAGACTCCGTCACCTCTCTTTTGAGAAGCGTTTGTTGTTGAATGCTCAGTTGACGTAACATCCGTTTTGTGTATGGCTATGCGGGTCTTTGGCGGAACACACTGTAATAATTCAAATGTTGTTTCATTTCACAGAGGGCAAGGGATCAGAAAGAATGTGACCTGAAATTGGTGCAAAAAGTAAATTACAGAAGATTGACACATTATACAAGTCAAATTATAAAGTAGCTGATGAAACAAAAAACATTGGGTTGCCTATAGTGCTGTGCTATTGTTGCAGTTCAAGTAGCACTGGTACGGTTATAAAAGTGCTACATAAACGTATGTAAAAAAGCTGCAAAGAAATGCAAATATGTACAAATCCTTCAGTCTAAACATCCATACAGGTTATTTGTCTTAAATATTTGACATGATGCATAGGAGCATCTCATAAATCAGTGTTGAGGTGCTGGTTAAAATTTCAATTTAATAGTAAAAAATAATAAATAAACTTTTTTTGTCATGCAACTATGCTAGGTTATAACTCCAAAACTGTTTAGGTAAGTATAAGGAGTTATTAAAATAATGGTACATTTCACAGTTGCAATAACTAACGCATAGTTAATTAACTATTTTTGTCACATTTCAAAAAAACAATACTGAATGCCAGTTGAACAATATTACCTGACCTCCTCATAACAATTACAGCCTCTGGAGGGATATGTCACTTGAATGTGCTTTGGAGCATGAAATACTGTTCCTGGCTCAAACTACAGCTAAATGTTTAACAATAAAACCAGAAGTATGACCTCACAAATAAGCTCTTGTATCATTTCTCTTACTGGAGAATAGTCACAACATCATTTTTAATCCAGAAAAATATCAAAATATGCTCTGCCTACATCAATAAAAACACGTTTGAGTTTTAACTGCTGGTTGCACATCACTTTGGACTTAGAGAAATGGAAATTTCCGAGGGCAGATGCACCATGAGTGTCTTCTCTTAAACAGGTGGCAACCTCTGTTGGTAAATGGTGACAGTGCCAGCGATATTCTCTGTCCTTTTCTTTTGCTTTGATGAGTCAGGAGCAGACCACCCGATTGTTCAGTTGTTCAAATGACAGGCTGCTGCTTCACTCTGGCACCTCAACTGTAAGAGAACTAATCTAGCAGCAGCTCCCACCAGATCCACTTGATTGTTTATGTCGTTATGGCGGCAAAGCCAAAATGAATTATCGATCAACACTTCTGCTCTCACATACGTGATAAATGCCAGACTACTGGTTCAGTAAGCTGTATACCAATAGGTCATATGCAGGGTTAGCAACAAAATGATAGAAACACTAACTTACAGTCTTCCCTGGCCATATAAAATATCCAGCTGTTAAGGTAGGACTTCATCTGCTACTGTATATTATGAAGTATTAATGGTATTTATACTCTGCCCTACTATCAGTTTAAAGGTCTCATATTATATCCATTGGGGCAAGTTCTCTAAGGTCCCCTGTATGTGCCTGTTCATTTTCGAGGTGAGATACTACTCAGATCATGCTTTTGGGCATGTCTGAACATGTCTCAATTTTACCATTCTGGAAAATTCTTGTTTTAGTGTCTGTAGATTTAAATGAGCTACTCTATGCCTCCTTGCAGAACCAGTTACCATAGCTCATGTACCTACAATTAATCATGCCATGATCGTACTATTGACGTTTCCCACTGTTTCTCATTCCACAGTTAATGAAAAAAAAACACTGACATTCCCTTTTTTTTCATGGTCTTAGGAAAGTCTCAGAAGAACACCATTTTCAGGAATTACTGGAATGTTTTCCTGAATGTGTTCTGCCTACAAAACCATTTCAACACACAGCTACAGCTACAGAATTTACAGCTAAGAGGAATAGAGCAGTAAGTGTTGATTGCTTTTTTACCAATTCACAATAAACCTTTCTGATTACAGGTAATATTGTTTTTGAAAATTAAAAAACAAAACTTTATGCAGTGTGGCTTTACATTTCTTCAAATAAAGTACAACTAATGGTACATTGTGCCATTCAGGTTCAGACCATCACACGACTGGACTTAATAATGGCTAAGTTAAAAAATACAGTACTATTGTCGAAATTCCCACATTACACCTAGTCAGAAGCCTAAAGCTTGAGGTGAATGTGTTTTTGCATGCTGGCTGATAGTGACACGCCTATGTTTCAGTCTGGCCAATACTCTTCATTTACAGAGAGTTATAGACTTTGACGTCGGGCTCTATGGAAGTCCATAACTGGCCATCCGTTTTGGGTTCTTACACATACAGTTTCAACAAGAATATCAATATCTCTGCAGGACCACTTAAACCAGAAACGGCTTGCACAGCAGCACTTAGCACGAGCCAGCAGCACTACCTTTAGCTGCTCCAGAGAAACACCAACCTCTGCACAAACACCCGCACCAGCCTTAGCCGCACCCCACAGCAGTTCTAACACTAGCCAGCAGCACTAACATTAGGAGCATCCAGTGCCAGCTCAAGTAAGTGTGCAGACAAGTCTCACAGAAAGTGTTTTTTCTTTGGCTGTGAAGGAGAATTACATTTGTTTACAACAACCATTTCAACCTTACGGCCAGAGAAGCAGTTGCATGAAGTTTTTAACTTGAAAATGTTGAAAATGTTCTAATCTTGTATCACCCCAGAAGCCCCAGAATAAAATATTAACCCTAAATTAAGCACAATATGGTCACTTTAAATATAAAAATACAATTCCATGACCCAACTTACATCTAATAGCATTATTCACCAACTATGGCATATTTCTATGTAAATATTAATATTCTAAGCCATGAGCTGTTGCCTAGCAACAGTTGCTGTTAGTGGAAGAAGACAGACGAGTGGTCGGAGGACAGATGTTGGACAGAATATTTGAAAAGTAGTAGAAGGATACTTCCAATATCAAATAAATATACACATGTTTTTAAATGTTAATGTGCAAGGAAAAACCAGGTGGAAAATGGCAAACGACCAACCCATACATATTTGAGAACAACTGAACATAAGAAACTGAAGTATAATAAAATGACATGGGAAATGAACATGGCCCATTTTGACCTCCTGTCCAAATATGGTAGACCCAAGTCTTATTCAAAAATGTTTTTGCTCAAGTTAAATAATCAAAACATACAGTAAAATATTACACACGCTGTATGTACAAATGGTTTAGATGAAGCTGTAAATACTCCATTAATATTTAACTGGACAGTTAATTGTCACAATGGCGCCTGTGGCTCAGGAGGTAAAGCAGTTGCCTGCCAATCGCAGCCAATCGGTGGTTCGATTCCCGGCTCCTCCTGTCATATGTCAAAGTGTCCCTGGGCAAGATACTGAAACCCAATTTGCCCCGTTTTGTGTCAGGTCAAGCTGCATAGCAGCTCTGCCATCGGTGTGTGTGTGTGTGTGTGTGTGTGTAAATGGGTGAATGAGAAGCAGTGTAAAGCACTTTGAGTACCAAAAAGGTAGAAAAGTGCTATATAAGTGTAGACCATTTACCATGGCTAGTTTTCTCTTAATGCTTTTAAAATGTTTGGAAACTATGTTAATGATGCGGTCGTATAAAGCTGGGGATATGGTGTAGGGTCTGTAGTGAACTAGTGAATATTCAGTTTGATATACATTACATTAATATATTATTAATAGTTTGTAACAACATTCTTCTTATGTCCTCCCTTTTTTCTTCCTCTTTTTTAAACATACACAACCCTAGGCCCATCCTTGGAAAATATGGTTTAAATGTATGCTAGCATAAAATAAAATTGAACATGCCACTCAGGATGTACTCAACACTACTACTGTAAATCCATATATACTGATACTAAAATAATCCCTTCAAAGCCAGGGAGAGAGAAGGAGAGTGAGAGCACAGGAGGGTGAGAGTGAGAGAAGAGGAAAGTGGGATCAGAACTCAGCGTTCACCTCCAGAACTCGGAGTAAGCACTTTTCTTGTGTTAGTCTGGAGGTGCGCCAAGCTCTAACCAAAGACCTCATCACCTCTTGAAAGGATTACATGCCTTGACATTTTGACATTTGTATACATACAAATGACATCACCTTTTCTTCTTAGCGGTGTTGTTTTCTGCCTAGTCCCGAATCCAGAAACAAAATATTATATGAAGTTTACTCTTGTGGGGCTTTAAACATAAAGTTGGTGTATGGAATTAATAACTAAAAAGGTGGTGTGCTTCTTTTTATTAACACTGGGATGTAAAACAGTTTTTGGGTCACTGATTTGTTTTATATATTTATCCTTCATTGATTAATTTATTCAGTCATTCTTTATTTATTTATTTATGTGTTTGTTTGTTTGTTTGACAATTTTTTAGAAGCTTGTAAATTATGTATAAAATAAAGCCATTTCAATTTTGGCTCATAACATAACTACTGTTCACAGTTTGAAAACAAACTATATTTTATGTGCACATAAAAAGCAGTGGGTAAACGTCACAGAGAAAGATTATTTCACCACCATGTATTGCAGAATATAAAATGGGGAAAGTGCTCAGTAACATCTAAAATGATGTTTGAGTTCCCATCTACATCTGATCTTTGTGAAAATTTTCATTCATCATCATTTTCAATTTTCATCATCAGTGGGACGCAGACAGGGGAGACATTTGGCCTGTAAAAATCCTGTTTGAGTAACATATATATGTCTTAGCAGGCATACATAAGAATGTATTCCATAGATTATTCTTTATCTGTATCAGCCGAGAGACAAAGTAGTTGTGTCCTGAAGTTTTTTTTCCTCAGTATCCTAAAATGATGGCCAGAATTGTGGGGTTGTTAGTGATATAATTATCTTTTACTAGTTCTTGGCTGTGTCTCATAGCCTGGTGTACACATCAGTGAGCACACGCACACTGCTGCAAACTGCAACAATGTTGGTTTGTTTATTGTACATTTTTGTTTAATGACTAATGATTTTCTGTGTATGGGTACCTGATAGGTATAGATTTTAAGTGCAGGATTATTTTTATTTATTTTCTCAACAAAAGCGCATATAAAAATAATATAGCCATTATGAACAAATTAACAACAAATTCATTTGACTTGAATCAGTGCTGAATAGGCAGTCTGATCTGTAACAGGTGCAAAATCTGTGATGCTGT
>JAUYWH010000018.1:16150573-16164268 GCA_034779795.1 Ctenopoma multispine | reverse complement strand
GAAAAGCCAGTTTGATGAATGTGACATGGTAACATATAGAAATTACAGTGTGCAGCTCTTCTCAGCAGTTATGGTGCAATTACCGTACTGTCACATCAATTGCACACTCCAGTTATACTGACAGCTGGACTGATCACTCTAACAGCAGTTTTTCACCAGTGTTCATCTGGAACTGTCAAACCACACTCTGCAGTTTTTTTTACACCAGGGAAACTTAAGATCCATTATCCCTGCTGCACACTGTGTCATCTACTGTGTGAGAGACAAAGGTTTTAAGCGTTCGTGCCCTGCTGTTTCATGGAGGCAGAGCAGATAAGCATAGGTAGTGTTGCATTGGCAAAAGCTGTTAAATCCTCATCCTTTAAGTATATGATCTTTCAAAAAATACTGTTTGAAAACATCCCTGATAAATCTCCCATTTGTGTGAGCTACCAAAGTTTGTCATCAGTATTTACTAACAGTTAGCTCCTAGCTATAATACACATTAGCACTTGTTTCAGTGGGCCTCTACCAAAAGCAACATAACATAATAATTCACCTTGGTAGTATAACTAAAAACAGTCTGTCAGATAGAAACTAGAGGCTGCGATATATTCAGTAGGGAAACCCACCGCTAATTCAGCTGTCACGTCTGGTGTTGTGTGCCCTGTCAACTCGGAGCGGATGGTGAGTCTGAAACTAGGACGTTCTATCTTCTTAGTATGCAAATCACTATCTCCTTAGCCCCTCCCTTGAAAGCCCTGCACACCACCACCCAATGTCACGCCACTACAAGTACTAATTTTTTCCGTCTTACATTTTCAATACAATAATTGGCATTTGTTTGACTTCCCCTTTTTTTACTTTCAGTTTCAGTTGCATTGTTTACAATATCAAAATTTTCAATGACCAAAATTAAAGACATAAAGTCATGTTCTAGTTCCATTTTGACCCCGTGTCTTTGAAAAAGCCTCAAAAGGGGTTTTGATGATTTTCTGTTCTCTGTTCTAAACTCAAAAAATACAATACTTGACGTGGCTACATAGTGATATAGAATTAGGTATTTTGCTGTCCTAAATAGCAATAATACTAAATCATGCATTGCACTGTTGTAATGTACCATGCCACTCTTTTAAGGACAAATAATAATAGAAAAAATATAATAAGTGTGCATTTTGATTATGTGCTGTATAATCTATATCTAATTTAATTAAAAAAAACAAAAAAAAAACAGCAAATACATTTTATAATCCCTCTTCATGCAAAAAAAAAAATTCCAGTCAGCCAAACTGCCGTTTGTGCTGTCCAGCTCCAGATGCTGACTCAATAAACTGTAGAAAAAGGTATCCAATCCACGAAAATGAAACACAGGCTAAACAATACATAGAAGTTTTGCACGGCTTCCTAAAAATGACACGCAGCAAACAGTATTACTCTTAGTGTGTTACTGATACAAATAATAGTTGCCCAACTAATTTATTATGACAAGAAAAAGCTGTAACTTTGTGTTGTATCTTACATACACAAGGCCTTCCTTCACAAAATGAGTCACGTATACAAATACAAATTATTCTCTAAATGATTGGAGCACAGCTGTAGGTCTACTCTTTCATTTTTGTAGCTTTAGCTTTGTAAAGTACGTATGCTGCATTGTAGAGTAACACACAGGCCATCTATCACTGTTATGATTTAATTCATAAGCTACGTAAGAAAATACCCAATACATCCACTGTTTTCTGGTTTCAACTTTGGAAAAACTTTCCCTTCACAGCCCAAAAAACACTTTCTGTGAGACATTTTGCTCCCTGTTTAGAAAGCGGTGGCAGGTCACCTGAGAAGGTGGGCGGGATGATCTTCTTAGTGGGTGTAGCAGCCCAAAACGGAGGACCAGTTATCGACTTCACTGAAGCTTGACATCAAGAGGTATAGCATTTGGAAAAAAACTCTTAAGAGTGATTCATTGCCAGCCATCATACAAACAAATATTAACCTCGACCTTTGGGCCTCTGAATACGTGTAACATGGCACCTAGTTCAAACTATGTCATAAATACATAGCTTCATTTTTAAAAGGTTAGGTAAGTTCATTTAACAGCTTGGCACTGATCATTACCTTTCAGCAAATGTTCCTCGAATGCGAGTAAATACTCCATTTGTTGTCTATTTTTAGCTTTGGAATAACACACATTTGGTGCCCTACTAAAGGAAATTAAAGCAACAGGAAGGCAAATGTAGCACTGAATGAAAATAAACAACATGAACAACATTACAACATTGTAATGGAGAAAAAGTTCATCCGCTGAGATGGTGTGAGTCATTTACTATGTGTTTTTAGTAGTTTTTGGACAACAGTGGCCTGTGACATAGATAAATGTGTAGTATCAGACTTTGGCTATACAGGCACATTTTTGTTGAGAGATCTATTCATTCTTGCTTTGTGCTTTTTGTGATTTGTTGGCAATAACAAAAAAAGAGAAAACTGTCATATTTTTTAAAACTATTTACCAGACCTATGTCAACAAAGTGAGTAAATACTGAAGTTAAACATCAGACCTATTGTACTCAGAGAAGTCTTTTTGTTTCTTATGCTGTGCTTTTACTGTATGTCACTATGTCTGTGTGTTTTTCCTGTGAACTCAATGGGAACCTGATCGAAAAACATCATTTTGTATTTTAATCACATTTTTCTAGGTTAAACAATAAACAGTAAGTGTGATTGAGGCCTTGCATGTTTAGAAAAAATATATATTTAGTGTCAACAGTTCTCCCAAGCAGTTATTTCTTGACACTTTTGACTGCACAGTACTTCACTGCACTGCTGAGACATGTGATGTAAGACACATTTACATGCAGGCAAAAAGGACAGCTGTGGTTTGAAGAGGCAGACATACCTGCTGTGCTGCTGCCGACTAATTACAGTAATGCTGGCATTACTGCTGTCTGAATCTTTTCAGTACCAATACTGTGTAATCTGTGTTTCTCTGTTTCGTTCTTCAATGCTTTGCCTTTCAAATCTAAAGATCTTGTGATAAAAACATCAGTATAGAATTAATTGAAAGCACTATTAACACGGCTGAAGTTTTTAAGAAAAAAAATGTTTGTTTAATCTTTGTAAATGGCTTTATGGTTTTGAATCCTAAAATCAGATGCTTTAGCTTCTCATACTGTTTTATTTTATAAAAACACAAAAATTCTTTCCATCTAGCTTTGTGTTGCACCTTAAGCTCGATTTTCATGATTTCATAGTTGAACTCTCTGCCTTCTTCTTAAATATGCTGAAGTCACTATGCACACTACAGCAATGGCTGGCACTGTCTGTAGATATATTCGATTTAAATGTTGGTTTTGTCCTAGGCAAACATCTCATCTTTTTAAGGAGACAATAGATTATGTTGGATTATAAAAAAATACCTGTAAAAATACAGCCCACTGCTGGATAATAGGTAAATCCCCCTAAGGTTTGAGTAGAGAACATTATGTGACTGAATTGCTAACTAACACATGGACTCCTGAGGTCACAATGATTTGTTAGGAATGTTTGTTTGGCCTTTGAATCTGTTAATGAAGAAGTTATTTTTTGTCCTGCAATTCAAGCACCATACACAACAGCTGTATGGCAACACATATAATACAGAATCTTCCATTTTATAGCCTTTCAGGTTGTTGCTTTAGTCTTTAATAGATTGAAGCCTTGTGTTTTAAAGAACAATATGTAGCACTGACACCAAGTGTTTAAAAGGGGTTCTGCAGCCCCTTTTTCATTACTTAAAATAACCATCTCTACTACTAGTCTTGACAAGTTAATGTTAGCTAATCTTAGCTAAAACTCAGAGTTTAGGCCTACCTGTTCAGAAGAAAACTTGCCAACTTAATGTCCATCTTGAAATCTGCCTGGGGTCTTGGTGTCTAAATGTTACTGTGTAAACATGCAGTGGGCAAAATCACAGCGGCCCAAACAGAAACAGACGTTCCAGTCTGGTAACAAACATTTCCAAAGAGAGTTTTAAGGCTGTACCTACAGCTGTAATTGCCATTTTATTATTTAGCATGGTAAAAATATAACATATTGTTCCTTTAAAACAATATGAAAATCTAAATATAAAAAAATGATGGTCCTGTAATTTATTACTAATATGACAGTACTAAGTTTACTGCATTAGGACTCCCCCTCATCTTGTCAGTCAAAAAAAGGATTTTTGTGTAACACTGCAAAATGAGATACGTTTTTTTGGGATATAGAAGATGTTTGAGCTCTGTACATAAATAAAGAGTTTATATCTGACTGCAGTTAAGTCTCAATGGCCAAAAAAAGCCGGTTTGAGTTTTTCCTGGTGGGCTCCACTAACTAAGATAAGGATATAATGTTGAAAATGGCTGACTTCCAAGAGATGAATAGAGTAAGCTCCAAGCCAGAAAATGTAACTGGTAAGTGTGAAACTCAGAGAGTCACTCACTCACAACAAGGCTGCTTCATACTTTTGCGCTCAGAGGAAAGCAAAGGAGACTGGACATAATGTTTTTTTTTCATGCTTTGGGATGCAGACGCACTTTGACCATTTCCACAGAACTGACATTCAGGAGAAAGATTGGAAAAGCAGATGTATGTAGTTGTACAAAGCTGTTCAAATATTATGTTCTATGTCATCTCTTTGGGCAATTTTAAATATTTACTTGTGAGCAGTGTTTTTCAAAAATACAGCTGGGACCCAAAAGTATGTTGCAGAAAGATGAAATAGGTGTCTGGAGAGACACAGAGGGAAACTATTCGCTCGGCTTGTATGTACACAACCCCAAAACACAGTAAATTATGTTAAACTAGCCTGTCTTGCCTCTGATGAAAAGAGTGTGAATTAGACTAGCACCTGCACCATAAAAAATAAGTCTAATATTATCTAATGTTTCAGTGCATTTCTCAAATTGAGTCCATGTAAAGTGCATGTGCCAAGGGCATACAGTGTTTTTAATATGGGTGGTGAAATGCATGTCAAATTCCTATTATCCTCAAATTTAAATGGTTGTTTATTTCACGGTTCATATTTGTGTTATTTGCAGCAAGTGCTTCAGCCCAGTGCTCACCAAGGACTGAAGGGCTTAACCATCAGGGTTCACAAACATCTCCTGCACTTGATCACAACATGAAAGACTGAAGGCTCTCCATGCTCAGCGAGGTAGAGAAACTTGTGTGGGAAAACCTTGTCTTGTCAGCACTAGTAAAAGTCTGCAGCTTTCTAAGAGTGCAGTGTCAATCACTGTGAGGCACAGTTGACAGGGTCAACTGATATGTTATGCAGTATGTGCATTTTTCAGGCAGACCCATGGGATGTGCCAAGGGTATCTTAAGAACAGTGTCTCTGTCTGCAGCAACTACCAGTGACCTCTAAATTTTATTTAATGTTCCTACAAAACTCCATCTACTCCAAATACTCACAGATATATTTAGTTTTTACCTGAAGTCAGCGAAACAAGTGACTTGTTTTTACAGCCTTTTTATCAAGAAGATTTTTTCAAGATTTACTGAAATCTTAAAACTTGACATTTAAACTTTTTTATCTTAGCCAATTTGAATTTATTAAATGGACCACGGTGGAAATTCAGGCTTGTATTTTAGAGCATAGGAAAGAGATCTCATTACAAAAGTGTGTGTGGTCAACATGCTCAGCTTATGCAGCTGGAGCTCACGCAGGATTGAAAACAACAATGTTTACTGAAAGAAAATTCATTTGAAACATTTTCCTCTCTACTGTACAACCCAGTTTGTAGGTTTACAGTTACATTTAAGTAGGTCAACAAAAAAAAAGAAAAAAGTTTGGGAACTGAAGTTACGAAAGCCTTAAAGCGACACACAGGCAGAGGAGGAAGGCAAACAGCTTACTCCCCTATCTTTCTCCACTCTCTCCCACACTGGATTAAAGGAAGATAGGGAAGTTGGGCATGGAAATGGAATGATTTATTTAAGACAGGTCGTTCCACTGGGAGTAAGCAGTGTCCCTGGGGGATACCCTATTTTCTGTACACTGCTCTCCCTCTGTCGTCTGTCTCTCTTTCCCTCATTCATTACACATGCACACACATTTAGCAAGTGCATTTTAATAGGAAAGAAGTAGAGACGCAGTGTGATACGATAGTATGTGAAGTAATATGCCATGACTAGACGTGTCATTTTGAGCTTGTGTAGCTAAATGGACTTCTAGTATAAAAGTTTATGTCTGTTCATATATTGACTCTTGATGATAGTCTCTAGGTACAGCATCATGGAGCTAGAGGGAAACATTTGTACTCTTAGTTGCAGATGTTTCTTTTGGAACAGAAATGGCCACCCAGCAACCAGTTATGCAAGGTGTAAACAATTGTTAACTGAGTCAAGCTGGCAGCATCATGAAATCGCTTCGTGAATCGTGAAATTGAGAAGATTACACCTGCTACATTAGTGCTTAAAATACATCTAGTTGTACAGTACACTAAACATAATATACTGTAGTAAGTATCAAAGTCACTCTCAGGTTCTACTGTTCGATCACGAATTACAATTTTAAACCTTTAATATTCAATTTTGACTTGCCTCTTTGCTCCATCGCTTCTGTTATATGAATAGTGTTCTTCTATACAGTCAGAGTTAATTTTCAATTTTTTTAAAGTCACAAATGACCTTTTAGTAGAGGATTCTGGTTAATATCGGTTATAGTCCCACCAGAAGTGCTGCCTTTGGCATTGTTATCGCTAATTCTTAATTGTATTAGAGATTTTGTGGAAATTGCAGACACAGTTGTTAATTGGTTTATGTTTCATATCTCATAGATAGTTTGTCCTCTGTTTCCTCAGTTGTTCTGTAACCTCCGTAGGACTGTCTAACTGTACATCCAGAGGTTTCAGTTATTCTCTGAATCATTTTCTCACTCATGCTAACATTTTTCAGCAAACCATAAAAATATTTTTTTTTAGAATTATTTTCCTGAAATTTTAAAATAATAATAATGATTTGTTATCTTTTGTTAAATCTATGACATCCTGCAGAAATTCTAAAGCTCTTGAGTTGCCAAATGCTTACAGCTATCAGTTCATCCGTAAGGTGACATTTGTGCCAGATGTAACGAGATTCCCTCCAGGTGTTGACAACAGTGGGACAAACACATGGTTACAGTGACTTTGAAGTTTGACCTTGGACCATCAAAATCTAACGAGTTCAAGTGTGTGCCAAACAAACAAAAAATCACCTCAAGTTGTTGTATCACGATTTAAGAATACGACAGACAGATGGACAACCCAGAAACATCATAAAATGTTGACCAGCAGTGATGAATTATATATCATAATACATATACTGTATATGTTTTCTGCCAACATATGGAAAATACATACACCACACTACACATTTTGGATTATAGGTGCAGTGAATTGCCGGGGCTGTCTGAAGCACAGCATTACACTGTAAAGATACAAAAAGCTCTCCATTATCACTTGAGTGACAGCGGAGGATTTTCTTTAAAGTGGAGGTGGAAAACTACCGAACATGCCACCACCACTGGAGCTGCCAAAACTGCAAGACTTAACACAGCAGGCTTTAACTGCTGGCACCTCAACTCTCCTCCATGCACATTTTCTTCATTATAATGTTAAACCCAGAGCTTTGCAATGCGCAATTATAATTATTAAGTGCACACAGCATGTAGACTGCTAGTAGGGTTTTACATGTAGATAATGTCCTTTTGAAATATGTCAAGTACAGCCAGGAGGTACAAAAAACAACAGACTAACAGACCAACAAAGGTTAATTTAACTGTATAAACAGGAGGCAGGAGGGGAAAACTGTGTGGTCAGTATGAGCTTAAAAACTGCAATGTACTGCATTTGTAAAGTGGCATGTAAAAGCTCATCTTTAATCATAAAGCCAGAGCTAGAATCTCTTCAAAATCATTTTTATGCAAAGAAAACATGGAGAGCCCACACCCTGTAGCAGTGGGCTGCTCTTCTGTAGTAGGTAGGAACTCTTTTGTGGTACCGACTCACTTCCAAGAATGTTACTTTTCTACTTCAGATGCCTGATTTTTGTTCTTACAGTGCATTGATTCTCACCCTGGCTGCAGCCCAGCCTGACCATTGGGATCATGAGAGTTCATATTCTGACTTTTACATCACATTTTATATTGATTTTTTTTTTTTATCAGAAACAATTTGATATGCACTGTTTGTCACCTACCTATAGTCATGCAACAAATTCTGTGTCATGTACAGCAGGTATTAGGTCACATACATCAGGTGCAACTACTTGGTTATGCATATTAGCACAGACAGACAAAGTGAGGATAAAATTAGCACTGTGAGAACTTACTTTGTTGTCAGAGAACATCTGAGATAGGACACACATTTAACATAGCTGTCAGCAGTGACAAGACATCCATTACTTTTGTCAAACTCAAGTTAGGTTTACACAGAATACACAAATCTAAAAGTATGATTCAAGTGCATTGCCTATCACACAGCTGTTCTCCTAAATCTGCTTGAAGAGCCCTAGAAACCACATCACCATATGACTGACTAGAAGCCTGATTTGAGCTTGCTGACTCATAACTGCAGAGCAAGTAGAGCTGCAGTAATCAGGAAAAAACTGTATGCCAAGGCCTGCTTGTACCTGACAGGTGACCATTTCACCATCACAACATGTCACATGTGTGGGGCTGGGAACCTTTTTAAATAATTTGATAAGGAAACTTTTTTTCTGTAAAGCCACTCATTTAACAAAACAACTACACGGAAATGTAATTTTAGTTTTTTTTTTTATTATTTTAGTTTTAAGTTTCTGTATATGTTTTTAGCTTACTGCCGGTATACAGTCGACCCTTCTTAATTGCACGTCGCTTAAGAGCGTGCTCCATTTAGCTGCACATGACTTGCAGGACTGCTTTTTGAATAATACAGTATGAGTATATGGGCAATAACTTCGGATAAGCGCACTAGTGATAAGTTTAATTTACTCCGGTTAACTGCACAGGCCACATCCACTAGTCAAACAGCAATATTGATTGACACATTCAAACAATGTAAACAGCTTATCAGCATGCAACAATGTAAGTAGCCCAGCTCTTGTGACCAGCTAAAGGCAGATTGTTCAGGTTCTGACGTCCAATCCAGCTACTGTACCAAGGCCTAGTAGTTTACAGTGCAGTCTGTATGTGCGCTGTAGTCAGTTTAGCAGTGTGTTCTTATGTAAATGTCATCTCAGAACTGCCAATGCAAGAAACAAGAATGTGTTAGCAAAGATTAGCCTTACAACTCAACTGTGATGTCGTGACTTTTGACAATGGAGAGTGTATGCATTATTCGCTATGTTGCACTCTCCGTTTTAATGCACGTGCCGATCTCATCCGAACACCGTGCAGATTATCAGAAATGCCAGCATACAAGTAAACTGCAGTAAATAAATGCCAAATAAGTATTTGAATAATTTAGAAAAAGTGTTTCCATTACAGTATGGAAAAGTTCCTAAGCATTTCCAATTTAATATCCTCCCCTCAGTGTCGAGTGTGGCCATAATTAAAAAACATTCTAGGGGATCTGTATCTGTATGTATATAGAGTTTTTATATGATTTTGCCTTTATACACCATCACAATGAATTTAAAATAAAACAATCAAGGAGTGATTGCAGTGTAAACTTTCAGCTTTATTTTAAAAGCTTTCACAAAATATGGCATTTACCATTTATTTTAAACAGATTACCTCCATTTTGAGGGGCTTAATAGTATTTGGACAATTGACTGACAAGAAGTTAATTGACCGACAAGAAGTTAATTGACCAGGTGCAGTCTATTCACCCGCTTCGGATGTTATCACGCCATTCAATGGCCATTATCAGTTGTTATCAAGCCCATATGAATGGGCCAGTAGGTACCAACTCCACCTACTGGCAGCCTCGAGTAGGTGGAGTAGGTCGTCATCATCCATCCCTAAGGTAGATCTCGGCCTGGAGGTTAGAACCAACTGAATCCAGATCCACTAGAGGCGCTGTTCATGTGACTTGGACTTGATAACAGCTGATAATGGCCATTGAATGGCGTAATAACATCCGAAGCGGGTGGTCTATTTCCTTTTTACTTCAAGACAAACGGAGCAGATAGGTCTGGAGTTGATATCAGGTATTGAGTTGGCATTTTGCAGCTGTTTGATAGGCGCTACCAATATGAAGTCCAAAGAGATCTCAATGCAAGTAAAGGAAACCATTATCATGCTGAAAAACAACATTAATATATAAGAGAGATAGCAAAAACTTTATCTGTGGGCAAATCAACAGTTAGGGATATTCTTAAAAAGAAAGAAAGCACCGGTGAGCTCAACAACATTAAAAGACCTGGAAGACAACGGAGGACAACAAAAGCTGCTCGTAAAATCCTCTCCTTGGTGAAGTAAAAGCACAACAATTCAAGAATACTCTGGAGAAGGTAGGCATATCATTGTCAAAATCTACAATGACAAGATGACTTCATCAACTTAAAAACAAATAGTTTAAAACAAGGTGCAAATTACCAGTAACATTCAAAAACTGGAAAGCCAGATTAGACTTTGCCAGAAAACACCAAAACTGGAATCACATTATTTGGACTGATGTCCAGAATGATGGGAGGAGAAAAGTATGTCGATGGTAAGAAACAGCTCATGATCCAAAGCATCCTACATCATGTGTCAAACATAGTGGAGGTAGTGTTATGGCATGAGCTTATATGGCGGTCAAACAAACGGGCTCACTGATGTGTTTATTGATTATGTGACTGCTGAAAGAAGCATTAAGATGAATTCTGAGGTGTATACATCTACTCACCATTTACATTCAGCCAAATGCTGCTAAACTGGTGGGAAGTTGCTTCAGACAAATAAGTACCCTGAATATACTGCAAAAGAAACTCCATGTGATGTGTGTCAATGGGCTCCAGACTTCAAGCAGTCATTGACTTCAAAGGATTTTCATCAAAGTATTGAAAACTATGGTTATATTTACAATTTTGGCAAACTGTCCAAAGATTATAGTGAGGTACTGAAACTAATAAAGCTGAAAGTCTACACTGTAATCATATCTTTATTGTTTTATTTCCAATCTATTGTGGTTGTGCATAAAGAAAAATCACTGTCACTGTCCAGATACTTCTGGGTCTAACTGTATATACAGTATATATACAGAATTCATGTCACAACGTAGTTTTTAAAACCCCCAAAATGCCAATACTGGAATTAAAGAAACAGCATATGAGGCCATATTATATTTTTCATGGGGCATTTTTTCTTTTCCATATTGATTTATAAATATGAATTCCATGGCTAGTTTTAGTAAATAACAAGAAAGACAGCAAGAGGTGCCAGAAGAAAAATCTAAATCGGGTGGCAAATAATTTTTTATGGGGTAGCACATGATAAAGAGGGTTTAAAAGTCCGGATTTTGACTTAATATGTCATAATTGTGATTTTATATTGCAATCTTTATTTTTACATTTTTATTACATTTTAATTTTTATCTCATAACCCCATAAACATTATCATATAGAGACAGAAATTACATAAGATAAATAACATGAGGCTGTTTAGTTTGTTTAATAAAAGAAGAAGGTACAGACCTATGGCCACACACAGGTTGTTCTAGACTCTGAAACTATTTTTTCTATAATAAACCAGATGGACGTTAATGTTCTGGCAAATGGTTTTGGTTTTCTATTTAATTTGATTACATCAATGTTTAAGTTGAGATTTACAAGAAATATTTAACTGCTATATGTGACTAAAAGGTTTTATTGTTGCCTAGCACTAATTTTAAGAAATGGTTTTATGTGACCCCTGCATTGTCAGTATATTTTTAAATAGCAGCTACTCCATAAGCTACAGCAGCTGACTAAAGATCTTTATTGTTCTAGGTATGAGGTGATAAAACATTACAGGGACGGTAAGCATGTAGCTCATGCAAAAACAAGATAGCGCAATTCATATCTATGTTTGTTTTTTTATTTAAACAATAACAATGTAATAAAAAAAAGATTTCTATTAAACTTTGAAATTCATGATTCAAAAAACTTTGAATAACAGCAGCTCTCTGGAAGGAAGGAAGGAAGGAAGGAGGAAGGAAGGAAGGAAGGAAGGAAGGAAGGAAGGAAGGAAGGAAGGAAGGAAGGAAGGAAAGAAAGAAAGAAAGAAAGAAAGAAAGAAAGAAAGAAAGAAAGAAAACCAACACAATACTAAATACTCAATTTACAGAACAAAAATAGGTAATAAAAATCATTCAAATCATCAATCATCAATCAAATCATCACAGCATGATAAAACCACTGGCAGCGGCAAAGAATTTCTCATAACGATGAACCTACAGAGAAGTATCAGCCACATTTACAGCACCCCTTGGATTTACAGAGGTGAGATTTAAATCGTTCACCCTCACAGTGTTGTTTTCAAGCACAGCAGGGAGCTGCTTTCAGGAAAAGCTCTAAAAAACTGTACAATTCTTTTTTCAGCACCTAAGAGCAGACAGAGATGCGGAATGCAGGTGAGCATTTACTGTAGCAGGCTAATAGCCAGGTAGATACTGTGATGTGAAAAAGTATTTGCCCCCTTCCTGTTGTTGTTTTTTTGGTTGTTTTTTTTGTTTTTTTTGTATATAACGCTTTATTGCAGTTGTTGCTGCCAAGGGTGGCACAACTAGTTATTAGATTTAGTGGGCAACTTTTTTCACATAGGCAGGTTTAGACAACTTTTTTTCCCCTTAATAAATAAAAAAATAGATGAATTGCATTCTGTACTTATCTTTGTGAAATATTAACATTATTAAACATGTATGTTCCTCTGGACTCAATGTGACACAGAACAGTGAACTAAAGAAAAAAACGAGCAAGAAACAGCAGCAGGCCTGCATACTGGAGTCTTAGCAGTGAAGTGATCTGAACACAGAAAAAGTGAGCTAGTTACGTTACTAAACATGTGAGTGAATCAGAGAGTTTAATGAGATACTCACCAGAGTGCTCGCAACTGGGGAAGAATAATCAGGAGCAAGGAGACAGTAGATGAGTAAGAATGTTCTGACTGCATGAGCAAGAATGTTACATGAGCTACATGCTTACCGTCCCTGTAATGTTTTATCACCTCATTACTAGAACAATAAAGATCTTTAGTCAGCTGCTGTAGCTTTTTTTTTTTAAAGTAGGAGTTGTGGTGAGAGGAAGTGCATGAGCAGAAGGTTAGCGGGTGTAATGGGGAATGGAGTGCTGGAGGAGCCAGGATTTTTCCAACTGAGGGTAAGCAGTGAAGGATGGGTAACAGAGTCTGCCTGAGGCAGGAAATGGTCCACCTGAAGGCAAGTGGGGTTCGAGGGGTTATTAAGTCTGGAAGGAAACTTAAAAAACTGGAAAAGAAGAGAGCAAGTGGCAAGGAGAGCAAGATTATCAGGAATACAACAGGGAGCCACAAAGAAGAGTTCAGATGGAACAGATTAAACAGAGGACTCAGGCACACTCCACTACTAGCTATAAGACCATTGTATGTTATGTCGGTACCAATGATGTCAGAAAAAAACATTCTGAAATAACAAAAGCTAGCTTAGCCAGGACCTTTCAGGCTGCTAGCAAGATGAGTTGGCATCGATTAATCGTCTCTGGTCCCTTACCCGTACAGGGTAATGATGTATAGCAGACTTATGTCACTGAACCGTTGGCTGGCAGGACACTGTAGGGAACAGGGATTTCAGTTTGTGGATA
>JAUYWH010000018.1:16119015-16129526 GCA_034779795.1 Ctenopoma multispine | reverse complement strand
ATAACATATACACACACACATATACACACACATATACATGTACATGTCCATACCTATATAAGGTGCATTATGCTCTACGTGGTGAACGTAGATGTAAAGTGTCCAGATAGACAAGCACACTGACACTGACATCCATAGGCAATTTAGAGTTGCTGACCTGCATGTATTTGGCCCGTAGTAGGAGTAATGTGTTTTCCAACTGTGTTGTATTTATATAATGCACATAGCCTTATGCCTCTAGTCTCACATGCAAACATTTAAGCAGGATTTCTCAGTACACTGAACCAAATTTATTCAATCAAGCCAGTGTCAGCTGTGTCATTTCCCAATAAGAATGTCCTGACTTGGGAAGAAACTGCCTCTGTGTGCACAATTTGCATGATCATCCTGTACTTGCGTGGGTTTCCTCCTACTACGGGCCAAATACATGCAGGTCAGCAACTCTAAATTGCCTATGGATGTCAGTGTCAGTGTGCTTGTCTATCTGTGTTAACCTTGTAACAGACTGGTGACTTGTCCTTAGATAGACTCAAGCAAGCTCGTGCTCCTGAACAGAAATACTGTATATGGGTACAGAGATAGATGTTGTTCTGCTGTTCATAATTACAATAAGAAACTTGAATAAAAAAACATTGTTTCAAATATCATTTTACCTGTGTATCAGTAATTAATGCCTAGAGTCAAGAGAGTCAATGGAAATATATATAGGCATTGATTTTCAGTTAATATTCATCAAAGCTTCATTCACTGATTAGTTAGTAGAAAACATTATATAATTATGTTGAGTAATACGATTTGACAAAAAAATCTGTTTTAATGGACCACACAGAGTGGTGACAGGAAGAAGCTCCTGACTTCAACACCACTGTAGTGATCACTGAATTAACTGACAAATTCATAGAGCTGTTCTCTTGAAGGCACAATTTAAAATAATTCCCTTACAAAGAAGCTCATATTTACAACAAACAAAAATTAGACTGTCTGCAGCTGGCATCAAGTTTCAGTAATTGAATTCATTTGTGGAGTAGACATTTGCAGAGTAGTTTTAAAAAATATTCTTTTTCGCTGTTTTCTGAAAATCATTAAGAAATAGAGAAAATCCAATCGAATTATAACACAACCAACCACTCATTCATGTAAAGCTGTTTCATATATTTTGTGTCACATATTGTAAATTACTTTTAAGATTATTCTCCGCTACTGCAAAGATTGATTGTGTGTAAACCATCTTAGTTGTAGTCACAAGATGACATTTTTGTTTTTATTGCAAGCTCCCAGGAGGTCACTGTGTGAGCTGGGTGATCGCTGAACTGTTGCCTAATGATTCATGACGGTCTGTTGTTTGTTTCTCACAAAAAGTCAAATGTGAAATAAATTTAGGATTAAACAGTATCAGAAATAGCAATGATGGTGTACAAACTGCAGAAGTTAATATGCTGTTGGGCTGAACTGGAAAAAGAGATTACAGTATAGTTTCTACTATTTAGCTCAAAAAAGTGTATCAATAGTGCCACCACATGGAAAGATTCTAGAGGATTGCTGAAACTCAACAGTTCACCAAAAATAGAACTGCTATTATTACATTTTAAGAAAAGTAAAAGCTAATTTTAAGGTCAAAGTGAGTTTAAAGTTGTCAAAATGAATGAAATGATTTAATAAATCATAATAATAAAATAAGACATCACACCAAATAAATTATCAGCTTTATATATTAAATTCAAAATCACAGCAGCAAGCAATGTGAACGTTGAGAAAAACAAGCTGTCATATGAATCATATAATAATGCTTTGCTGAAAACTAAAACACACCCAAACAAATTTTCTTTAAAAAAACAGTGATATACTGCCGACAGTTCTCTTTGAAAAGCTCCAACACGATTCTTAGTGTCGACTCAGTGTGGTCTCATCCAATGCCATATAAGGTGTCTACCAGTGATGACAGCTTTACCAAAATATCACCACCCACGAGGTTTTAAGTCAGCATAGTCTGCATCCATAAAACTGTAGACATCTGTTGGTCTCCAAACTGACTTCAGGGAAGCCAAATAGGTCAAACATGTCACAGTCATGCTAGAACTTTCTCTGAAGGAGTTCATCTGGTACTTCTCCTCAGGCTCTCCACGGTTTGCAGGAAGGATCGCTGGGCTTGGTCCTCCTCCAGGGTGGAGCAGTCCTCCTCCTCCTCCTCGATGATGCCACACTGCACGCAGCGGAGGCGTGGCTCACGTTGTCCAGCCCTGCAAACACAAGCTGTGGCCAGAGACTGGGGGAACTCCTCCATCACCAAAGGCAGCAGATGGGCAGGGAGCGTGTCCATACTGGTCGCCATGTTAAACACTGGCCCAAATGTGAGTATGATGAGCTGTAGACAGTGAAGCTCTAGAGTCGATGTGGCGTAGGGTGTAGGATTAAAGCCTTTTGTTAAAAAATTCTGGTGGATCTGGTCAGCTGTTTCCACTACTTTGAGATGGTGCAAAAATAAAAGTGACAATAAAAATAAAAAAATTGTTAAAATATGAAACACAATACTTAATCAGTAAAAGCCGTTTAATATTCAGTCCTGAGGGTTCTGCTTGATGAGAGATGATCTGTCTGGCTCCTTTTCCAATCTGCTCTTCGCTTTGGAATTCTGCAGTGAAAACACAGAGTGTGTGTGTTTGTGCCTGAGCTAGCTGTGGTCTCTGAGCACTACTGAGCTCTTCTTTATATACATCTCTGCAACCCACTCGTTTCTTCCTTTGGGCATCCCTCCACATGCTGAGCTCCTCTACCCACCTACATTCTCAGTGATGACACATTTCCGCAGCTTCCATACCAGTGCACCGGAATAATCTCCCAGAAACTGTTGGCATGGGAACCGGACAGTGATGTTTGGGAGCGAAGAGGCTGAACATGAAAAAGCAACACATTTGTATGAACTGTGAAAATTACTCAAGTTATATGAGCTGATCGATTGGTTACAAAAGGATAGAATATAAAAAGGGTATTACTTAGAGGTTTTTACAGGGAATATTGAGGTGACACGTGGTATAGTAAGAGATTTACAGACAATTATAGATTTTATAAATGCAATATTTGAGTCAAGCTCATTCCTTTTTCATTAAATTACAAATTCCAAATACAATGTAAAACTATAATAGTTTCCTTATCAGGACTTTTTAAATTTAATAAAAAATAAACAAAGCTTTGTCCCTTCCATTTAGAGCCTTATGATTTAAAACGCAAGTGACAAAGTAGGTGAAAGTGACCATAGGGAGTAATAACAGACAGAAGTTATTTGAGACACATTTTTATTGATGACTGGAAAAGCTACAGCAATATACTCTTTTATAGTCTGTACATAATAATATCCAGGTGTTCTGCTTTCATCCCTCACATCATACATTATGCGACTACCCTTGAGAAAACCACTAGTGTTAGAAGTGATGTTAGTCCCCAGCTTCTGCACTAAACAGTTAGCATGAGTAAAATGTAGACAAAAACTTCATGGGAATTAATACTGTATAACTCAAACTAGATCTCTCAGCCAAGACAAATGAAATATGAGACTACTACTGATCTATACTGAATGAAAACACTAACTCAACATGCTTGTAGTTTCTAACAGTCAAAGAAATGGAAAGGATTTGACATCATTCCATTTGTCTGATGTGTACATTTGGTTTGGTTTAACATTTTATGAAATCCAACAGTTCGGATGTAAAGATTAAGATTAGATTTAACACACTTTGCAAAACATACAAATGTACATACTACCACTCACTCATCGTACCCAGATCAAATGTATTTTAAGAGACTTCTCTAGAATGTTAGGATGCAAAGTCGTGCCAAACAGTGAGCTGCAATAATTGATTTTAAATCAAACAAATTTAGTACGTGAACAAAACATACAGATTAAATGTAATTTGGTTAAATTATACATGCAGCCTGCTCAACATATTATTACTGAAAGACAAATTATTTATTTAAAAAAAAAGGAAAAAAAGAGGCTGCTAATGATTTTGTGCTGGCCCTCAAAATAAATGTGCAAATCTGTTTGCTTTGAAACTCCTCATATGAAATGAAAAAAATATCCACAAAAAATTAAGGGAGCTGGAAATGTCTGACAAAAACACTTCTGAGTTCAATATTTTAATAAATTGTTTAAGTGCTTTAGAAGGTTTTCATAATTAAGAACTACCTCCAGTGTTTAAATAACTAATCCACATATTAACAGGAGACTCAAACATACATACGCCTCCTCTAAATCCTTCCATCATGAAGGCTGAAATTCATGTGTTGCAGGCAGATTGTTTGTTTTGGGAGTTAGCTTAGTTTCCATGTTAGTGTTTCACTCATTAAAGATGATCACTTAATAAAGAGCACCAATTTGTATTTTGTACACATGCTTAAATTGAATACATGTAGAGGCAATCGTGGCCAGATAGTGCCTCACATCATCTAAGACCAGGAGCATCAGTGGGAGAGAAACTGAGATGTTGCCCAGAAACTGTCAAATTTTCTCTTCTTGGTGCATGATGACAATGTTAGTCAGGCGAGTCGTTAACGCAGCTGGTCCCCTCTGTCTGTTGCTACAGCTCCCAGCCGCTGCCCATCTATCCATCTATCCTTGCTTCTGCTTCTTGAGGTAACGAGCGCGCTGGGACAAACCCATCCCCATCACGTAGATGTTGAGGATTTTGGCAGGGAGCAGAGCTGTAGTCACCCAGCCCTACAGAGGGAAATTACATGATCAGCTGGTGGCATTTACAAAGGACAGATTAGCATTTATTATTAATTTCCAACCCACAGAAGCAACAGTTGTGGCAAGCAAGTTCGTGCTAAAGAAAATTCAAGCAACTGTGCTGTTCTAATGCCTATGCTCATCCCAAAGTCACAGTACAGCCATACTGACACATGTCTCAACAGTAGTTGTACTTACATACACATTGTACATACATGTATAAATCATAAAATTCTTATTGATGTTATCAACAACTTATATTCATTTACTGACTTGTTAAACTTAAGAGAGCAAAAGAGCACTAAATTATTTTCTGCCTTTGGCATCATGCCAATTAAATCACTGCGACTAAACAGCGTATGGGAGTTGAAACAGTTGTTTTAGATAATTAAATCCAAGGTGATTATGGTGAAGGAAAATGGATTTGAATTATAGCTACAGTTGTTAGAAACAGTACAAACTACAAACCTGTTCAATGTCATCTTCTGACATGTTGCTTGTGCTGCATGTTCATCTATGACATTTCAAACTAACTTGTGACCATACTTGATTGAGTTTGAGCTCATATTTGCATATACTTTCATGTCCATATCCCTTTAGTTTTGTTAATCTTTTTTTAATTGTGCAACCAAAAAAATAAATATAAACGCCAAAGACGATACAACATGCAGTATTTTTCAGGTTTTTCACTGAGAAACTAGCAGAGCTGTACTGCACAACTGAAGGATTATCAGATAATTACAGACCCTACTTCTCTGAAGCTTGTTGTTAAGTGAAATACATGAGCTCATGACACGAAATATCTGTGATGAGATTACATTATCTACAAACAAACTGTTGACTGCACAGATCAAGACTTGTTGATGCTGAATATGATTTATTGACTGCCGCTATGCAGTAACGGATGGTGTTGTTATTTATATGTATATCAATAAACCTGATCATTGATATTCAGAACGTAGAGGAAATGGTAACAGAAAACAGAACAGAGTACAGAAGAAACCTCTGGAAAGATTTGAATTAGGTTTGTGTTTACTTCTCATTTTTGATGCTTCTGTCTCCAAAGAGTAATTACAGTGTTGGGATGCAGACAATACTGCAAGGTAGAGGAGCATTCAACTCTATTATTTCAGATGATGTTTAACTTTTGACAGATGCTTTAGCAACTGTTGACACAACATTAATTCAGTGAATGGTGCTGAGCTGGTAGGCGGCTCTTGTGTATATAGTGAAATTGCAGCCTGATGAGGTATCTGTGCTGCTGCTATGACAGACCTTTACTAACACAACTCTCAGTTTTCCCGATGTGTGTTACACTGCACCAGAACTAATACTGCTACAGAGAAACCAGCTATGTTAGAATGAAATCACTCCTACCTTTCACTGCCAAATAATTAAGGTATATTTCAATTGTTCATGCTGATTATATAAATGGAATACAATAAGAAGGGGGAACGATTGGCCGCAGAGTGATTTTTAAGTCCAACTGGCTGAGGCACTTTGAGCAGATCTTGAGTCATTTTCAGTGGTCAGTTTATTGTACACAAATAAATTACACAAAAGTTCAAGTCTTCAGTTGGTGTTCAATACCACACAGCAATAGCTAGTCAACACCTACCATTAAATAAAAATCAGCACTTGTCCAGAAAAGGTTGCAGATACTCTGCAATTCTTTTAGCATTTTGAAGTGTTGTACCTGTTTATACACTGCTTTACTACTGAAGCCTAAAAAAATGTGGTAGTTTTTAAAATAGTTTCAGGTTAGTTTGGATGAATATGTGGCGATAATTTCTTAACATTAAACAATCAAGCAGAAATTACCTACTATTAAATTTACTACTATTAACTTTCTGTGAAATCATAATGAAGAAAAAATGACATTACACAGGACATTGTACTGGACTCTTTGTCCCTGGCTTCCCACATTACATATCCAGACTTACCATAATAGCATGAGGCAGGTATCCGTTGGTCTGAATCTGTAGCCCCACAGTGTTGAGCTCTGCTGCAACGTAGCGCTCTGGACTAGGCGTGTCCAGTGTAGCCCGTCGCATTTTACTCAGCTTGGTTGTGACAAAAAATGGCAGAACACTCTAGAAAATGTAAAGGAACACTGTGGTTACTGTGCATAAAGGGACAATGTGTCTAGCTTCATCTTGGTTAAGATATCAACACAGTGTAATGACAATTACCTACAAAATTTCCTTTGCATTTTTAAAATTAGTTATGGACCAGCAACTTCATTACAACTATGTGGGCATGTAACAGAAATACAGTGGTTGCTTCACAGTTTACCTGAATGATGATGCCTTTGCTCTTGTATTCAGCTTGCAGCCCTCGTGAAAAGAAGTCGACAAATGCCTACACACAAAATAAAAGCAGATCATTAAGGACAAAATTACAGTTTCTGCAGTAAATAGATGGCATCAAACACCAAAAGTCATGGGACTAAATTCTCAAAAATATAAATAATGTGCAAAAAGTGGTCATGCATAATGTAGTTTCATAATACTGTCCGTTGTGATGAAGTGAAATGATTATTAAATTGATTCTTAAACTAAACATTGGATTTTCAGACACACTTCTATTGCAGAAACCAGAATTTAGTATGTTTTTTAGTACAGTTTTAAGATGGCATTAAATTAATCAGTTGAAACTGGGAACAGTAGGCTGTTTTTAAGCTAACAATCTCACACAAGATGATTATAAAACATTATGACACCACATGCTCCTATAAACATTTTTAATTGGTACACTACCTCGGGACATGAGTTAGTCACCGACTTATTTATATTCAACAATTAAAACGGCAAATATGAACAAACACAATTCCTCCCTTTATACCTGCAACTAAATAAATCTTGAACTAACATCTATCATTATCAGTAGTACAATTTTGTCTCAATGTTGATGGATGCGACAGAATAATAACACGAGAACAAAGATGGATTCATAGATCACATCAGTTAATACTGCATAAGCTATATATTGTCATTACTTTGGAGGCAGAGTAGACGGTGAGGAGAGGAACAGGGTACATCCCACTGGCCGATGAGATGTTGAGGATGGCCCCCTTCTTCCTGGAAACACAGGAATGTGTGAAATCTATCCCGACATGATCAGAGGCTGTGGTTTTACATGTGCTTGCAAGCTGAGCCATAACCACACTTGTTATACATCAAAGAAGTACTAGTGTGAGATCAAAGATACAGTAACATCAATAACAACATATTTACAGTCTGATGATATTTTTCTCCAGTCTGTGGTGTTTTCATACAGTATTTCATCTACATTCCAGGAAGAGCACATTTTGAGAAGAAAATTATTTTGCATGTGTACAGTATATGATAGCCAAGCAAGTGGAGGCTTTCAGATTTAATTTTATTCAGCTGCAACAATCCAGGACTATTAGAAAAATTTTATAAATTGGCTGTAATGAAGATTTTAAGAGATATACAGTGGTGCTTGAAAGTTTGTGAACTCTTTAGATATGTTTCTATTTCTCCGGAAATATGACTTAACATGTAATACTCTTCCTAAAACTAGATCAAGGGGCCCAGACTAAACAAATGAGACAAACAGTGAGTTTCTTCCTATGGATTGAAACACCTGCCTCTAATTTTCCCTTTAAATTAACAGATAATCCTTGAACTTCACATACTTCTGCCACACACAAATATGGAGGACTGGATAATCCCCCTTAGTAAATGAACGAATAATTGTAATTTGTTTTTTAAAACAAATCTCATTTGTTTAATTGGGCTCCCTTGTCTCCTTTGATTGTTTTTTAGTTCACATTCATGTCAAAACAAGCACCGTTTTATCATATCACTACAATTACCTCAATCATAGTTGGTACAGTATCCACTATATATTAACAAATGACTTCCTGTCATCAGACTTACCTCTCCACCATTCGAGGTAAAACCAGACGTGTCATCTGGAAAGGTGAAGAGAAAGAGTGAAAGAATTAGGCAAGAAAAGTCTATTAATGTGGGTGCGTTGTAGAAAAGTGTGTGGAGATATGTGTCCACGCTGGTGAACCTGTGTGTGTGTGGGTAGTGTGTGGAGAGGTGGTTAGAACGGAAGACAAAGAGTGAAAAGAACTGATAATGCTAGCAGGGGGAGCAGTTGAAAGAAATGGTGAATGACATAAATTATGTGTTAAAAAGAGTGGGTGGACTTTAGCTTTTGCTTTGGGAGCTGCTGAACACGGTGAAGAGGGACAGAAGTGACTTAGTATGCTCTAAGTCCTAGTGTTGTGTGTGGGTGTCTTTATTGGTGAGTGGGAGTACCTGACAGTGGATTTCAAACAATCTCTGCCATTTGAATCCACTTGGACAAACTTAACAACTCAAAAGTAAGATGCACCAATGAGCAATAACATTTAACAGCGTAGGTCTACAGAGTTCATGTTGTCCAGCCTGGGAATTAACCACCTGAATTTGAGCAGTTGATCAAAGGAATATTGGTAAAAACTGCAGTGCCAATAAACAAATCTATTTATCCACACAGACATGAGGCCACAATCACTGCCAGAGGTGCCTCTGCTAAATATCAACTTGAAGGGAAATATTTATGCAATCACAAGTTTGATTTGTTCTTTGACATTAAAAAAGGTCATTAAAAAGCCTCATTACATCAATGTTTCAAAAAAAAAAACACTGACCTGACATACTGATGTTATGTTAATATTGACCATGGTGTCGATTAGCTGAAAAAAAAAAAAAAAAGGAGAATTATTATTACAACATAGCAAACTACGTAGATGTCACTGTGTCAAAGAATCATTTTAGTGACTTCTCTGTTGTTTCATGCTTTTATGTAATACAGTATATATGTAAATATATGTATATTTGCTACTTCTGGCCACAGTGACCAACTGTAAGAAAATGTTGCATTGCATTGCCTAATGCTTCAGAAAAGAAATATATAATGATTAGAGTATAAATGTATAAAATACATTTGAATAAGTTTCACTCAGCTGGCCATATTTTAGCAAGTACACTGATATATTATGTGTATCACAATGACAAACTATGTGCTAGTATTACTGGTTCTATACTTTACAATCTCCATATGTCTATATGACATAATATTTTATACAGTTGTGATAATAGAATAACCCTCCAACTTACATTTTCAAGATTGGGGATGTTGAGAAAAAATTCAGGGTATGAATACGATGTTCCAACATTGTTCACTGTTAAGAAGAGAACAACAGCAGCACTGTGACATCCACAATACAACAAAATGCTGGCAAAGTGATGGATGAAAAGGAGATTGAATTTCGGAAAATATGGAATTCAGAGTGCTATTCCTCCTTTTGGTCTAAGGAGGGCAGCAAAGGGCTGAAGAACCCAGGATAAATCTTGATTACATGACATACTATGCTGGTCTACATTATATGGCATTCCCAATGTCTGTAGACCTTGATTTAATTTGAATTTGGCCTACAGACTTTGGGAATGAATTTGGCATGTCATTTGACCGGCTCAGTCAGATTTTATCAAGGTGGCCTAAGACATGCTGCAGTCTTACCCAATACTCCAATCTCCAGCCCCGCAAGTCCAGCTTCAATCTTGGGGTAGATATCTACAGAACTGAAGTCTGCTGCGATTGTTTTGGTCTCCACACCACATTTGCTTGCTGAAGACACAGATATGGATAAAGAATTTAACTATTTGTATAGAGATACCTATGGCAAGCCTTTTTAACATTTAACAAGTAGACAGGATATACAATTAAGATATCTGCATTGTCTTTCCGCCTAGTCAAAAGTGTCATT
>JAUYWH010000018.1:16099379-16116535 GCA_034779795.1 Ctenopoma multispine | reverse complement strand
GAGAGAGAGAGAGAGAGAGAGAGAGAGAGAGAGAGAGAGAGAGAGAGAGAGAGAGAGAGAGAGAGAGGTCCGCTCTGTCATCAGTGACAGTCGAGCGAAAGGATGCCCTGGAACTGCCTGGCACAAACAGCAGCAGCAGCAAGAACCTATTTTTAGCAATTCCCATCTTTCAGAAGGAACTATTCATCACACCTCTGGCTAAATATAACAAAAAGTGGATGGGGAGTAGGATGGAGAGTCAGAACATTACAATATGTCCCAGAGTAACCTGCAGAGTCCAACCAAAAGAGAACCATTAAACTTATTCTTGTGCAATGTCAGTATGTTCTGTAGTTTCAATTTTGTGTAATTATTTCTCCTCCTATTTCACATACATTACATTGCTGTTTACACCTGTTTTACACTTGTGTAGTAATGCTATGTTGGGTGGGTCAAACCACGAGTTCGGCTGGGTGCCCTGAGCAGCACAGCCTCTAGGGTCTGCCAGTGCTTTTAGACTCTTAGGCTGCCTAACTTTTACATGCAAGGTATCCAAAAACGTTTCCACCTGAAACCCGTCTTAAGACGGTTAAAGATGAGAACACTATACTACACTACAACGACAATTATTTTGATATATATATATGACGATTATGATGATTTGCCAGGTTAAAAAAGGACTTAATGTTTTACACTACAGTCATCCACTGTGTTTATGCTGGAATATGTCATTTAAAAAGATGAAACATATGACTGACATCAGCACTGTGGAGGTGAAAATGACAATACATAATGAAAAACACAATACTGCCAGTAACAATATGTGAATGCATGAAAAATTACACTTAGCCAGTGTTGCTAAGTTAGGACCATGATTGGAAACATCTTACAGGACCTTGGTGTGATAGTCTTATGTTTCTCACATTTGCTACTTTTGTCTACAAAAGAAATAATTCAAATTAAGTTGCTAAGGCTTTTGAGAGGGGTGCGGTTGTCCATGTCTGGCATCTCAGAGGTGTTTCTGTATGAAAATGAGCCTATAGGTGCACAAGCAGAATACTGAACAGGTGAAATGGTGGTATGATTTTTCATTGTATGAAAGTGTGCTTGTGCCACTTTGATAAAAATTTCTTTTTCATACAGACACATTCAGAACTTGTTCTACAGATGCTTTGATAACTGAGGCCTCTGATCTTTGCTGCTTTCATGAAATGTGGCGCTGCCGCAGTGCCTAATACAAATATCCCTGCAGCAATGACAAAGTTTATTTTAAGAAAATATTCAGTTATTTTTATACCATTCTTTCCTTATAATACTCTACTCATCTGCCCATCTCCCCTTTGTGTGATCTTCAAAAGTACAGATGAGGCTGAGGTGCCAAGCATCCTCTAGGGCTGCAGCAGAGCCAAACAGAAGGGAGTGGGGGTGGAAAGAGGAGAGAAAATGACAAACACGAACATGGGGGATCCTCGGGGCAACTAAAAATAGCGCAAAAAAGAGGAGGGGCGAGTGAGGGACAGTCTGCAGGCACAGCGTTGAGGGAAACATAGGCTGGGTTATTTTTAGTTGTTTTAAGAATGAACTGTTTTGCAGTCGGAACAGGAAAAAAAAGCTTTTACAGCTGAGTGCATGTTCCCTTCACTCAGATAAAACAAGTCTATTTTAGAAACTGTTGTCTTGTGCAAATGTAGGTTAGGCTGGCTAGGTGTTCTATGATAGTGCTACTATGTGCCACCATTTGGATATTAAAACTGATAGACAACATCATTTAATTGTAGAACACAACTGAAGAACCAGGACTACATCAGCTTTTTCTATTGTCTGCACATAAAAGAGGACATGAAGCCATTTTAGTCCAATATAACCCTTTAACTAACATATCTGCCCATGGTGTAGTATTCTTATGCTTGCATATAATTCCTATATAATGCAGCTGCCTCTCTGGACATGCAAAAATGTAATAACCCATTAATACTATATACATAGTCCTGCCTTAATGGGTAAACACCATACAATGAAGGGGAAGAAGAGACGACTCAGGAGACAAATACAGTGACTTCAGAAAGTATTGAGATCCATTCACTTTTTTGCACATTTGACTGCATCTAAATAAGAAAATGCTATTTTTGACCATCAATTTTATCCATTTAAAACAACAACTACAACTACAACACAAGAAAGTATCAAAACTTTCTGAAGCCACTGTATAAGCCAGCATCGTGCCCTACCTCTAGTACTGTCATTTAGCATTGTAGTCAAGACCAGCTAATCCAAGTCTTTACCAGGATCAGAGTAACCGAGACTTTAAGCAGTAGAGACCAAGTCAAGACCAAGACCAATACCAAAACAGGGAGAGACAAGACCACAAGTCCAGACACTTTTAACATTTAATACACAGTGTTTTGTGTTGTTGGGTGCCTGCTTTTGGTTCTCTGGTATCTTGTTAGTTTAAGTTGGGTATCTCCATTTGTTCCGTTTACCTACCCTTGGGTAGTTTTGTAACAGCCATGTCATTAAGAGGCTCTGGCCTCTATTAGCACATCTACAATGGCTACAGTGACCATTATAATAACAAAAACAGCCTCTGTATGTGTACATATTTCGGATATGCAACAACTTTGAAGCTCTGATAAACCTTTTGCTTAAAAGCCTGAGCTCTGTTCAACTGAAAAAAAGACATCACAGATCATTAAATAAAAAAATAAAACAAAGTTTTCAAGAGTGCACTATGCAGCAGTGATTTAAAATATAATGAATAATGGAAATGTTAGACCATAGCACCAAACACTCAAGTCTGCACCTCTACAGCTTGTATGGTTCTGTATGTTGAGGGTTTTAAATGGATTAGAAAGTTTTTTTAAGAGAAATAGTTAAAATAATCACCAGGTCTAATTTCTAAAATTTTCATATTTTCTGGTTGCCAAGCATATGTGAGTTTGCAAATATTACACAAATAAAACAATTAGTTAGTTCCAGACCTGTATACTAGATACTACGTGTGCATAATATGTCAGTAAACAAGCACAGAATTATGGAAACACAATTAACCAGCTGCATCTTTATTACAATACAATAAACTATTGCCTAAGATTTATTCTGAACTACAATGTACAACTACAATGTCTCCCTCTGATACCATCATGCCTCTCTCTTTCTCTCTCTCTCATACTCACACACACAAACACACTCTCACAAGTGAGATGTGGGCACCAGTGAACCAGAATCCCGAGGATCCTGCGTCTCATGTGAAACTCATTTATGAATGGCTTTAGTCTTGTTATATAATCGGGCCATTCTCTCAATCA
The DNA here is from genome assembly GCA_034779795.1 of Ctenopoma multispine. Taxonomy (NCBI): domain Eukaryota; kingdom Metazoa; phylum Chordata; class Actinopteri; order Anabantiformes; family Anabantidae; genus Ctenopoma; species Ctenopoma multispine. The sequence goes on along the minus strand of JAUYWH010000018.1, from coordinate 16,113,251 downwards.
AGTCCACTTCAGTGGCATAAAACTTGTGAATGAAAGAAGCAGCTGAGGCTAACGGGCTTCTTCACTTCATTGCATATTCTGAATCATTTTGTATGTGTAATCCAAAAATAAAAAACCCATCTGACGCATTTCCATTTTTGGCTGCACACAAAAAGATCAAAGGCAACTTCGGCTAACATCTTCAAAACATTTGGGTTTCTCTAACAGACTGATACAACAGCGGCTTACACAAGATGAAAATGCATTTTTTATATTAGTGGCAAATCTAAACTCTAAAATAAATTCTAACAGTAAGGAGCCAAGTGTCCAAATAAAAATGGAAATAAAAATAAACCGTTTAGTTTTGGGAACACTTGACTCTACTGAACTTTATGTTCTTCACCTTTTGATTTCCACAGACCGAGAAGGATCCAGTGTAATCTATCTTGATAGGAAAAAAAATATTTCTGAACCTTGAACACCAGACTCACCATTTAAACAATACCAGCTGTCTGTTCAAACTTCAAGGTTCAGTCAGTGAACAGGGTGGCCAGATGGAGAGTATTCAATCTGATTTGATAATCCCCTCGAACCATAATCCAATCAGAAGACTGACTACAGTTTACCCCCAATGACAACATGCTGATCATTTCCTGCCCTTTGTTGCTCGTCAGACGCATCACAGGCCAAAATCAGCTGTAGTCTGCTGATGCCCAGACCAATAAACTGTGCTAAAGTAAAACGAGGAAACTAGAGGCTTCATAATCACCAGTCTGAACTATGAGAAAGTCTGAGCAAACTTATTATGCAACACAGCTGTGACACGGTGCAACAGCACAGAAATGACTTTATCATTTGGTCAAAGAACAAAATTTACTGTGTAAAAGAAAACGTGCGTGACTCTAATGCATTTAAAAAATGTTTGCTGCGAAGCTGTCACGCTGTCAAATTGAGTTTGTATCAGATCAAGTCCTACAAGTTCATTTGCTGTTATATAAATAACTAAATTCAACCATTTTAGAGTCCTGGCAAAAATCCCAACAGGAATGTTACAGTATAACTAAAAAGTATGTATGGCTTTAATAATTAATTATCAATTTATCTTTGTAGCTCAGTTACAGGCCCTCCTTGCTTAAGGACCTGTTATCTATTGCTGATAATATGAAGCTGTAAGACACAATTTCTTGGAACATGAAATCTTTTTTGGACAATGATATATTTAGTATTTAATCTAAGGTTAAATGCAACAACTCAAAGCTAAGTTAAAGAGGTGTTTACCACAAATATGCTAACTTTTTGCTACAAATAAGAGTTCAACACAAGTGGAAAATTCCAATGACATCTTACCAAATTTTGCCCCATTGCTTGTTATATCTATCCAAGCTCAAAAATCTAAATCAATTTTAATTGTTGACATGTTTGATTTGATGTTTGAAGTGGTACATCCTCACATTTGAGAAGGTAGAAATTATTCATCAAATATAACAGTGGTTGTATTAATTTCTTTTCAGTTAATCTATCGTTTCATTTTGACTATGCTCATTACTGTGACGATCTGCAGGACATCTGGACCAAAACATATTTAATATTATTAAAGATTTATTATTACCAGACGACTGCAACTTTAGCTGAGGAGCTTTTACACATAGATAAATGCTTTGTTAATAACACTGTTTACAAATGTATTAAAGTTTATGTGCTTTCTCTTATTTAGGGTAATTGAGATACAGTAATGATACAACGAACTTACATTTTATAAACCATCTTTATGTGACACGGTAAAGTGTTAGTGTTGACATATATTTTTCTCACCTGCCCACTTCCCCAGTTTGGTGGGTGATACAAGCCGCCCGTTGCCCAGCACCCACACCCTGATCCCGGACAGGAGCCGGTACACGGCGCACACAGACAGCCAGCCAGCGGTCAGAGCACCGAGCCAGAAAAGCGGCGTCTCCACGGCACGAAGCACGGTTTCTACGCCGGACGACATGGCTGCGCCACAGTGTGTCTGTATTATCTGACTTTACTAACGCCAGGACCTAAGACCTGTATATGAATTCAGTACCAAGTGCTCAAAGTGCTAAAACATGCGTAAAAGAAACCAGGATATCCGCATCAGCGCTTGGCTGCCTGTGATTGGACGATTCTCTTCTTCGTTTACACGTTTAGTAGCAAACTACAACAAGACAAAGTTTTACTACCACCTACTGGTATACCACAGTCCCAGCTGCTATCAGCCCAGTATTTTACACACATTAAAACGTATGCAAAATGAAATACCCTGAACTGTTACGTTGTCTTACCACGTTTATCTTCAAATGTAATATCTGTGTCAACTTCTAAAAATATAAAGCATCATCATGATAAATATATATTGTTTCACATTCATTAAGTTTTACCCTTCAAGGTTTTGCAGTGAGGTTTAAAGATGTATTTACTGTTATATTTGTAGTTTTAAAAATTATTTTCTGGCATCTGTTTGAAAAAACAGGCCAGTAAATACGTATATCTAACTCTTCATCATCCTCTGCAGCTTTATTAAATCTAAATTCCATCATATTTTATCTCAATCTGCTTTTCCTTCATAAGTAAAAATATATGGATATATTTTCCCTATGTTTTAAAATATGTACATATTTTACTCTACATCCCACAACATCTGCAGCTTAATCTTAAGTCTTAAGTTGATGTCTTAGCTTACATCTTTATCTTTAGTCTTTAGGAGTTAAAATATTTGGAATATAAATTTTCACAAATGCTTAATCAAACATTTTTCTGCACCTTTGACTTTGATACCACTGTGTATCGTCACTGAAGACTGAAAATATACAATCTTGTTTTATCTTCCTTAGTTTTGTAATAGATGCCCATATCTTTTACACAGGTGTTCAGGGATTTTACTTTGATTTTAAAACAGTTCTTTACCGAGATATTTTTTATGCACTTTATTTTATGAATTTCTGTAACAAGTTTTTCTTTTTATTTCAGTATTTTATGTTTATTTATGACGGTCTCATTATTCCACCATGAAACTGTATCATTACTGCTACTGTCTAATTTAATTTATGAGTGTTTGCCAGTGCATAATATTATGTATATGCAAAGTCTTTATCCCAAACCAAACTGTGTTTATATGTTAATAATAGTAACTATTATTAATAATAATAATACATAACCGATCCTTTGCATTACAGTGTAAAAAATTATGTTTTAGATTGTTTTATATTTTTGGAGCTTAAGACTATTCAGTAAACTTTACGTGTTGTTGCACTTGATGTGGCTGTGAAAAATAATACTTTGCTGTTGTTGTTGTTTGCTGTTTATTGACGGTGTATTGATGACTATAGATTGCCTTACTGACTAAAGTGATCTGAGCAGTGTTACTGATATTTTCCAGCTCATGGAAAATCTACCTTTGAGTTGTTGTTGTTTTTTTCAGTAATTTGAAATAAATGCAAAAACAAAAATACTTTATTCTACCATTCTTTTTAATTTCTATGGTCTAATTATGTATAGAGTGTTTTATCTATAGCTAAAACAGAGTGCCCTATTAGATTTTATGATGTGTTTTAGCTGTTTCTGTATTTGCTGTAATAAACACTGAGAGATTAGGTTGTAGCAATAAGACTGTTTTCCCTCATGTTTTGTTGGTTTTGTCAAAATATTGTATAATTTCTAGATATGGACCATATTCTAAAAATGTATAAATGTTTTTCTTTAGCAATCACAATCAGTATTTATGAGAAATACTCACAGTAGCATGAGAACGCTATTAACACAACAAATGTGAGGCATGTAGACTCATACTTAACCTGTGAATTTGTGGGAATTATTTTGTCAAACTGGGGTCTAAATACAAAAACTGTCTTTATTTAAGTAAAATTTGGTGTTTGCTGTAAAGTTCGATTGATACACTATAGGATATGAAACATGCATATCCTTAAATCTATGTGATTTTTTATTTTCATTTTAATTTCTTTTTAGTTTATAGAAGTCACAAGATATAATTTATAATAATAATAACAACTTCGCATACAGACACACACATACGAAGTACACAATTCAGCCAAGTGGAGCAGACAGCAGTAGTCCATAATGTGAGAGTGAAAGTTACATAAGAGCATTGCGTCTAAAAATAGAAATGCAGCAATGGTAAACAGGAGTCTAAACTGTTGGCTCTAAGCTTTCAAAGGAACCTGAATGAAATTTAGATTAAAGCAAAATCTCTGACATAAATGGACCAGCTGCTGATCATGACCAGGAGAGCCTGCAGGCAAATACAGTAGGCCTGGTGTCCACGTGAGAGTGAGTGTGAGTGAGGCGGACACACACTGAAAGTTTTGACTTTGACAAAACATATTGAAAAACAGGTGGTTATGTGTTATGTATGGGCATTAAAAATATACGGATGTCTTTTAATCACTACAGCCTGCATCATTGTTTTTTTGATTGTTATTTTTGAGAATGGATGTTGTTGTTAGACAGACATAAAGTTGAAAAGATTTGCAATAAATGTCCTTTGAAATGTATTCAGGGCATACAGAAATTGTTACAAACAATATACGTACGCAATTTAGTTCTTTGTGAATTTTACAGGATGGCAATACATAATTCTTTATCTTCTTTATGATCAAAATCAACTCACACACGAACAAAAAACTGTGCATCATTTGTGTTGGGGGAGCACGGTGATGTAGTGGTTAGCCCTTTCACATTACAGCAAGACGGACCCGGGTTTGAATCCGTGAGTCACTGGGTTTCTCTCTGTGTGGACTTCTGTGTGAGTGTATGTTCTCCCGTGTCTGCGTAGGTTCTCTCTGGGCACTCCAGCTTCCTCCCACCGTCCAAACACATACACGTTAGGTTAACTGGTCACTTAAAATTGCCCATAGGTGTGCATGTGTGTGAATAGTTCTGTATGTCAGCAAGTGACAGACTGGTGGCCTGTCCAGGGTCTACCCTGCATGATTTTACAGCAGAACATCAAGTTCAATTTTAATTTCAGCTTTATTGTCATTTCCACACAGATGTATGTCACGCATAGACAGAAAGGTGATGCCGTTCCTGATGGAGCAAGTTGCAGTGCAGTAAAAAATGCAAAGAAACTAAAGCATTGTTTACTGAAACTAAAATTTACAAACAAAAAATTGACAGGACAGATACAACCCTCAGGTGTGTAGTGAGCAGCAGTAAATGGACACACTGATTAGAATTTATTTTAAACATGACACTGTTTAAAGTGTTGTTGACGTTCTTTAATAAACATATCCAAAATCTAAAATGACACAAGATTTAACACTGCTTTTATTATAAATCAGAGCTGATGCATAAACGTTTCAAAGAAGCATTAATATTGAAACATACATTAGTTTGATTTCAGAAATAAAAAAACACACAGATTAACTGCTTATTAATTCATAATCACCATTAACCCATTCAGTCATTTTGGGATATGATTAAAAGATTTCCTTTACATTATATCTATCTATATGTCTCCCATATAGACCATAGACATTATGACAGATATTAACAAAAAAGAAAAAAGCTGTTACAATATCAGACAGAATGAGATTAAATTTACCTACAATTATGATCAACTGATATTTAACAAACACCTATATATATATATATATATATATATATATACACAGACACACACACACACTCACTCTCTCACATACACACACTTATACTCTTACGTCTGAGGTCAAGGATGCGCAGTGTCTCTGTGTCTCTTTGTCATCTGTTGTTAAACTGGGAAATCAGTTACTCAGGGGCAAACGCAGAATTGACTTTAATTACATATTCAAAGGAGTTTCACATTTTGAAAAATGAGCTTTTAAATAATCAAAAGTAAATGTTTATCAGGTTTTGTTTTTAGTTCAAGACAGTTGCACAAGAAATGGAAGCAGATTTCCATTTTATCTCTGAGAATCTGAGAACTTCAAACAATAAAATGTACTGGTTTCTATGCAGTACAATGCTGGACATTTTTATCTTAAGCATTTCCGCCTGATACAAATGCAGGAACAGACCATGTTTATGTGGCAGGTGCTTGGTGATGTTTGTACAGCAGCATCTCTGTAAGATTTCAACAAATTGATCATATTGATTGAACATATGTGATGTGTGCTGTAGGCTGATACAGATGCTTTAAGTTTGTGTATTGAGTTTTCATGCAAATTAATAAATAATTATTATAGATAATAATTATAAAATTTAGACTATGCTTTACAAATAATAGTAAATATTGTAATAATATATTGCTCTTTATTTTTCACATGCAGATGTAAACACACATAAACTACACCCACTGCAAGAGCTCATTTGAAACCCCAAATCACATTATGATTTACAGTACAAGGACAAATATATCTACAGTGACACATAAAAAGGACCCAGTTGAAAGTAAAATACACAATTTACTATCTGGACCCGGATTTCTCCTGTGTTTTCCAATACTATACACAATTCCAGTATTTCTTATATTTTTTCTAAAATAGCAATTGTCTCCATCCTCACAGCTCACAAAGCAGAGAACTATAGCTACCCAAAAGCCTTGTGATCAGTGTGTGTATTCTGACTTATGTGTAATTGTTATTACATCTCTATTAAGCAGGTAAACTGATTAAAAAGATAGCCTGGGGGAAAACTGCAGGGAGAAGACATCTTAGACACCTTCCAAACCAGGAGCTCCCTGCTCCGTGAGCTGCTGCGCTACTTAGCTGGAGCCAAGAGGAGATGTTTCCTAATGGGCATGTGAAAGACCCAGTAGACCCAGGGATTATGGGCCATAATTCACAACATCTATATGATGTGACTCTCTGTATTTGACAATACAGATTTTATATGAGTCATATCAGTATTACGTTTCCAGATAGGACATTTGTAAAACCAGAAGAACAGCTTAAACATTAGGTTAGAGATGTCACAACAAAGAAGTCAAAGTTTTTCATTTTAGATTTTGTAAAGAATATTTAGTTTTCTCAAACCAGCTGATTTCACATGGCAGTGCAGGTGGATTAAAGTTACAGAGAGTCCTGTCACTCAAAGTGTTTGCACATTTAACTATTATAGATATTTATATTTCTTGATGTTCATGTTTTAGTGCTGAGCCTAAGGAACAAATGAAATTCTCGACAAACACTGTTTGTAATTATGGTGATTTAGGCTCATTGTCAGTTTGCAAAACTGTTGAACAGGCAAGAAGAAAAGGTTTAGTATACAAAAGTAGTGAGATATTTACAATCTCGTAGTATGTGGTGATCAATATAATAAGAAATATTGATAAGAAGAAGAATATTTAAAATACAGCAGAAATCACACTAGATGTAAAGTAAAGCAGTGAATGTGGGAATTCATTTTTCGTGCGTGAACGTGTTCACACCAATTGTCCCTGAATATAACAAAAACTATCAATTACTTCCCTTTAACAGTTTTTTTTCTATTCACTCTGTAGATTCCACCTTCTGACCTTGCTGAGGTTCACTGCTGCCGTCTCCCAGCGTAGTGTGTGTGCAAACCTGCGAGTTTGAAACACATAAACAAAAGTTAAATCATAATGAGAAAACAGAAGCAAATATATATTTTGATACTGAAAAGAACTGTTTTCTGTTTTGTCTTGTGTAGCACCTGCTTTAGGAGGAAACGTGACTGGACAGTGGTGGGTTAGTATGATGGGAAAAGGCACTAAATAAAAGTTAGAAGAAATGCAGAAGACAACTGTCAGAAGAGTTGGAGCATCCATATCTTGTACACTTGTACTGCAGAGTAGGTATTGTTGCACTTTCTGAATAGCACTTTGTTGTGAGAAATAAAGAAAAGGTGTATTTGAAAATGCAAACTATTCAAACTGAAAGGATACACAAAGTTGACGTTAAATGATCATTAGATTTCTCCAGTGACTAAATGATTTGTAGTACATCATTTAATATTTGATGGCTACGCAGAAGACTCAAAAAATCAAAATCTAATATAATCTAATAAAAAATAAATGTTTAAAAAATGGGACACTGTTGAGACACTGAGAATACATGTCTTAATAACCTAACACAGTACTACTAAAAGCACATCCTAACTGCTGAGTGGCATTTTCCCTGACATGTGTCTGTCCAATACTCAGTCTACGTCCCAAAGCTTCAGTAAGCAGACATATAGGAATCAAACCGTCGTGTTGCTACAGTACAAGCTCCTGTTAACAAATGTGTGTATTTCCACTTTCTCGCTTAAACTAAAAAAGCTGCAGTTTGAAGATACTTAACAAAACATACATCAGGTAAGACGCTGCACGTACAGAGAAGATATTATAATACAGGAATGTGATTCTGATACAAAACAATGAATTAATTGAAAACTTCTTTTTCTTAATGTATAAGATTCTAATGTGATATGAAAACCCACCAGATTGTTCCCCTTTCAAAAATATGTATTTATAGCACAATAGAAACATTGACTGTGCATAATTAGTCACATCACAAGCATGACACCAAACAATCCCAGTCTTGCTTCTGGATTGTGTGTTTTGCTGCTGTGTGAGGTTGGAGATGGTGTAGTTTGCACAGCGGTGCAAATACACCACTCCTTATTTTAGCATTTTCTTTTTTGACCTGTGGCCTCACTCACTTAGTGATACATCACAACTGGAAAGGCACGTGATTAATATTGAAGTCGATGTAAACGTGTGACATCATGTCATTAAAACTGAGCACTGTCATCTGAGTGTGAGGAAGACATGGGTCACACTTGTACACTTTGTGAGTCCAGACATCGGTGTTACAACAAACCACCGAGCTTATCTTGACAGCAGCAGTGTGACATCTCAGTCCCAACAACCCGAACGACGCTCATATCCTCCACAAATGCTTTTTGGGGTAAGGGCTTCCCATTCATGTACGCACAGCAAGCCCAGACCGCAAAAAGATTCGTGACGGACAACTGCTACCACTCCTAAATCCAGTCCAGTCCACGACTCCTCGGGGGTCTTCATTCTTCAAGTGTTTTCACATAAAACACATTGTGCATGTGCAGGTGTTTATGCATAATCGACTCTGTTGTTTGGTTTTTCATCCTCCGAAGATGTAGCTACCAATACTGAAAACCAATGGAGTGGCATTGCTTTGCAGCAACACGCAGTCTTGTTATTAAAAAGAGCGGCGATGAGGAGAGGCGGCATCTCATTGTCGTTATAGACTTTAACACGCAGCAGAGGGATGGCCGCGATTTCATTGGACAGTACCACTGGTGATCTACCAATAGCAACGCGAAGGAAAAGAGCACCTAAGCATGAGGCCGGAGCACCTGACAGTTTCATTATTACTCCCAGGATTCACTATAGTGCGACTTTATGGGCAGCGAAGTAATGGTCGATAACAGATGCAAACACGCGAGTCAACAACATGGTCTGATGTGTGGTTTCCCATTTCTGGATCTTTTTTTTTTTTTTTTTTTTTTTTACACCGAAAAACAAACACTAGTTGAAAACCACTGGCGCCTCTAGTTTCATTAATAGTAAAGTTTTCTTTATTTGCAAAGGGTTAATTTGGCTCCAAACCTCAAGCTGCCAAAGCAGGGGCCCCACCCTCGCTCCGTTTTCATTGGTCCGTCCAGCTTTTCGTTCGTGGTCGCGTCTCCCAGCCTGTCACGATTTCTCCCATCTGTCTCGAGCGCACCGGAGCCAGACGCCACTGACGCAGCACGCGCCTCACTCACTTTTAGCAGTCACGACTCGAGACTCATCGTGCACACAAGGTAAAAAATCTGCAAACAAGGATCAAATCGAAAAGGAAAGCTTCTAACTGAAGTGGTGGAGGTGTTGGTGGGCTGCTCGCGGTTCAGCTTCTGCATAAAAAAAAAAAAATCAGTGCTTTGCAGCGACCAACCACAAGAGCAAGCGCCAAACACATGAAACATCTGGAGCTGTGTATGTGAAATATGGTGCATCAAACTTATGAGAAATGCCCACAGTGGCAGTGAAACACGCTCCGAGTGTTAATAAAACACTTCAGCACCACAGCGAGAGGACAGCTCCCCACTCACTGTGAAATCATGTTCAACTCCAAAATAACCCCCAAGATCTCAGGCCTCAGTGTCATAAAGCAACAATAATAAGAACAATAATGCCAATAATGACTACAGTACAACCAAGAGATGACATCCACCCCGTTTAAACAGAACTGAGGGTGATTCCCCAGTAGCTGCAAAGACTGGTTTGAAATCCCTTCAAGCACGCTGCAAAAACAGCAAGAAACCACACAAAATAAGCATGACACCGCTCTTCTGTCCGCACACATCCCGCCTCAATCAAACTATCCCGTTCACAACTGCCCTGCGTTTTGCAATGAATAAAAAGCACGAGCTACACACACACACACACACACACACACACACACACACACACAACAAAGCCTTGAGGTGGAAAAAAAGAAAGGAAGAAAGGAAGAGGTACAGCTGGAGAAAGGTTCACTGAACTCACCGTTGTGGCAGCCGGAGCCTCCTTTAAAAACACGAAAATGAACAATAAAAGCTTGTTTCCCCATAAAACCCGCTGTGGCTTTTCGCTTCTTGAACCTGTGCACACACTGTACTCTTGAATGGTGCCTTTTATAGGAGTGATGCCCCCTATCTATTTCTGGATCACGATCCAACCCCGTTTCTATTTTTAGCTCGCGCATGATGAAAAAAGAAAAGCTCGCAGAGGTTCCTTGGAGGAATTTCGAGCGTGCGGCGTTCGAGAACTGGCGCGAGCTCCCGCTCCCCCCCCCCTCCCCCTCCCCCTCCCCTGCACGCTAGATGCGCGTGCACGACAGCGGTTCCCTAATAACGATGCTGAGGTAAAGTGCACGCCCGCGCGTTTGAACGGAATCGTGAAAAGTGTGCAGAAATTGTCTTTTGTTCATTTAGGACCTCACGATTCATGATCGCGCCTCCACCCTATCAAACTATAAATAAACCCACATGCGCGGATCTGTAATTTGTAGCTCGTTTGCACAGTTTTTTTTTGTCTTTATGCGGCCTGTTTTATATTTAAGTCGAACAGAAATGGAAAAATAAGACAGACTTCCTCCTCCTGGGGGCTGCGTCAGTCACTAGGCATTGACGTCAGGTGGAGAATCTCCCACTTTGAAGGTGGAAGCAGGAGCCTCCGTTGAGCGGGGCTTAAAAAAACAGTGAAAGTCCACGAAACATCAACTGCAAAATGTAAAATAGCAAAGGATAGGCTGAAGAACGCCAAAATGGAAATTGTTTTCTGTTTTCTTTTATGTTTTTTTGGGAGCAAAGGCAATGCCTGCCACACACAAATGAAATGGTGAGTAAACTACGGGCTCCACTGGTCAGGAGGCAAAGCGACAACAAACCTCGGATAGCGGCGTTTATTTTAAGACTTCCCCTAATAAAGCGACCATTTTTCTAAATCCCAAGGCCTGTGAATGTGGTTAAAATGCCTCCAGGTTGGGTTTACCCTCCAGCAGACCTCAGAGTGGCCTAAAGTGTGTTGATGCAGCTACACAAAAGGTGGAAGGCTCGTTACAGTCTGCCGCGGTCTCAGTCCTGCAGACTCCCCCCGCACAGGGCAGAATGCTGAAACGCGTAGTAACGGAGCGGCGCTTGGCCGAGCGATGATGCTATTTTTATCTCCCTTACTCAACACGGCTGGCGCTGCGGGTTTCTCTGCTCAAGGTAGTCTACTACTGTACGAGAAGAAAAACATAAACACGGGACAGCTTCCAGGCGATAAAACGGGCTGGATCTGGTTTCCCCAGAATAAAAAAAAAAGAATTATAGTGACAAATAATTCTCTTCAGATTACGAGATGCTTTTCCCTTTATCAGTGTATGTCTTTAAGAATGAGCCGCTGCCTCATTCATTAAAGCTGCAACCTGTAGGATTTTCATGGCATTTTTCTGTTGTAGATACTTTAATCTGCTGTTTTATGAAGTTCTCAAATAACAAATTTAATGTATAATTTGTTATTTGAAAACTTCATAAATTGTGGTTACAATAAATTATTGTATTAAAATTTTTTTGTGTTTTTATATTTCTTTTTTGTGTTTTTTCTATGTAAGTGCAGTTTCACTTTCAAACAGACAATCAGGCTGATTTAAAATGTATAATGTGGAGCTGAACCCAACAAACAAGCCATGCTGCACGTCAGGACTGTTGTAAGACCACGACACAATGAAAATAAAGTCTGTGATCACAGGGCACCAGGCACTCAGAGGTCTTCCATATGAATATCTGATATTACTGGTGTAGGTTATCATGCAGCCCAAGCACAATTGAAAAGGAACATTTAAAGACAAATGATAGATGCAAAAACAACAAGGTCAGCTGGTCGGTGCTAGTCTGTGTTATACATTATGTAATTCAGATGTGGTCTGTAACAGTCTCCTCAGCTGTTCTATGGTGCACATTGCTGGTATAAGTCTTTTACTGATTGTGCTCATGTGACCATCCACTGATGGAGGGGGTGACCATCTTTGTTCATGATGGTAGAGCCATAATCCTGTAAGCTTTAGTCACTCTCGCTTCCAACACATCAATGCATAGAACAGGATACTGACAACCACAGAAGGGTAGAACATCTGCAGCACAGTACTGCAGATGTTGAATGGTCAGTTCTGAATCTTGCTGTACAGGGCCTTGTTTCTCCCTAGGTATTTTTAATCCTCAACCATCTCTACAATTGCACCCCTAATGTCGTTGGGGTTTAAAGGAGTTATTTTCCTCCACTCCACCTCCAACTCTTTCGGTTTAGCAATGTTGACCTGAAAGGTTTGTTCAGTCCACACCACTCAACAGAACTGTGCACCACACCTCTACAGTTAAGATGATTAGTCTCCTTTATGAAATCAAACCTTTTCATGGAAATGATCATAACCAAAAGTGTTACATTGCTTCCAAAAGAAGAAAGAGAAAATCTCCACAGAGTCTGATTAGGACATTTTACTGGTGAGTTGTATTTTCTTGAAACAAGAAAAAAAACAAAAAAAAAACAGAAATCAACAAAACATAAAACATTATGACCTATAAGTCACCATAATCTGACCAGTCAATCGGCAACTAAACTTCAGTCTGGAACTCAGAAAGAAGATAGTGTCAGATTGTGGTTGTTGTGAATGGTGGACCCAAATGCAGACCAGGACAAGAGAGGGTTCAAACAAAAGAGACTTTAATATAAGGGAACATAACATACAAACAAGGAAGTGAACGGAACAGAAACTCACTCCAGGTGGAGGCAGACAGCAAACTAATAAACACTAACACTGACTGGGTGGTAAACTAGGTGTTGAGGGATAGTGAAGAAAGAGACTAAGCTAACTAACATAGGAGAGAGAAAAGAACTGAACAAAGTGTGAACCCAACAGAGTTCAGTTGGACCCCGCAGAGCGTTGGGCGGACGGCCCGAGGGAGGCAGCCGCGGACCCTGGACAGTGCCTCGCCGCGGAACAGGAACTGGAGAGGCGTCACCTGCGACCTTGACGCGGACCCTCCTGGGAGCAGGAACTGGAGAGGCGGCGTCGCCGTTGTCCCGCCTGGGAGCAGGAACTGGAGAGGCGGCGATTTCAAGGAGGGCCTGTCGCGGAGCAGGAGCTGGAGAGGCGGTGTCAACGCGGACCCGCCTTGGAGCAGGAGCTGGAGCAGGGGCAGAAAACACATTGCCCCACTGACAAACTGGAACTGGGACTGGAGAGGCGTCGACGACGTCCTCGACGTGGACCCGCCTTGGAACTGGGACTGGAGAGGCGCCGACGACGTCCTCGACGTGGCCCTGCCTTGGAACTGGAAAGACAGGGACTGCGTCTACGTGGACCCGCCGTGGAAGAGGGACTGGAGAGGTGGCGACTGCGTCGATGAGGACCCGCCGTGGAAGAGGGGCTGGAGAGGCGACTGCAA
>JAUYWH010000018.1:16037265-16096092 GCA_034779795.1 Ctenopoma multispine | reverse complement strand
CGTGGCTAAGGTGAGGGAGGAGCAGAAAGACATGGAAAAATGACACACCAAGGCAAGGGGAACACATGACACTGACAGATAGTGGATATTCGTCTTAAGGGGGAAGGCTGTACTGCCATTTCCAAGCCTTTCACAGTTTCTAAAACAGTTGCATCATTGCAGAGTATAAGGAGACACATTCTGGGCATAGTCAAAAGATGCAAGATTTCGAAAAATTTAGAGAGGAAAATAGTCAGAGATGTCATCAGGAACCACCAGATCTATGCCAAGGTAATTGTTACTGAATTGCCCTTTTCTTGACTTGTTGCAAGGGAAACTATTGTGTGGTCTCTTCATCATGGTGGGCATCAAGGTCATTGTCTAAAAAAAATCAATTGCTCACACAACCAAATAAAGTTTGTCCCTAAACATTCGAAGATGGAGATGAGTTACGGAAGTCTGTCCTTTGGTCTAATGAAACCAAACGCGAACTGTTTGGGCACGTGGATGACTCTTTTGTTTGGCAAAGGAATGGAGAAGCGTTTATTCCTTCCATCAGTTAAACATGGTGGTGGGAGCATAATGTTGTGGGGCTGTTTTGCTTTGCAGCAGATTATATTGACACTTGGAAGAATAATCTTAAGAAATCTGCTGGAGACAAAAATCAAAGTCCTGGAGTGGCTCTCTCGAAAGCCCAGGTCTCTATCCCATTGATAATCTGTGGCGTGGGCTCAAGGTTAATTTGAATGCTCAAAAACCACACAATATACTATATATGACCTGAAACAATTTACAATGAAAGAATGGGCTGAGATCCCTCAAGTGACTGGTGTCAACCTAGTTAGGAACTATGTATGGTTGTTTTCCGTTTTCAGATCTAATCAATTTGCCCTATTTTTTTTTATTCAGTGCATCAGCAAAATATCTTAAACTTAGTGAAGCTTTTGTTTTTGTTCTTTTGGAAGCAGTTAAACTATAAACTGTTTTGGTTATGGTCATTTCCATCTAAATATGAAGGGTTTTGTTTGATTTCATTAAAGGGGTACACTGACTGCATATACAGCATCCTGTTCTCTGCTGATGACAGAATCATCAGAGAACATCTGAAGGTGGGAGTACTGTGTATCTAAAGTTTGATGTGTAGAGGGTGTCTCATGTGTAAACATTGCAGAATTAGATGCTGTTGATAACATGAATGTAGAAGTCGAATCAAGATTTTGCTTGTAAAATTTTCAGGGGTTAGAATTATGACTAAAATGTGCTGTTACCTACAGACTGTGGAACAAAAAAAGTAGTTGGTAAAAATGGGGCTGATTTAACCCCCTATATAGTGTCAGGACTTTAATCCATAAATGATGCACCAGAATAAGAATCTATAAGTAACTAATGGTGGCAAAATGTGGAGTGTAAAAATCTAATATTTTCAATACTGATTTTTAGTGGATGACAATAAAAGATGAAAATATTCCAGTACAAGTACCTCAAAAATTTACTGAAGCACACTACTTGAGTAAACGTACTTAGTTATTTACCACTTTTGCTGGAGTCGATGGGCAACCACTCTACCAACTGCATCACTGCCACCATAATGCAGCTGACTTTCAGTTACCCACCTGTATAACCTATATAGCCCTAACCTATGAGCATTTCTCAGATTGCCAGGTCTAATGGTATTAAGAAATGAAGAAAGATAATCCTCACAGGGTTCTTGACTCTATAGTATCTTATAGTATACTAATGCTTTTATTTATTAACATTATTATGATTAGTAGTAGTAGGAGTAGTAGTAGTGTTAGTAATATTGTTTTAACTACTTCAGTATACTTTAACAATACTAATAATAACTGATACTTTATTAATCCCCTTAAGGAAATTCTTGTGGACAGACAGCTGCATTTTAGGTACCAAGGATCTGGGGTTCAGTGTCTTGTCCAAGGACACTTGACATGTAATCAGGAATTGGGGGAACTGGGAACCAATAGTCTAAGAACCTTGGCGTTCTTAGACGGCTGCTCTACCAACTGACCCAATTCTTTGAACTTGTTTAGGATACTTCAAGATACAGACACAATTCAAGTTTTAAACAGGTTTCCAGAAATTAAAGCACTATTCTTCTATTTTGCTTCTTAATACCTTCTCTCAACTTTTTAAAACTTTTCTCTCTGTTTTCCTCTCTCGTTTTCAGTCTTCAGGTTTTACAAATTATATATATAAAATGTAGAGAAACTTGTCCTGTTTCATCAAATGTTTATTTTATTTAAAACACAGACAGCATCACACAAAACCGCTCATTCAGTTATATGAGGCTTGTATTTTCTCTCCAGAACACAGATGAAGGCAGTTTTTAACTCATGATCCCACCTTCATTTTATCAGATATCCTCACATATAGCATATCACTGTCTCTGTTGAAGACTCCTGCCTTATCAGTGAAGGAATTATTGTGATAACACTTACAGTTTTCACACTGTGGCTTCATAAGGAGACACATCTAAACAAGCTGCAGGTGTCTGTGTTTGTTGCTCGCCCCTCTCTCCTTTCTCTCTCTCTGTTGAGAAACAGTTTGAAGCCAGCTCTGTGGAAGCCGGACAGTGTCTGTGTTAACTGACTCCTCTAATCAATGATATGTGTCCTCACCTTTTACTAATAGTCACTGTCAGTGTTGGCCCCTTACTACTGTCATTACCAGTATTTCTTATCAAACTAATAACTCCAGGATTTCATCAGTATCAGCTATAGTTTTTAAATCAAGGAGGGTGTAACAAGTGGTACCTTACTGTGTACTCCCTAACAGTGACTCATTGTTTTCATTACTAGTGTAATGGCATTACATTTGAGCTGGAGCTGTCCATGGTACTAAACACAACCAGGAAGGCTTTCAAATACTGTTGGGCTTATTATGCAGATATTAAAGCTGCAGAAACTATAGATATATAAATATAGCTTAAATATGCATATGTTTATAAAATATTCAGAAGGTTGTTGGTTCAATCCCTCAACCAGTAGGATTAAATCTGAAAAAAACAGTCCCTTAGTGGCTACAGGTCACTCTGTGGTTATACTGGGCAGCTTCCAGGTGTGAATGGACTGAAATCATGGAATTACAATATTTTTTTCTCAGTTGATAAATTGTAATGTTGAAGATAATGATCAGTTGCAGTCCTACATTAGCTAGTCTGAGTAAAACACAAGATAACTTAGGACTATGAAAAACTAAATTAGAAAGGATGGGTAAAAGAATAAGAAATTGTGGCGCTAAACAAAAACTATTATTATACACACAGTCAATATATTCCTCCTACACTGACCTAAAACAACAATGATGTACAAAATGTCCCCAAATCTCTTGTGGATGCAGCCTTGAAAAACACAATGCACACTCTATGAACTCTGATGAACTAGATTAACTATTGTTGTATGTGTATGTGTATGAATTCTAGCCAAAACCAAAAAAAAACAAAAATCATTTTATGTTTTCCACTTTTCATCTTCTTCACCATATCTGACACATCCTGTCACAAATCATGTGTAGTTTTCTACTGCTGAGGAGTCGTTAGGAGTCTAATATCCGTATGATAGTACAAGAGTACACACACAAATGAGTGTAAGTCTACACCAAAAATGAGAAACAGTCCCATTCAAATAAACTTTCTTTCCATGTGTGCTGAAATCTTGATCCTCTCCTACGTCACTGTGTCTTTAAAATAGCCTTCCCCTTTCATGTCCATGTAGGAAAGTCACTATTATGTAATATCATGCAGCAACATCCATTCAGTGTTACTATATTCAACAGCGGTGAGCCAAATATATCTACATACTGTGAGGTGCAATAACAAATTTCAACATGGAAATACAAATCAAAAGTTTAACATCAGAGCAAATGAGAATAACCAAACATCACCATGTTTTGCAATCTAGCACATATTTAGCAGCAAGTTTGACATGCACACAAATAGATTTGCGAAAACTGATGCAATTTTCAATATATTATTACAAACTGCATCAGTAAATATAGCACCTGTATAAAAAGAATGTAATCACTTTTACCAGCCCACTGGAGCACAAAAATTTAGCATCTGTTAAAACATGAGCCTATTACTAACATGCAACTAATAAATATATGATTAGCAGATTATTGCCACAATTTATAACAGAGTATGATAAATAACATTAACACTGACATTTGCTGTACCAGTATCATATAATAGAACTATTACAATAAAATACATATATATATATATATATATTATAAGTTCAACTCCATGTTTATAAGGCAATTATCCAAGGGGGTCAATAAAGTATGTCATTATCATTATTAATGAAGCCAACAATTTGAACATGTAACATCTGTAAGCCAAATTAATCCAAATCATGTATAAGCATTAAATACAGTGATTATTTAAATGTGTAAATAGTGCATAGAAGTTTATGTTTAGCTAATGCAGTAACAAAATTAGCTGCCTCAGCTGCCGCAGACTTAACAAAGGACTCCCAGTGAGTATACTATCACTCTGAAAACACTCAATGGGTACAGAGCATCACACACACCCATTCAATGCAGTGTCTTTATGGTGTGCTAACTCACATGCCTATTACATAACAGGGCTCCTACTCCCATGCCTAATGCCCCTGACAAATCCATACACACTTTGCTGCACACGAGCTATTTATATACTGCACCCAAGACATGGCTTGTCAAAAATACCACTCCAGTCAATTATTCATTGAGAAACATTCCAAAACAGAGTTGGAGTGGGTTTGGGTGCACAGAATAGACCAAGAGCCCAACAATAAATAATCACCATTAGCAATGAATCTGAGGGAGAAAGGCGGGAGCTGCAAACATGCCCTCTCATGTGTTGTGCTCGTATTTCTATGAGTCTGTGCAAACGCTTCAGCTCCTCTGCAACCATCTTGTTGCTTTCCAGAATTCTAAATATAGCAGACTGCGCTTGTGCCATTTTTAGATCTTGTAATTAAAAGGGAGAAAAAAAGGCAGCAGAAAAAAGTGCTGTTTCACTGATTCTATGTGGATGCACTTTTTTCGTGTAAGTGGACGTACTGTTAAATCTTTGTTCTAAGATGCACCGTGCTGCATCAGCAACATCGTAAACAGCTTTGAACTGCTAGGTTTTCATTTGTAGCTCCCGTGTTTATTGTTTTACACATTTTATTTAGTAAATTGTTGTATAAAACAATGAGTAATCACTTCCAGGGCAATGGTTACCAAACTCAGAAGTCTCTGGTCTAGAATTATTATGCATTTGCTTTTGACGACAACTACAAAAAGCTGCATAAAAGTTAAAAAAATGACTTCTATTCTGAATGCAATACCATAAGCAGCACCTTACATTTTGTGTTTAAAAACAGTTGCTTGTTGTTTTATCTATAGGGTGTATTGGGGGTATTTCATTCCCCCAAGCCAGACTCATCAGGTGTCCAAAAAATGTTTCCTTAAATTAGAAATTAGAAAGTAAGTCTTCATGTAATGATAAAAATCATCCTTTTGGATTATGGCATAATAACACATAAAGATCTTTTTTTTAAATGAGCATAGCATCACTATTGTTGAGTTGTGTGATCTCACTGCTTGTAAGCTCCACCTCACTGCAGTAATAAACAGTAGTTTTTAAAATATGCTAAACTTTTAATATTGATTTTATCCAAATTGTGACTGTCAATTTAACATGCAACACTTTCAAAGGTACTTTGCAAAGCCCCCCAAAATATGAATTATCAATCTAAAGGCCACAGATGTGTGAAACTGGCAAGGCACAAATATAAAATGACGGACTGCAATCATTAAAGCCGACTCTTTCAAGATTTTAGTGCATTAATTAGCGATCAGTTGAAAATGAAAGACCTCAATCTCAATTTACTATTGTTATATTTTATACACAGATTAAAGTGTTCTACACCAGATGTAAATGTTGCTCCTGATGGACTGTCAAATCAATTCTGATTGTATTTAATGTATAATGTAGATATCATAGTGTGGAGGTCTTATGATGCCAAGATCTATTAGAGTGACAAGGTCACAGGATGAAAATGTCCTGTTATACTGTTTTCAAGTGACACATGAATATATTAAGGGTATATCTGCAGCCTTAGAAATGATCTAAAGCATGGACATGGACATACAAGTGTAAAGTCCAATATTTTTCCTAAAGAAAAGAAATAAATGACTACAAATTAAAAAACAAAACTAATGGATGTGAAAAACTTGCACATGTCCTGCTGGAAAATCTAAGCTGCAGTTTGGAAAACACAAAATACTTTAAGCTATGCGGATTACTTTTTGTTTTCAATCACAAAATTTGAAAATATTTTTAGATTTGGGCATTACAGAGAAAGTGATAGTTTGAAGAGTTGCAAAAAACGAGCATCTACAAAGGTGAGACAGTGCCACCTTCAGGCTGCTTTTAAAATCTACACTACAAAAATAATAGTTGTGATAATCTATCAGGGATTCCTAATGTAAAGTGGTTAAAGTGAAATAATAAATGTCAACAGTTTAAGCTTGAAGAAGTCCAGACATGTCTAATTTTCAAAGGGAGATGCAGACTGAAATGATAAAATCCACACATTGCCTTTAATACTGTACATTTAATACAGATTTCACTTTTAAATATTTAATAGATGGTCAAAGGCAAATCCTTTTTCAGCCCAATGACTTCCATAAGTTAAGAAGCAAATGTAATAGCAGTTTTTATCTTCTCTCGTTTGTATTTAAATTAGCTTAGAGCAAAATCAAATAGTTTGTAGGTCCCATATAAATAGGAATGATAAAGAAAAAAGTGCCAACTGAGAATTCCCATCCATGTTATGAAGCAGAAACAATGAGGGCATATATTGTTCAATTGAAATTAATTTACCCTCAGGATTTTTTAGCATAATATCACAATATCCCAGAATTAAATGGAACTTGATAGCACTATTATCTTAAACCCCTTTCATTTTTGAAAGTCAAGCAAATCTAGAAAAAAAAACAACTTTTCAACCATTTTAAACCTAATTCTGTGGGTATGCAGAGCCTAATATGAATCTTGATACCTCATTCAAAACCACATTCAAGTTTCTGACACTTAATTGATCCAAATGATCTGTCTTTAGTTGAATGTGTATATGTGTCTGAATTTTCTTCATCTGGTTCGTGTGATGGTCGAGTGGGTTAGGGCTGACGGCGTTCCCTCTTGGTGAGCAGGTAACACTGAATGGTTCTCAGTCGATCTTTAGCGGGGGCGAACTCCGGCTGCAGCTTCAAAGTAGACTCGTACCAGTGCATGGCTTTCTCAAACTCCTCCTAGTGTCAAAAACACAACCACGGCAGCCACGTCACTATAAATAAATACATTAATGAGTAAACAGTAGAACAAAATATCATTATAGCCATTACCATTGCTATATAAATGTTGGCGAGGGTAAAGTGGTTTACAACAAAATGTGGGGCAATTTCTACTGCCATACGGGCTACTGTAAGCGCGTCCTCCCATAGACGAGCATTTTGGAAGATGTTGGCCAAGCTGATAAGGGGCACATCCTGGTTCACCATGGAATAGAACAAAATATTTTATTTTAGTTATTATAGTTATTCAATAAAAAATACCAGGTAGATTAGGTGTTGGAAACAACTTGCCTTCATGGGATGGGGGGCATAATTGAGGGCCTGTCGTAGGCAGTCAATGGCTCTCTTGCCTTGACCTTTCACTCTCCAGTACAGTGCAGCCATGCTGGATAATACCCATGATGTCTGATTCTACAGTTTCAGAGATTAGGGAAGTGAAAAAATATAGACCAGACAAGACAAAGGGAACCAACAACAAAAAAAAGTGAACAGTGAGTTTCACAGTGGAGCGTTTGTCAAATTCAGTTTTGGAGAACAGCAATGTAATCTGAATAGATATGTTATGAAACTGAATACATTTTTACATAGTTTGTAGTACATAGTTTCACATAAATATAACAATTAACTGTAACAAACAAGGCAGAACAGTAACTGTCTGGGACAACCCTTACCTTTTCCAAAACTTTAGCAATACGTGTGCCCACCTGCTCAAAGGACTGAGGGGGAAACTTATCTTTGCCGAGGTTCTGCAGGACCTGCGTGTTAAGGCAAGAAGAGACAAGCGAGACAATAACTAAAAAGTGGGGCTTTGCTCATTATTTAACCTGGCTGTTAATTATCTAATTTTATTGAGTGTAACCATTGAGAGTTTTAATGCACTCGAACTGACTGTGACCATTCATTCTCTATGACTGTATTGGCTGTTAAGCCTCTGTTTTTTTTTAGGGATGTTAGGAACCAGATAAAATCACAAGAAAAACCTTTCTGCATAAATTGGTCATGAAATGAGACAAACACTCATAATCTTTCACGTGTGTACTGAACTCTCCCATTAAACATACAGCGTTGATGGAAAAAGTAAGTGAAACTGTGTTTTAATAAATAGTTGAACCACCTTTGGCAGAAATACCCACAAGCAAGCACTTCCTGTAGCTGAGGATTACACCTGCACAACGCGCAAGAGGAACTTTAGAGAACTGCTCCAGATATATATTTATGTTTTATACTGTACTACGAAAATGAGAGAGAAACAGCATTTAAGGTTATTTGATTTGAGATCCGACACACTTAGGACATCTTGTGTGAATAGCTCTCTTGAGGTCCTTCAAGAGGTTTAACAAAAATATCCACATTATTAAATATTGCGATATTATATTTTGTGATACTGAATCGATTCTCTGGCCTCTGACTTGTTCACTCCAAAAGGCGGATTTTGTGTGGATATGCAATTTTTGCATATCCACATCATAAATACTTTACTGAATCTGTGGCCTGACTCAGAACTGAAACTCATATAGATGAGAAACATAGTTGTGTTAAATGGTTTTACATTAGTTTTCATCAACAACCAGCTTAGCAATCAATCTGTTTGTCTTGCTACTTAGATAAAGGAAGGAGAGGTTAGAAAGGGAGTGTACAAATTAATTTGTGTTTACTCAGTAAATGGGTTCTGCCTCAGCTTACCTCGCGCAGTTGGCTCTCTCCAGTGTAGTGGATCGCAGCACGATTGGCCACCCCTGCCAGGTGGTCAAGGGTGTGCATACTGGCAGCTAGGTTGGCATTGCATAAAGGTTCAGCAGCTGGCTCCTGGAGTGAAGTGGCAAAGTCTATGTGCTCTGTGATGCTACACAGAGAGCACAAGGAGGCAATATAAAACAAAACATAAAATACCAGCTGCTGTGATGCAAGAATGTCAATGAGGCAGCAATTTTTTCTTTGTTTTCCTGATCATGTTCTCCATTACTGAACACTCAGACATTAAATAAAAACATGTTAATGCACATGACCTTATGTAGACTAACAGGTTATAACACAACAAAACACAAAAATCTGACAGTGATTGCACCAATGACAATCTTACTCAATGTTCTTAGCAGAGACAGCCAACCAGGTGCTAGCTACAGTGGTGAGGTCCACCCTTCTTGTTCGCTGGCATTCCTCTGGCCCTGGCCAGCCAAGACTTGTGTAGTCCCTCCAGCAACCTGCCCATAAACACAACACCATAAGGACATTTATCTCAGATTGTTCAAGTATCATCTCAGTGCTTTTCTGTGTAAAATGCAGGTGTATGTTGTACCTGAAGGTCCAGGAGAAGGAATAGTTGGCCCGCTAATCTCCAATACAGAGTGTCCTCCAGGCAGTGACTCTCCGTTCTGGCTGTCATCAGAGCTGGCCTCACTTTCTATTCCATCCACCTTAGCCTTTCTGACTCGTTTTACCTGGAAGGTGATCTGATGAACAACAACAAAGAATCCACAAGTTCACTTTGCTTACACCCATCTACCATAGTTTGGTGATTATTGCTCAAACTCAGTTCTATTGAAGAAGCTCGCACACTTACCCACTCTGATCCTTCATCGTCCTCACAATTTCCAAAGCAGGATCCACCACCAGCACGAGAACCCATGGAGCGGTCATTCTTTAGAACCCGGATACCTCGTAAGTCCCCACGTTTGCCTCCAACATCTAGTGCTCCCTCAAAAGCTCCCATGAGGTCCTCCTTCAGCTGCCGGTCCTCCTCCCCTTCCACTCCTCCACCTCCACCTCCAAATGGGGTGGTCATTTTAGCTGATCCTGACACAGATGAAGAAACCTGCTGCTGTCCAGCGGCTTCACCTGACCCATTACTGTCCAAGATAACCTCTGAAAGTAGGAGTGGGTGGTTGGGTGGTGTCAGGTATAACACAAAGACGCTGCTGTTTCACTTTGAAATAAATTTGGACATCTACTGTGTTTTTATTTTATAAATTTGGTCATCTTCACCATTATATTCCAGATCAGATCTGGCTCGAACATGTACTGTTGGATTTCAGAAGCTAACATTTTGGATGGAACAGGACATATTTATGTGATAATATACTGCTACAGTTTACTGTGACGGCATCCAGAGCCAGCGAATGATGGAATGGTGCAGACAACCACTGTTTTGGGCATAGCTCAGCTGACAGGAAGCCTTCCATAAGTTGGCCAATCAGAACAGAGTGGGATGGGAGCTAAATCATACAGGAGCTCAAACAAGCCTTTTTAGTCAGGGCCAGAGCAGCTATTGCGTAAAGAGACACTATAACATGCAGTTGCACTTTTTCAAACTTTAAAATCAGAAGCTTGCATCAATAGAGCCCAACAGTAAAATATAAAACCTAAATTTAGTGCAATAGGCCACTTTAAGCAGAATTTAACCCGTCAACTCTCAAGTACAAAGTCTGTGTGATGTCCCACATGCATAAGTAGAGCCGCTCATTGTCCAGCAGGTTCACAGCAAGTCAGTGGGCGTGTTAACAATGTTTCTATCATGCAACAAGTTCTACAAGTAGAGGCTGTAAACGAAACAGACCTGATTCTCCGGACATTGTATAGAGTTCATATGAGAAAAACATGAATACATGAGTACTTAGCAAACTGTGCAGAAAAAAACAATATTTGGAGTTTGATCTTTTTTTTTTTCCAGGGCAGAAAATGAAGTAAACTCTCAAAGAGCTTTTGTCATTAATTGAAGAAAATATGTCATGAAAAGACACCACTGAATGAACAAATTTAACCACAGGATCCAGATATGCCCACATAATTAGTGACAGTGATCAAATAATGACTAATACAAGTGGTCAAATTGTATAATGTTTGTTTAACTGTATAATCTTCTGTATGTTCATGTGCCACGTGTCCTATGGATTTCTAAACAATTTCATATTGCCACTGAATGTCACTAAATTGTATTCTTACTCTCAAAAGGCAAGGAATCCTCCATGGAAGACATGGATGCTGCATCCTGCTTCTCCTCACTGCCTTCCCATTCCTCTAAGTGTATACCGAGATCCTCCTCAGTCATGCAGGCAGCACCTTCTGGATCAACAAAAGTCAGGGGAGATTTATTAATTATTACAATTATTAATGCGACAGCTGATATTAGGTGGCATTCAGAAGCATTCCCATTAAAACTGATTAAAAAAAGATGGAACAAAGAGACATGTTAATGTATCTTTTCTAACATTCTTCTGCAATTCATTTATATTTTATATTTTCACTTTTGAGCATAAGTGAATCTTCTGACTGTATCCCAGTCAGATATGGGGAATTTTGTAATCATAAAAGTACAGACAAGTTACTAAGGCAGTATGGTATTGATTTTAAGTAATATCCTTGCTCTTATGTCTATGTAAACACGGTTTCTATTACTACTATGTCAGACTTATTGAACAGATCATTAGTTTTCTGCATACAATTAATTTGTGCACAAAAAAATTATATTTTATATTTTGAGGCACAGCAACCTTGTTCTTTAACAAATAAATCAGTCATTTTATCTTACCTGCATATACACACGACTAGGAATATATTAATTGTTTAAATGTTTTGGGTTTTTTTTTACCCAGTAGGCATTTGTTCAAGTGCAATAAACAAATGTTGACTCTCTCTAATAGTAAAAGGATGATGGTAGCATAGTTTGTCATGGATTAAACTAACACTATAGTACTGCATGAACCTTGTTTTAGTTCAGGCTCTACATGACTCCCTTTGTAGAGCTAGCTCACAGTGATTGTCATTATGATAATGTTGGACTGCAGATATGATTCATTGCCTACTATCATATATATCATTTCCTTGTATGTGTTTAATTTTTTTAGTGTCTGCTGGTGTCTAAATGTAAACTTGTCACATGCTTTAGGCAAATACAAGCAATGTATTACAAACTGTTTTACAGCAGCAACACTTCTAAAAAGTGTGGGGGGAAGTGCAGCCACAATAACATTTAATATGAGAAAAGTTTGAATAATTTCAACCTTTGCCCCAAATTAAGGTTGGTATGTTTTATAAATGCTTATGTGACCTCACATAGTCAGTGTGCTTTATGGGAACAATATTTAGCTTTGGAGAGTAAAATATAGACCTTTCTAAATTTGGCATCAGTTATTTTCTGCAGCTTAAATTATTGAGTGGCAACATTTCTCTACTTCAAAGCATTTTTCTCTCTTCACTGATATGAATAAAGAAGGTATGGGCTGTGTCCACAAGCTACTTGTTTCTCATAGCCACTCTTTAAACTTGAACTTTCTTTTTGTTAACCAACAATAAATCCAAATCTTTAAACTTTCCCCCAGAACACTGCTGATGTTCTGAATCTATACAGCAGTTCACTCAGTTGGAGTTTTTTTTTTATTAAGGAATATGTTTTTTATAAAAAAGAAATTGTAGCAAAAATGACATTTTTCATAGATACAACAAATCAAACCTCTATGTGTTCGAGTTACTCACGTGGGCAGGGTTGTCGGTGGGAAAGATTGTAAAGGGAGGGGTAGAACTGCAGACAGCGCAGCAGAGGTAGGGTGGTACGACACTGTTCACAACCAGCAAAGGATGCAAAGGAAGCTGAAGAGGAAAGAGCCATCACCAGAATGTGGCGAAACAAGGCCAGAGCACCCGTCACATTGCCCTGGGCCAACTGCACGTTCACTAGGCTGAGCAGGGTGTGTGGCTGTGGGAGGGAATCAAAACCAAAGCATAAAAGGAAACATTAGTTAATGGGTAAGAAAACTGAAAAACAGTTTCAGCTTTAATCTCCTCTTAAAACCCAGCAGATTATTTACCAGTGTGCCTTTACCTCTGACGCATTCAATGCCAATGCTTGCTCCAGCAGTGATTGCGCATGGGCAGTCAAGCCGTGATGTAGCAGTAAATTAGCAGCGTTGGTGAGGGGCAAGTGGCGGTGAGATGGTGGTGCTGCACTCAACACTTGGCGCAGGCACTGCAGGGCACGGGTGCCATTGCCTTTTGCCTGCCAGAATAGAGCTGCCTCATTGTGGACCTGCCAGCGTGGTATAGTGGCCTAAATATACATAAGCAAACTTACGTTACTTCTGAAAATTACTTAATATGGGTTAAGTTGTGAGCACTTTAAAATGACTAGAGTAATACATGTTTGAATTCCTATATATCCATATGACAAATATTTATAATATAAAAAATATTAAAAGTCCTAAATGTGTTATGTATATATCCCTCTAGTTTTACATTTTCAAGAATTTTACACTTTTTTGTGCTCTAAAAACTACATTGTAGAGCGTTCTTACTTGTTTCATAGCTTGAGCTATTCTGGAACCAATCTGCTCCAGAGTCCATCCTCCACTGCGCACCTGAAGTATCTGAAATCACAAAAAGTAATATTTATGATGGCACATTGCTCTGTACAGTTCCACATAATACAGGGAACATTCAAGTAGAGACACATACAATGAGTAAAGGCAAAAAAATTGTGTAGACTTACTGCACATGGTATTTATCTCAATTAATCTCTCTTTCAAATCACACATATAAATAAACATGCAGATACCTGAGAGGAAAAGGGATCTGGCAGCTCCTTCTCTTCCAGCGACCAGTCCGGGGAAGCAGGCAGGAGGACTGGATATGGCTGGGGGATGGGACCACAGTCTGGCAGAGCTACTGTCTGAGCCGGACTGCTCTGCCCATAGAGGAGAGTTGCCACTGGGCTGAATATAAATAATTTTACATTTTAAGTCTTAAGTCATTTTTATGTTTTAATGTATTAACACAGTTACATTTGATCTCACCTAAAGTACATTAAAATTTGTATTGTTTGCTTTTTAGTGTCATATAAAATCAAGTAGAATGTAGCTATGCTGCCATTAGGTATCCACAAAACAGCCCCATCCAGGAATGTGTACTGACCTGAGACCCTGTGTTTCAGGTGGAAGGTGGTAAGTCGGCAGCAGCTGAGCAGGGGGAACATTTGGGTACTCATGGGAACAGTCACTTCTCTGGGGCCACAACATCCTCTGTATGTCCTAACACAAATACACACTTTCAACAACTGTAGCTCTCCAAAACAATACCGTGGTCTATGAGTCTTATCAAATGTACAGACGTTAAGCCAAAAGAAAATTTCATATCCAGAATTTTCTCTTCTTCAGCACTGGTGTGCATCAGCATCCATGAAGTCTAATTTGTCCTTCTGATATCAGTATGATGGTGTACTCCTCCATCACAGGATTAACCTGCTGAAAAAAATGAATTTACATGTAGTTTTTTCATCTTGCCTGTGTATAATCCTGGTGGCTACCCCAGAGAGCAGCAGCTGGGTCTTGGTCTCCAGATACGGAGGAATGGAGCTGGGGGCTGTCTGCTGACTGGTTTGAGTTACGCTCTGAGACAAGCGCCACACTGGACGCCACTGACACTTCCTCTCCAAACTATGAATAAAGAGAAAAACAGGAAGTTGTGTGTTTAAATGTTTAAACATTTATCTATTATTAATTATTCACTAAATGAAGTACGAGACTAAGTATGAGAATGGTACATTACATCCTCTCTGTGGGAACACCACCCTTCCAATAAATGTCTTAAGTTGTAACATCTCAAAGACTCACTTGGACATAGTGGACGTGTTCAAACAGATCTCCCCGGTGATAACGTACAGGCAGGTCATAGGGGCAGTAGAGACTGCGCTGCTGCTGACCCAGACGACACATCTGATGATTCCCTGGAGGACATATGAAACACAACAGTCAAGTGTTGTGCTATGGTGAAGGATCAAAGGAAACCAATTATCCTTCTCAGAGTTTACAGATCACTTCACTACACCTGTTTAACTTTTTCAGAATTGTTATCTCCAGTTATACAGCACAGAATATGTCAATTCATAACTAGCACCGTCAATACATCTGTCCGTTATCAGATACCACAATTAGCTTTTCTTCAGTTAAGAATATAATATGCTGTATACATAATCCTAAAAAAATAATCAACTGAATTATGAGTTTTGGGCATGGCATTCTACCAAGCTGGGCTTCCTTGGCCATCTGGGTCTCATGGATAATGTTGTGCAGGATCTGCTCTTCCTGCAGTAGCTTGTATTTGTCCAGTGCCTCCTGCTGGCGAAGGTAGTGGTCATGCTGCTTCTGGTACTCCTTCAGCTCATTCAGTGTCCGCTGCAGGGATCTACAAATACAGCAAAAATGAGGACGGAAGTACAAGACAGTTGGCAGAAATCCATATGTGCATCCATGAGTCAGATCACCGACTCTGCCAGCATTTGGGATTACTTGTGTAGTGATGCAAGTGAATCGCTACTTTACCTAAAGAGAAAAGTGTAAAGGATTTTACTGTAATTGTTCAAAATCCAACACATACTGGATGACACATTTTACTCAAAAGCCACTGTAAGTTTTCAACAATTCTTAAACTAATTACTGTTCAGAGACAAATGTGGTCCCAGGTACTACAGACTGCTGCTGCAACTTGCAAGCCTGTTTGTTAAGACTAGAAACATGATCATAAGAATAAGTAATTTAAAACTGAACAGAAATGATCATTAGAATGTAATCTTATACAATTTAAACAGGATCAATGGTACTGTTAAGCTGATAGACCAACATTGAAATATTTAGTGTCACAAGGAAATTTTGGCGTGGAGCTGGACCCTCTACATGTTGTAGCTGAGAGGAAGATGATGACAAAACTCCTCTCAATCCTGGACAATCCCTCCCACCCACTCCAGTGTCCTGGCTGGACAGACGAGCACGTTCAGCCAGAGACTAATCAACGTCAAGTGCTGCACTGAACGCCACAGGATATAATTTCTGCCTGTGGCCATTAAACTCTCCCCCTCTGTATAGGGGAGGGGGGAGAACAACAATCATAGTCATAATTATCTCCATGCATTTTGAGATTTCTTTGTTCTTATGTTTTCTGTTTCTGTATATTCTGTGCTTTGCTTATTTGTGTATAAGTTTTATGTGTTGTTGCTGATCTTTGTATCTGGTTGTGGTTCTTTAGCGGCTGTAACGATACAAAACAATTTCCCTCTGGGATTAATAAAGTTTTTTTTAATTGAATTGAATTGAATTTTATATCAATGTTATCGGAACTGTAGCAGTGCTAAAGAAGTCCAGTTGCCATGACTCATCCTTCAGACAACTTCACCTGGATGACTGAGAATCTTCACAGACATAGCATTGCTAATGTGTGTGGAAAAAGCTGCTATTTGATGGAATATCTATATAGGCACACCAAGACACATTGCCAACAAACAGTCCTCTGTTCTGATGACACAATGTGTTTGCTAATGTAAGGTAATCAATATAAAAGGCTTACAGATCATTAGAAAAGTGTGTTGCAATTATGTTAGCACAGATGAAAACATGTATGTTTTCATTGAAAACAAGCACATTTTTACATGATCCCAGATTTTTGAACAGCAGTATTCTTCATATTGTTTGTCTCTCAGTTGCCATCCATCAGTCATTTCTAGAAACTCAGCTAATTGATCTAACAGTGAATATGTTACTCCTCCAAAATATTTAGTGTAAACAGGGATTCCTTAGAACCAAACTACCAGATGTGCCTGTGTTTGAGTGCTTGTCTACCTGTGCTGGGCTTCCAGACGTTGCTCGAGCTTCTGCTGACAGAGCACAGCATGCTTCCTCCTTAGGGCTTGCTCAAACCCTGGCTGGGCTTGCAGTGCCTGCTCGTAACACAGCACTGAGTGGTTGTATTCCCCAAGCATCTGGTCACACAATGATTAGAGAGGACAGACGCAGACTATGGATGTACCACATGTCAAACACTGATTCGTTTCATATGGAAACCACACCGGGGCAAAAACAAACATACAATAATACAGTACTAAACACTTGTATAAAGTTTTGGAAACACCATTAACACTACACTTTACTGTACAATTTTACTTCAAAACTTTTTTGTGGTAGACAACAAAAACCTTATATATCTTTTTGTGAGACCATGCACATATATATAATGATCACTGACAGAAGGTTTGAATCTTGTGAAAGTCTATACAAGTTTAGAGATCAAGAGTAAGTAAGAAGTTCAAGAAACAATGGCTACAGTAGTAATGTGTTAACCATTTGGTTAACCACATGTTACGCAGTGAACCAGATAGTAAGTCTGTGGTTCAAGTCGCTGTTGTAGCGGAATGGCTTCTCTTGACTTACAGCATAAATGTTGCCTAAAGTGTAGTGGCTGGTGAAAAGATCTGAGGTATGGTCCAGGGCAGCGTGAGCGAGAATTGCAGCATCTGCTGAGAAATGGGCACGATGCAGGATGTTTGCCAAGTTGACCAAGGCTACATCCTTGTGCTGCCTGCAAACACAAAATACACACAGCATACACACAGCATGACAATTGGGACGTCTGTGAGCTATTTCATAGAAGAAGAATAAAACAGTGGCTATCATTCCTCTTCAAATAGTAGAAACACAATTTTAGAAGGTCTTTGTAGAATAAGTAAGAATTAAATGGAAAATCAAAGTCATGCAGGTGTGCATGACAACATAGCTTCCATTATGAGTATGGTTTCACTCAGATGTAAGGGTAACAACATTTGGCGCTACATCTGTACTAGTGCCGAGGCTTTTTGACAATCAAAACAGTACCTTGGGGAGAAATGCAGAGCTCGCACGACACAGTCCACTGCCTTCTGAGGGTCGTTCTTCACACGCCAATAAAATGATGCCATGTTGTACAGCACCCAGGATGATGAGTTCTGGAAAACACAATCATAAAAACACACACACACTTTGATGACTAACTGCTAACAGTTAGGCTTCTATGAAACCATAGTTTTGTTTAACAGTTGACAAGAGCTGCAGCTGCATATTTATGTAGTTTTGGGAGGAAATGTTTTACAGATAGATCTTACCCTAAGTAAACCTTGATGGATACGATGGCCCACCTCATCAACGCTGCGGCCCAGCTTATGAGACAGTGAACTAAAAATGGGATCCTCCTTGGAAAGAAGTGGGGAGGTCAAGTTTGCTCTCTCCTGCACACCCTGGAAAAGACACACAGCAAGAGTCAATTACTTGAAATTTTATCATGTGATTTCACAACTACATAAACCACCGTACTTCTAAAACTCACACTTTGACTGCACACTCCTGTTAACTTCATTGGAATAAATTTTATGGTGTGATGACTGATCAGTGGGCTGACCAGATACAATAGGTAAAGACTAAAAAAGTAAAGGTACGGAGCACCTCAAAACATTAGCCAGCTCTGTTTACAGTGTGGTGTTCTTTGAGTTATAACTATATTAATACTATAATTAGAAATATTGTGTTTTGATATTTGTGATTTTGGTGAATATCCAACCACATTTCATGACCAATGTATGCAGAAAACCAGTAAATTGAAAACAGTGCCATTGCTTTTTCCTCACAGCTGCATGTGTTGTGATGCATGTGGCATCCTAAAATTGAGTATTACAAATACAACATTGTTGATACACTGCAAGCAAAGCTCAGCTTTGTTTACAGAAACAATGTCAACTTCCCCCCTAAGACATGGGCTGTTTAAACTATTTTCTTTTTAGTTGTGAATTATTGTGATGCAATTTTTAACATGAAGCTGTCTGTAAGCTGTAGTTCTTACCGTTCATTACCAAAGATAATTACAATACTGACCACGGCATGTTATTTGATAAGGCTGGCTGGGCTTCACTTAGAGACTTACTAACCATTGGTAGTTATACATCTGCAAAGTGAGAAAATGGCCAGCTTACTTGGGTTGTGCTAACTGCATGTTCACTTTATCTCCTGAACCACTCCCAAATCTGTTGTTAATACTACTTAAACTTAATGCTGTGCGTTACATTATCCAATCTGAATCCCTGATGCCTTATCAAATCTGTTCAGTAGTTATTAGGTCCCAGTTTAAAGAATCACACAATTTTGAATATTGTTCAGGTTTTTTAGAATAAAGACACATTTTCACTTTTCTGTGGAGTGGGGGCTGCCATAATTTGGGATGAATGTAAACATTGTGACACATGGACACATTCCACAGAAATCTGAGATTAATGGAAAGCAAGATGAGAAGTCCAGTTGGCCAAGCATTGGCTTAGGCGTGCTGGGCACACACAGCCACTAATAGCTACCAACTCATGTTACGCCCAATTATAAGTTTGAATACCAGCAACGCGTCTTGTGAAAGAAACACATATCAATAATAGTCTGGGGATGGTCCGTATCATTGAGGAAAAAAACATTCTGCAGTTGAGAGAAGGGCAGGAGGGAGAGGCTAGCTCTGCTGGAGAGAAGAGGGAGGGAGGCAGCTTCTGCCCCAGTCAGACTCAGAGCAGCAGTAGATGGTATGGCCTGTACCTATTTCACACATTTAAATTTGGCACAATCCTATTGTCCACTTACATGCTTCCCTTAAGCCATCTTATTCATAAGCAGAATATCAGTTTCTCTGTTTTTGTCAAACAGTCAAACAATCAATAATAACTTTGTTGTCCACAAAAGGCAATTGTTTGTTGTTCATCCATTTTTGATTAGATGAATTGTACTGGTGAATGCATTCTAAAAGATTAAAAATGTCAGCACTGTAGTTTCCACTAGGACAGAGGCATAATGTAAGTTTCCATTTTTATGGTGGCAATACTAACATTTATCAAGGTGGCAACCCTAAGTACAACTATTAAAATAGCTTCCTGAACAAACTATTAAAAAGTCTGACCTCTACTCACCCTAAGATGCTGGAAGGCATGGATGCTATAAGGTAGTTCAAACATTTTTGCACAGTCAGGCTTTTCTAGGTCTGGAGGCAGAGCTGACTGTGAATCCATGTAGTCCTCTGGGCTAAAAAGAAGAAAATATTGTAAACATTGTACCATAGTCATAAAGAAACACTAGGCATGTGTATGTATAAAACAATCTTTTCATGATTGACTATGCATGACTTAAGACAGTAACCTATATGTCTAAATTTCAAAAATATTTCAGAGATAAAAAATGTTGATTTGTTTCACTGAAACCTACCTGATGTCTTTGCTTTCCAAGGAGATATAAGTACCATCATACAGGTCCAGGTCCCCCAGGGGTACCTTAGCCATGACACAGTCTACATCTTCTTTGTAGTGTCTCTGCTCCAGCCCTGTGTCTCTATCCTCATTCTCCTCAATGTGAATCTTCTGTGCCACTAGCTGCTTCTGCTCAACAGTCACCAAGGACAAAATCAAGCAGTGAGGATGTGTATGTATGGAAAGAGGGAGAATATTGCTAAGCATTGGATAAGGTACTGTCAGAGTGCATGTGAATTAAAATGTAAATAGAACTTCTTCCCAAATTAAAATAAATCTGAGAACACCACTGAACACAAAATATTTGCTCATCACACTGATAAAGGAAAATCCACACACCTCAAGCTTCTTGAGGTAGTTAACACGAGTCTCTTGCCTCATGAAGATCACAACATCATGCGGATGCTTTAGATTCAGTGGTGAATCAACCTGAAACATAAGCAGAGCAGTGAATAATCATGTTAGTCCTATTGTATCCGAAACAGATTCAAACAGCAGATAAGGCTATGAGAGGCCATTTCATACATCTATTCATCAAGCTCTGGTAAGTTGAATCAGAAATAGCCTATTAAATTGTAGCGTTAACTTTAATTTCAGATTTGCAAACTCATCTTATTAAGAGCCCCAAAACGTCACATAAACACATCATATCTCTAAATTAAGGTAGGGGTTTATTGGCAGTTAGCACTAACAAACCTTAAGACCAAGTCTGAAAGAAGTTGTTTTGAACGCGGACGTTGACATGTACCTAAAGTCTTTTATCTTGACCTCAAACACCTAAAGATAACGTCAGTTTTTAGGTAACGTTAGCTAGTGTAAGCTAACCGACATAGCCAAACAACGTCGTTATAACATTGCCGAGGTTGGCCATCAAGTCTCAACGGGTTAAAATTAAATACTAAAATTACGTCAACAGACCACAACACAAAACACTACTCCTGATGTTAAGATAAATGATTAGCTTTACAGGCTAATAATCTAACGTTAGCAGGGTAATGAGCTAGCAAATTGTCATACTTGTTGTTGTATTTTTCCGTCCTCTGTAACAACCCAATGGGTCGTAGCTCCTCCGGAATCCACTATAAGTATGCAGAGGAGGATGAAAAGTTTTCCCTGAAACGACGGTTTTCGTGAACACTTGACACAGCAAAGCAAAGACTCGGGACAGATTTTCCTGATATCCGCCATTTTTGTCTCCTTAGCGCTGTGGCAACACTTACCGGCCTCCGGCCACACGGCGGCGCTGCTCGCGCCGTCACCTAGTCCCGACACTCAATAGCTTATCTTGATGACGTTTAAGAAAAAAAAACAGGAAGTTCCGTGGAAACGAAAGGTTCGTTTTCAAGACGAACGTTGGTGTACTATATGATTATTTTCTGATTATAGTTGCGACTTTACTGTTGTCATTGCTGACGAAGACGCGTGTTTGCGGCCTGTGTTTTGGTCAGTATATTTCTTTAATCGCATTTGTGCACAGACAGAGTCGAAGTTGCAGTTCCGCATCCAGGGTCATGTGTGAACTATCAAAGGACAACATTGCCAACCCAATTTAACGTGTTATATTCATGATTTTATCTACGGTTTATTTGCTATGAAATAAACATCGACAGCATCTCAGTGTTAGCTATGTTGCCAGTTTATTCAGGACCTTGTTGAGCTGTGCTACTTGGGAAAACTTGGATATTTCCCTATCAGGTGCCTTGGGGGAGTTTACTTTACTTTACTTGGTTTGATTTACGTTAGCTTGTAAAAAATACACAAGAGAAGTAAAGTTTTTAAGACTGGATCCTAGTTTCAGCTAGCGTTGTCTCTAGTAATAGATGAGTAGATTAAAGTTAGAATATAAAAATACTCGCAATTCGTCAAAGATGCCTTTAAAAGTTTATCTGAAGACACTACAAGATTTTAACATTTCAAACAGTGGATTTTCCCTCTTGGTTATTTCCTTCCATGGCAACCAAATGAGAATGTATTGTCCAGGGAAATGCAAATAGGAACGTTTATTTAAAATAATTAAACTTTTGAAGATTAAATCGGACATTTTTTTATAAATTATAATAATAAATAAATAATTTATAAATTTTCTAAAGAGATAACAAGTACTATGAACTCTAGTAGAAAAATATAGCAGTCATAAGTTTCAGTCTTAATAAGTGCTGTTACTGTTCTAATATTATTTTAAAGAAAGGGAGAAAATTGAAAAATGGATTAAGGCAGTATATTAAAAAGATAGTTAGTAGGATGAGATGAGGTTTGTGAAGTGTCCTGTGTCACTTTTGTTGGTAGATTAATGGTGTAAACTTCTGCTGGCTCTCCTAACCTTTGATATCACTTTGTCCAGCAGTTTACTTGAGCTTAGAAGTTACATAGATGATACATGCATACAATGTAAACATTTTTGCCACTTACACTTTGCAGTTTTTTGCCCTGCTGCCCACAGATGGCGTGCTGTGACAGCACTAAGAGTTGGGAAGAGGACAGCTGTGAAGGAGCTGTCAGTGAAGGGCTGTCTGACTGTGCTTTGGCCATGATGGCGAAGGAGCGGGAATCCCTCCTGAGCCCTTCAGAGAGCCCAGGCATGTTCATCAGCGGCACCTCCACTAGTCTTCAGGCTGCTGTCCCGCTCCAGGGCTATGACGTAGAGTTTGACCCTCCCCTAGAGAGTAAATATGAGTGCCCTATCTGCCTCATGGCTTTGAGGAATGCCATTCAAACACCCTGTGGTCACCGTTTCTGCAAGAACTGCATTGAGAAGTCCATCCGGTATGCTATTGTGTAGATCTGTAGATAACATTGAAGACTAACTCAGGTTTATAATGCATTTGTTATTGCCAAGAAAGAAAAAATTCACTGTATTAATTTAAAACAATATCTTCTTTCTATCTATTTAAGTGATGCTTTTCATGGACACATGCTAGCTTGTTCCAACCACCATGCAGACAATGATAACCTTAAAACTCGGCTTAAATGGTTGCGCCTGTTTCTTTTTCAAAACAGCGATACAGGACAGCGGTGCCCGGTGGACAATGAAATGCTGTCAGAAGACCAGCTGTTTCCTGATAACTTTGCTAAAAGGGAGATTCTTTCACTTACTGTTCGCTGTCCAAACTCTGACTGTTCTGACACAATGGAGCTCAGACATTTAGAGGTAAGAATTTTAGTCCTGTCAGGCATCTCTGATTTCTAATGTTGCTCAAACAAGAACAGGAAACTCAAGTTAAAAGCCAGTATTTTAAAAGGTCTTACAACATTCTAATGATGTTAAGATAGTTGTTATTACATAGATGTGATCAGAGAGAGCATGTACAGTGACCAGTTATGCCTGATCCATTACTATCATCTACCCCTGAAAATAGGTAGTGCTTGTACACACAACAAGATTCCCATATAGTCTATGTTATATACACATCATGATATTAAGTAGTGTTTGTCTAGGAACATAGGGACTGCCTGAATAAAAGAAAACTGGCAATAGGTAAGATACTGGCAGTTCAGCTTGCCTCCTGTCCTGTCAACACCACTGTAATCAGCACAGACACTTCCTTTAGATGATTCCAGAATTTCTTCACACTGTTGGCTCTTAATCAACAGCTAGTCAAGATGGCTTTAGTTTAGTGACGAATGTTCACAACCCGTGTGTTTTAGGAAATTTCTAGTCTAGTGTCCTTTTAGATGGAAAGAGTCTGATGACCTGACTAATGTATGCTGATGAGTAATGATAGTTTTGTTGACTATCACACTATGTGTCCTAGTTTTGGCTTGTAAAAATGGGTTAGGTAAAATTAAATTGTATATATGTACTGCTGGCACACTACTGAATGAAATTAACGCCAATATTTGAACATATTGTTTT
This sequence comes from Ctenopoma multispine, assembly GCA_034779795.1. Classification (NCBI taxonomy): domain Eukaryota; kingdom Metazoa; phylum Chordata; class Actinopteri; order Anabantiformes; family Anabantidae; genus Ctenopoma; species Ctenopoma multispine. Next base: position 16,071,862 of record JAUYWH010000018.1, on the reverse strand, counting down.
CCTTCCAGAATCATCTGGCACGGTGTGAGTTTTCCACGATGCCTTGCCCACAGTGCCAACAGTCTGTGAGAAAAAGCCACCTAGAACAGCACAAAACTCTTGAGTGCCCACGGCGGCCTGTGTCATGTCCAGACTGCTTGGAATGCTTTGTTTATGAAGAGAGAGAAGTATTGTTAACTCACTCATTTAACTACTTCTCTTTATGAATGAATGAAGGATTTGTCTTCTTACAATATGGCTTTTATTTCTCCTTCAGCTTCATGAGCAGCAGTGTCCCTTTACCATTGTTAAATGCCAGTATTGTGGGATGGATCTCACCAGAGACCAAGTAAGTTGCACAGTGTCTGCCATGAAAAGGGCTTCTGATATATCAAAATGTTTTCTAGTAATCAATTGTTAATAATTTGGCCAACGTCTGTCAACAAGAACTTCTCTTTTGTATAAATGAGGTGGAACTACTCCAGGCCCAGTCACACCCATCATTTCTGTAAAAGGAAGTGTTATATATAAATGGTTTTCTGAGTTCTTTCCAGGAGCGTTCCAACATCATACTGCTATACTGGCCTTGTTGAAGTTTTTGCTGAAAACCTGATTTGAATAACTAGACATGAATGAGCTGATAGGATGATGTTTTTGTTTCAGATGGAATGTCATTGTGATACAGAGTGCCCAAAAGCACCTATTGCCTGTAACTTTAGCGCCTTTGGATGTAAGGAGAAGGTAAGTTATTCATTTCAATTTTGAAAGAACTGTCTTTGAGAACTTATTCAATTACAGGACTATTATAGCACTTCTTCCTCCACATGGTACTGGCTTCACTCGATGCTACTCATTTTTTGGGGGGCGGGGGGTTTCATCCGACAAAAGGGGTGTATCTGGTAGTAGCATCTGGTATCATGGTATCAACCTACATCAAGGTTCCAAGCAAGCTGAAGCATAAACAAAAAAATGAAAACACTGCAGATTACTCACTACGGCAACCACAGACGTCATCTTAAATCTGAAGTGTTTCCTAAACTTTCTTTTCAGCTGTCTTTCAAAAGTTTTGTGTCTCTTCTGACACAAAACGTTTTCAGCCACATAACATGAAATAAGAACAACATCTTCCATTGATCCTTTGTGTTTCTGCCGTTTCACAGCAGCTCACAGCTATTTCATGGTGGGTCCCTGTGACCACCAGTTACACTGAAGGGACACTATATTTGCAGTGGAAAACTTCCAAGTGCCTTGTAAAAAAAGCAAAGTTAGTAGAGTTGAGTAGAGTTGAGGTGGTACCATTTGGTGGAAGAACACTATTAGGCCTGTCACTCCTGGAGACTAGTCACAAGAAATGTTCCAAAAAATGTTTGCTTCCTCAGATGCAGCGCCACAACCTTGCTCAGCACATGCAGGAGTTCACACAGATGCACATGCGCTACATGGCTAATTTCCTATGTGGCCTAAGCCTCAATGGCACCTCACACTTTGGACCTTCTGTGTCCTCTGAGGATCTAGTAGCTGGAGCCTCAGCATCAGCATCGTCATCAGTATCAGCATCAGCATCTAGTGGGCCCAGAGGAGATGCAGCCTGCAGTAGTAACTATGCTCCATGTCAGCCTAATGAAGTAATGCAGAGACTGAGAGAGATGGATGGTAGATTGGTGAAGCAGGATCACCAGCTGCGTGAGCTCATCATCTTAAAAGAAACACAGGTAGGGGATGTTCTAGTGTCTGAACATATCAAAATTCACATTCATATGGGCCTAGACCTTATAGCAAACCAGTCATTTTGATCTTGGGTAGTGATCAAACGATATGGGTTTTTCAATGCCAATCTTTAAAGTGCAGGTACGGCTGATTTATAATGCTGATATGCATGCGGAAATGGAATAAAAAGTTTAAAAGAATAAAAAGAACCAGATTGGAAATAATTTTTAATAAAATTAGTATTTGTAGACAACAAGAATTTAAGAATCTGTTATACTTTATTTTTTACACACAGCTAAAAATAATCGAGTCTAATAAATACACAGTCACTCACAGTAACAGTCAGTAAAATACATAATTGTCCTGACATTATGAATTGGGTGAAGTTTAAAAAGATTATAGATACATATTAATCGGGTATTATTGCTCATTGATCCTCTTTCTACTGCTGATGTGACTCACTGCTGAGCAGGTAGCCTACACCTGGCTTGCTCACTTTTAAACTCTGGCAAATTAGACTGAATGGTTACTGTACAGTTCTACATACAGTCAGTTTTCACTTTAGCGTATTCATAGCAATTAGTAATTAGCAAGCAGGCTTCTTGTACTTAAATGAGTGAAATGCTTCTTGTGTAGGCTGCAGACATTTGTTATTAATCGGTCGGCATGAGCTCAGACATCAGTCAGTGCTAATTAATCTTAAATGGCAAAGATCAGCCTGATTTATCGGACATTAATCTTGGAATACTTTCCACTGTTGAAAAGACAAATGGGAGAAACGTCAAATGTGGGTTGTAAAACATGTGCTGCAGCTACGTATGTAGTATTTATAGGTTCACACATGATGCTTCAGCCATCAGGGGCCTGCAAAAAAAACTAAATATATTTTTCTGCATTTCCTCGTCATCTTTTCCTCAAAGTCCGTTTATGTTGGCATGTTGTATCTAACTGCTGGAGATGTCTTGGATGTTTTCATTATTGTCTTTAAAACTGTTGTCCTTTCTCTCTCTTAGGCAGGCCAACTTGCAGAGCTCAGACGTAGGGTGTCAATGCTAGAGGAGACCGTGAAGGAGCTGGACGCTCAGCATTCCTACGGGATCTTCGTTTGGCGACTCAGAGGTTTTTCTGCACACTTGCGAAACCAAGAAGCAGGCCTGCCAGTGGTTGAGCACAGCCCTGGATTCTACACAGGCCGTCCAGGCTACAAGCTCTGCTTGCGTTTACACCTGCAGACACCCACTGCACAACGCTGCTCCAACTATATCTCCCTCTTTGTCCACACCATGCAAGGAGTGTTTGACGCGCTGCTGACCTGGCCATTTCAAGGCACCATCCGACTTACCATCCTAGACCAAGGCCCTGAGGGTCAGCACCATACGGAGGTGATGGAGACTAAGCCAGACCTGCAAGCCTTCCAGAAACCCACAATCCAGCGCAACCCCAAAGGATTTGGCTATGTTACCTTTCTACATCTGCAACAGCTGAATCAGCGAGCCTTTGTTAAAGATGACACTCTGCTAATCCGCTGTGAGGTGACGCCACGTTTTGACAATACGTTTCATCGTGAGGGACCAACAGTGCAGCCTAGGGGACCTGAGGTTTCCAGAGACTGAAGTGAAAACGATATCTTTGGGATGATTTTTATGTTCAGTGTTTCATTAGTGCTCTTTCAATTTAATTCATATATATATATTAGGAGGTGGGAGACTGATGGTGACAACTAGTTAAAATTTTGAAGCCGCTCTGCTAACTATGCTACGTACACTCACTGGCCATTATAATAGGTGCACTTGTACATCCATCCATCCCTTCTCTTAACCGCCTGTCCTCTTAAGGGTCCCCATCCTATCACTGTGCCACCCTACACTTGTTCAACCTAATGCAGTCCAATACAGCAGCTCTGCCATGAATTTTACATAATAATTAATTAAATAACTACTGTTAGAAAGTTGATAATACTATTGATTGTTTATTTTTTATGTCATAGTGGGTGGTGGATTCAGTCTGGAGTGCATCCTGTTGGCCACCCTATTTATATTAGTAACACCTCTTAATAAAATTCACTCCACCACCCACTATGACCTTAATAAGGGGCGACTGTGGTTCAATTGGTAGGACAGTCAGCTACAAATGCGAGTTCCCCCAATTCTTGGCCACATCTTGAAGTTTCCCTGAATAAGACCCAAAACCTGAGATGTTATGACCTTGTAAAAGTTGATTTTGCGATAGAACTTCTTTATTGCATTGCATTAGTTTGTACACGTGTACGTAATAAAGTGGCCCTGAGTGTATGTATTTATTTGTTTACTAACTTTTAAACGCCAGTGCAAGTTTTGCATAGATAGATTGATGGACTATTGTTTTAATTAATTTTGAAATCTTTATATTCAGACTTCCTCAGTGATGTTTAATCAGCACAGCATCTCCAAATTACATTTACATTTAGTCATTTGGAAGATCCTTTCATTGAAAGCAACGCAGAAGTAAGGAACACACAGTAGGAGCAAATATTTTTTAAATAGTGGCACTATGGAACAATGTTTTGATATATTGTTCTATATTGTATCTGTCATTTATGTGTGCAGAGAGTTAGCTGGCTCAGCTAGACGAGCTTTTAATGTATTATAAAGTGCTAAACTTAGTAGAGTGGATTCAAAAACAAAGGAGCCCAAAGAACCTTTTTTTTATCCTAATATGCTCTGTCTAGGGGTGAGAGAGGCTGCAGAGGGGTGTGAGCTGTGCAAAATGAAGCACAGGCAAAGCAAAGTAAAGGATGCTTACAATGACATTAATTGATTTTGTGGTTTTAAAACAAATATTTGGTGCCAGTTGCAAGCAACTTAAAAATGTTTCAGCAAAAGGTGAAGAATACTATTAGCTAATATTTGTGTGAGTTAATATTTGGAAACAATTACAGGTTTTAAAATATCCAAAAGTCTCAATTAGAAACAATTTGCTTGAAGATTTGGTGCTCTCTAGGATAATGTACAGTGTACTTCTTTCTTTTATGCAATTTCATTATACAGATACCAAACTTGAACACATGAATTTTGACTGTACTTTTCTTAGGGCATCATTTTGATTTAAAAATGACTTTTCAACATTGATTATTTTCTGGTGTTTTATCACATTTATATATTTTTGCTGAATATACAACTATATCAGCTGCTATGTAGTTTTCTCGTTATGCTGTTAATTGTGCTTTTGACAGAAATTATGGTGCCTTTCACATATGTTCCTCACTATTACTATTCATGTATGAATTTTAGTAGTATGGTCCAATAATGAGGAAAACAGCCTTAAATTAAAACTTACTCAAACTGTGGTGGCTAAAGTTAAATGTCTACTAACCATACATTATGATGGAAAAAGACTAGTTTAGTTCATGTATATTTTTGTCGTGTAAACTGAGGAACAGTTTGCAGTAATAAACCAGATATACATCAGTGAATGCATTCAATATATATTTTATTAATTATAATTAAAGTAAAAACAAAGTACATGTCCCCTCTCCCTAAATTACACCATGATCATGATTTAAAATATTCTAAAGGTCTTTAATCATAATTAGCAGTCTATTGGTTCCCATTATCAGTTTTATTCATCAATATATGGAAATTTCTTGTTTGCCCCATATCCTGGGTGACCTGGTTTGGCTTCACCTTTTTCTTTCTTGACTTCTTTCTCTGGTTGATTTTGGGGTGCGTCCTTTGTGCTGATTTCTTTAGTAGCTGTTAGAGACACTGAAATTTCATGCCATATTAAGATTCAGGTAAATGAAATAACGAAACACATACAATATCGCAAGATTAGAATCACATATTCTGTTAGAATCATTGGTATTTTTATCTATAGTCACATAATTATCTTGATGCTGTGTCTGATTTCTGACTTACTTGGAGCTCTTGGGACTTCTTTGTCACACTTGAGTGTGCTCTGAGCGAAGCACTCTGCCATCCAGGACAACACCTCCCCACAATATCTGACCTAGACACAGGACAGAAATGAGAGAGGGTTATGTACACTGTCCTTCAGATTACTTACATGGCAGACTTATATGTGAAATAGGCTTAGAAAAATGCAACAACATTATATGTCTAATACTGATGTTGAGGTCCTTTTTCCAGATTTACCTGAGTCTCCATAGATACCAGTCGTTTCTCTTGGTCCTTGAACCCACTGACAATCCTCAGCAAACTCTGAACCCTTGTTCACAAAACAAAAAAATCTATGAAAACCGTATTTTACGCTGCAAGTGCCAATTGTTACCACAAGAGGGCATAAAAGCATCAAAGGTTTGTTGCTGGGTACAGTAGGTTTATCAAAGCCTGTTGGCAGCTACACCAAGGTCAGAAAATTACAAAAGGACAATTACTTTGCCGAGGTACTCTTGAGTTTCTCCTCACTGCTCTCCATATGCTGGCGCTCCAGTTTGGCAAGGTAGTTCTCTTTCTGCACTGTCTCCCATGTTATCAGCCTCTGGTCTAGTCCTGCTGGCAGTTCCCTCTCTGCAAAACATACACACTCACAAGGAGGTAGTCCAATAACCAATTAACCAACAGGCAATTTCCAGATAGAGCAGGTGAAGGACAGAGATAAGCACACTGTGTGTTTGCCTGTTTTTGTCTGTGTGTTTATTTGCTTTTTTTTATTTTAGATAAGCCACAAGAACTCATTTCAGTCCCTTCTTGATATAAAGTATTATCACTTAGTCATCCTTATTGGAAATATGCTGAAATATGCTAATAGAATATTCTTACCAAGGTGCTCCTGCTTGGACTCAGGCTGTTTGAACAGGCAGAGGAGAAGCTGAGAAAGGTGGCTGATGATAATGAAGGGTGGGGCCAGGGCAGGTCGACTGTGGTATTCCACAATAAGGTTATATCTCTGAAACTTCCAGAAGATGTCTGTGTTGCCCTGCACTACCTGGAATGTGTAGCTGTCAATGGGGGAAAAGAGCTAAAAGTCAAAAAAGCCAGTTGATGTTGATTTTTCAATGCAGAAAGAAGCCACTAGCTTACTAACTTATTTGAACAGACTGACAAACATATGGACTGGGCTTTTTGGATTCCTAGCCCCTGACCTGAACATGGCAATGAGCAGGTTGAGCAGCAGGACATTGGTGACAAGAAGGAAGATAACCAGCAACAGGATGACCAGCCAGTTGGCATAGTGGTTGGGACATGGCGGCCGGAGGCCCATGATAATCTCCTCTGAGTCACTGGTGCAGTTAATTTCAGGCATGCGGGCAGCTGTGCTCCATTTAATAAAAGAACAGAACAATTAAATTAGAAGACATAACATTCTGGTCAACAGGAAACAATGCCTGACTGCATAAGTGATCATAATATAACATTGAACATGCTAATGAACTATGATACCACATGTATGTATTTGAAAGTAGGATATTCCAAATACTGACTAGATGTAGCCATTTTCATTGTAATTTACCATCTATTTCCTCCAAGGGAATCTGGCCAAAAATGTGCAGGTACGGGCGGTACAAGGCTCTGCGAAACACCCAGTCAATCCTGGGGTCATTGGGGTGGAGAAGAGCCTGGGTCGCAACACCGTACGCAATAAGCCACACACTCAGGAAAAACAGGAAAAAGAAAACGTCCTTCATCTGTAAAAGAGACACAGATGTTTTCATGTTTTTCCTCTTAACAGGTTACACAAAGTCTTTACTGTCTACATCTATGACTATGAAAATCACTTGAAGTTTTCCTAATGGAAGAAAGTTTAGATAAAAGTGCTTTGTTTGCTCACCATTCTTTCCACAATGATGATCTTGGGGCCCAGTTGCTTATGAATGGCAAAGATGTGGATCAGACGTAGAGTGAAGACCATAAAGTCTATCGCCAGAACTGTCCTTCCTGCCTCATAGGTGTCATTTGCCATCCTGTTAAATCAAAGGAAACACATATTACTCATTTCTGCTTTTGTCTCCTTCCAGTAATTAATCCAGCCACTTAGTCCTTTATTATTTCGCTCTAGTTTTGATGGTCAGAACAACAAAATTAGAGCCTTATAACCATTTAATGTTAATTACCTGCATGAAACCCCGACAACAAAGAGAGAGATGGCAACCATGTCACACTTGTTCCAGTTGTCCTCTACATAGAGTTTGAACTTCTTCAAGATGTTCATCTCTTCATCTGTGAAGAAGCTCTGTGTTGTAAAAGATAGTTATGCATTAGTATAAGACATACTTATACAGAAAATCTGAAAAATGTAGTTCACTTGAAAAGCACAGCAAGTTGTTTTCCATCTTTGGTATGAAAAATATTATGTGACTCAGTAGCATGAGTCATCTGATAGTAATATATGGAACAGTTTTGCTCTGTTATGATATCAAATAATAGACTAGAATAGAAATATAGGTTAGTTAATGTGGCTGTGATAGATCTTTTTTTGGATGTTCAATCAAAAATGTTTTTGTCATATTAACATGTCCTCCGACAGGTCATATGCTGGAAACCTATTGAGACACACCTGCAGGGCCCAAGGAGAACAGGTACACAGCCCCACTGCTTTAGAAGCACATGCAGTGTCCCAAATTCTCAATCCTCTGAAATGCCTCTTAAACCTGAAGGTGAGTAAGTCCACAGTGTGAAAGCCCCAGCTGTCATGTTACAAATGCCAAGATGACCACCACATACTTTGAACACTACTGAACTAACTACATAAAAAAAAATAAACTTAAGTCATAATAATAAAATTAATGAAAGAAGGTAGAATTGAACAATTGGCCTGGAAAGTGGATTAATAAGACAAACAAATTAGCATGGCTGCAGCCTCCCTCTGGAATCACACAGTCCTCTAAAAGTTCTCAAGATACTCAATCAGCACTATCGCAGCCTCTAAATCTACTGCTGCTCTGCTCAGTTTCAGTCTGGTTAGAGACAAATTCTTCAATTCTGTTTGTCCTTGGCTATTTATTTGCAGCACTGCTGATGGCGTCTGACCTTTTCAAGGTATAAATGATTTGTAAGTAGAGCTGGAAGAGGTTTCTGTAAACTAGGTAGAAGTGTACTGTTAGAGGGTGAGGGTACACCTATCAGAGAGCTCACTCTTAAGATAGATTTACTGATGCTGAATAAACATAAGCAATAATAACCTCTGCATAAATCATAATAAAACATTCCTGACTATCAAAAATGTCCCCTGGACTGACATTCCGCAAATAGTCCAAGACAATATCATGTTAGCATTTAGCACAGCAATACAGAACTGAACGTCCACCAGAATGTGAATACCGCTGAGGTCTATTATTACTGTATACAGTATGAAGTGTGACACCAAATCATGCTACAACATATTTGCAAGTTGTTGTCACAACTTGCAATTTTGCACCAGCAATCCAGGGGCCCCTGTGGCATTGTCTTCCTTTAGGGAAAGGCATGCACCCCAGAGCCTTTCCTTTGAAGGCATAGGGACGCTGCTGGGCTTGGTACCATGCCAGGGCCTCCTGTAGCAGTGTGGCTCTTTTTTTGGAAACATAGCTCTCCTCAGCTCAAGGGCTTTCTGAGATACATGTTGAAAAATGGAGCTGAGAGAACAGTGGTGAAAGCCCGACTCATCTGGAGCTTTTGAGCCCAGGGGAGGAAAGCTCAACGGGATCAGTGAAAGAAGGGATCATGCTTGTCTGACCTGGCTAACTGGGAGGGAGTCATGCAGAGAGGTGAAACGCTCATGAATCCTTAAAACCCTTGAGAAAATGAGGTCATTGTAGCGATTGACACAACCTCTAACTTAGATGTACGGGGATGAACAAAACAGCCACTGCTTCCAATTAGGTGTAAAACTGCCCAGATAAAAAGAACTGGATCCTTAACATAGGAAAGTCACCAAATAATGATTTGAACTTCAAATAAAAGATGATTATAAAGGAACCAGTCGGAATGAACGCTTTGGTCACCTGTCGAAGTTCCTCCAGAACCAAGGTGAAGACCCAGAAGTAGAGCATTATCTCTGGGGCTCCAGGGCCAAAGGGCGGTGGTGGGCGAAAGTCTAGCAGGAGCACATAGGTGAAGAGACAGAGGAAGGCGAAGTACATGATGACATTACCGAGGAACACTGTTACAGGAGCACTCCAGAAGCGACGCCAGCGACGTATTAGGTAACGCCACCACACAGAGGCACAGCTCTGAGCTGTCTGACCTCCAGGTGAAGAATCCCTGGAAAAATAATCATTAGAAAACAGTGCTGCAGTGCTCCTCGAAGTCGAATCTCGACACTAAACACTAAAAGCTAACAAATATAACAAACTACGTTAATGCAGGTTTATCACGATTCCTTAAACTGGAACATTATTGATGTTGTTTAGACGATGATGTGTGTTTTACTTGTTCTTATTGGGATTCTACTAACGCTAGTATGATTTGTGTGTTTGCTTTTTCAGTAGGCCGAAAGATACATTTTTAATTTGAAGATAAAAGATGAAATCAGTGTCAGTTTATAGTGTAGGTTGATGATGTGCTAAATCTTTCAGAACATGTGGGAATGATTGTAAACTCACAAATGGTCGTCATCATCAGTTAACAGTAAAGCCTTTTCTGTATCCAGACTGTCCAGCTCCACAAACTGTTCACTGCCTTTACGATTATCAAGTTCCTCCTCACTGCGGAACACATATGAGAGCGTCACACAGCAAAAAGTTATAGTGGCCAAGATAGGTGGTGGGACAGCATAAGATTCCTCACCTGAACTTTATGAGGTTTGTCCAAATAAGTGGTGGACAGAAGAAAGACACCACAAGTTTAGAGATGGCTGTGTCTGTTGTCATCGCACCCCACCAAATCTTTGTAAGGAGAGCCTGCAGTAAAAGCCTGATTTCAGTAACAAAACATCTGAATGAAAATCACCACAAGGGGGCAACATTGGCCACTGAATATTTCAGCCTTACAGTCTTGTGGCTATATCCATGGAAACATGGAACTGGGAGTTACCACAGCTGGTTAACATTAAAGTAATGCAAATGTTCCTTCCTCATCCAACCATTCCATATGATGTGTGAACTATTTCCCTTTTGCCATCTGTCTAACTGCAGTTTGTCATGTCATAGCGATGCTTAGTATTGCGTTTGTGTGCCGTTCATAACAAACTATAAAATCTACATTCTCTTGACGAATTATACATGTTTATTTACATGCATACATTATATGTTAATTATAATCCAGTATAATTAACAACTTTCCATTTAAAAAGGATAGTTTTCCATCTGTTTGTATTTAAATAACATATTACTAACTGTAATGTTGTAAAATGTTGTTTTAGAAAATGTATTAAATTGGAGTCAAATATGTGTATGGATGTGTCTCCGTGTTACCTGAACTCCATCATGGGCAAAGAAGCTTTTGGCATCTGCCTCTGTTGCCAGGTTAAGGACCGTAGATTTGCTCCAGCAGTGTGTTCTCCTCACTAACAAAGCGTAAGCCCTGTCTTCACTGTTGGAGTAACACTCTCCAAAGACATCTGCCACAATAAGAACATTACAGTACAAAGTGTTAACCACTCAGCTACGTTTGAAGAATTCATCGTTCATTCATTCAATTCATTCATTCAAATCAGTCAGATTGAGATTCATACTTCATCCCCTTCCAGCTGCATCTGTTTGTGCTTGTGAAAGTGCTGTTTTGAAGTCATTCAATGTACTACTTGCTACATTTGATCTTTACTTTTTCTGATCACTCTCTCAGCTATTGTCATCGAACTGTTTATGCACTCACCAAGGGCAAACTGCTCATACTTGGCCTCCTTCATACTGCGTGCAGACTCAGCCTCAGATTCCAGTCGTGCCATCTCTTTCAGAATCTTACAACCCGCCAGCGCCGCCGCAACTGCCTCAGGGCCCTGAAGGATTAAAAGAAAGCTGGATCCAAGAAACGGGTTTGAAAGATGGGTAGAAATGAACATAATGTGTGCGTTGAGCTCCAACAGATACTGCTGTTTAACCAAAGGCCTATTTAACCAAATATATTACAGCAACAGTTCCTTATGCCCTTGATTCCAATACTAACTTGGATGTGGCCTATGAGGTGTCTTCGTCTGAAACAAACCTTCAATCCTAATGAACCCTAGAAATAATTTTGTCTATTTATTATAATTCATGTACAATTAACATTGCTACTGACTTTTTTTTTACCATCCAAGCTTTGAGCTAATTTTGGAAATACGTTTATGTATATTTTGTTTCTTTTGGACTGAGGCAGCATAGCTGTTTACCCATTTCCATGTAAAGCTAACCTAATTATTTTAAAAATGGACAAATATCAGTGTAATATGAATTTTCTCATTTACACTATCTTTCGGCAAAAGTCTTGAAATTGGTCAAATCTGATTTTAAAATCAGACTGATTTCTAGTCAGTGCCATACATAGAATAGATGAGGTATAAGTCTGTGTTTACAGGAAGACAGAATCCACCCAATAACCCGTGTGTGTATTCTTTGTATTTTTCTCATTCTGTATTTTAAAGAAAGCTTTAGTTTTCCCTTTCTGGCAAAAGATGGGGATTGTCGATTGTGGTTCTGTAATGTCATATAAACTAACAGGTAATGTCAAATTCTTTCTGGCTATATGATCGTAAAGAAGTAAACAATAAAGAAGAAAAATTAAACAAAAGTTTAAATGAAGAGCAACATACTGAAACAGAGGGATTTCCACTTGAAGTTACATTTAGTGGTGCTGAACTCGCACGTCTTTATTCCGGTGATAGTGAATTCTATACGTCATAGTCATATGTCTGGGTTCACATACACACACGGCCTAAATGTGACATATTTTGCCAGCATAAACCAGCCTGCAAGGATAATTGTTATGAGACCTTCAACATGAGAGATACTTCAAACAATCAAATTATGAATGCAGATATCCCAACCAGAGTCTGAGTGGTAAAATGATTTGCAGTGGGGGATGTACACACGCTAAATGCAATTACCATAATTTCAGATAATGTTTGAAATAAGATGGACGAAAGGAGCACATCAGGGTGACCGCTTGCGAGATTACAATAATTGGTTCCCTTAGTTCTGGGAAGAGCAATAAAGAAATGAAAGGTGCATTGAAAAGATGTTGAATAGAAAGAGCAATTACCATTGACTGGTGTCATTTAAACTATTCATAGAACATCAATCCCATGTTAGGATAAATTTCTCATTAACTTCATCAGGACTTTAGATACTCCTGCACTACCTCACAGCTGGTTGAACATACTGCCCAGCAAGCGACATGACCTTCATTTGAATAATGTTCTTGGAGATAAGATAGCTTTTTAGTCCACCTCAGTTCTTGATAAATATGGTGTATGCTGTGCTCTTTTATCTAGAGTGACATTTTCATGTGGCATGACTCACCTGTGCCTGCACTGTGCTGACCCACATCACTCATGTTCACTCTGAATCCAGAATACAAACTAGCACAGTATAACGCAGCTTACTTCCATTTGGTTTGAGGAGTTTTTACCAGTGCCAAGGCACATGTACAGTTTTATTGACTGAGCTACACAATGCTGAGATGGTACAAGCTGGGGCTGAAATGACTAAAGAAGCTGAAAAGACTGACCATGGCCCAAAAGTAGTTTGCCATCTGCTGTCGGTTCTGAAGAACGGCCCAGAGGAAAAGATCCCTCCAAGGATGTTCACAGCGTTCTTCTGGCTCAGCCAGGTTCTTCTGGCTGTGGAACAGTCGTCCCTTTGCTGGCTTCTCCTGGAGCACACAAACAGTACACCACATAGTAAACAGGGTAGCTTCACATTGTACTAAACATCCTATCACATCAATCATACAGTCTATAGCAGTCATTCCATTACTTTTTCCTGGTTGCCTGTGAGCAGGAATATGCAGTTTCTTTTTATAACAAGCGGACACAGTGTCTATGAAATGCAACGAAAAGACAAGCCTATTGCCATGAGACAATTAAAATTTGATTATGATATGAGCAAGATAAAAGAAAATCTGTAGATAATCCTGCATATCTTTGCATGTTTGGTAAACTGGAATACCAGGTATTACAGTTACAATTTCTTAATAACAATGAGGAGAATGTGGAACCTAATTTCTTATTTAGTACAGTTCACAGTAGACTATATGATTGAAACCTTTGAGAGTATAGTATCACTCACTGTGGGAATCTTTTGGTAAAAGCCTTTGCAGGAGTCATGGAGAAAGTCTTTCAGCACTTTGGCAACCTCATAGAGGGTGAAGCGGGGTTTGCCTTGCTCAGGCGGATGATGCCCTGGTGGACCAGGTGATCTGGCAGCTCCAAGCAGAATCTGCTTCTCCTCATACTTTTTGAGAAGCAAGTTGTAAAGAAGGCTTTTCTCTGACACAGACAAGTAAAGCTCCTGTAGCCGACCATAGGTAAGGAATTCCCCCAGGTTCACACCATTGTCCACAAACAGGCGCACAAAGTCAGGTTTGTCGTTGATCAGTGCATCCATCATCACCTCTTCAAGGTCGCATGCCTGCAAACATTGTGTGTACTTCTTACAATGACTCATAAAAAAGCTGTCTCCTCATCTTCCTGTCAATAAAAGAAAAAAGCCTGACACACTGTAAATATCAAACTTATTTTGTCCTTACTAAAATGTATTGGCTTGCCTTTCTATTTCTGTGGTACCTAATGGGTCACTTGGTCATTTCTGCATATAAGGTTATTAGCTGCATGGCTCTAGTAATGGCAATGTCCACCTGACAATTGATTGGACTCGTTTCCACTATTGTCACCAAGTGGTTGACATTTGTGATTTTCAGTGAAACATCCAAACAGCTACAACTACCCAGTAAAGCATGCAAAGCATTAGTTGCATATTTAGTTGAATATACTAAATTGTGACTTGCTGTATTACCAATATGACAAAGTGCTATTAAGATCCTTAAATTACTTATTTCTGTCACCTTCCACTCCACGTCTCCATTAAAGATGTCACTCTTGGCAATGTCCACTCTGTTCCAGGCCACAGCCAGCTTCAGTTCATCCAGGAAGTCTTGAGCTTCCTGACTTTGGCTCTTACAAGCTGATGCATTCACACATAAACACGCAACATACTGTGTTTGAACAGGTTCACATCCCATGAAGTGCACAAAATCACAGGTGTGTAGGTAACAAATCTCTCACAAGAATTACTTTACCTTTGACTAGAGCTTTGAGGATGACTGTGTCCAGCTCAGAGCTCTCCTGTTCAGGGTCATGGACAGTGAGGAGATGCCCATGATCAAGTATTCTCTGGATCTGATTGGCAGATTGACAGTAAGTTAATACTACTACCTAATGTTAGTGAGGAATGTACAAGTTTAATTTGCTATTACATTGTTTTCCGAAACAACCTCTCACTGTGTATGTCAGCTCAAAAACAATTTTTAGGTCATCGCATACACATTTTGAAGATAGGGATGAAAATCCTACATTAGCTTCCCTCACAATCTTTCCCACTGTGCCCCATTTTCCTGGCAGCATTCAAGTCTTGTGATCTGCATATCTGTGTATGTGCTGGCTCCATGCTGTGCACATCGCTCTCACCAGCTTGACCCAGTTACTGATGTCTGTGCTGTGGTGGGCATTTGGAAAGGTGTCCAGCAACAGCTCATGAACACTGTCTGTGTCCCAGGACCCCCTATTCATCAGCGTGACAAGGATGTCAGCCACACCTCCTGAGCCTGCCAGGATCAGCCACGGTGTCGAATTGCCAATGCCTTTACACATTCTCTGTAGAAAGGGATACAGTGTTCGGATATGTAGACAAACAAAGACTAAATGCCTGCTCAAGTAAACATCATCCGAGAATTATATTCATCAATGTATGATGTTGTCTACAGTATAACATCCTAGTGGTTCTCTATTTATGCAAATTAATTGTTGGCTTTGATAGGCTTTTCAGAATTTGTTCCTCATTCTGGCTTTGGCCTGATACTTCTTGAGGTGGCACAACCACAATTTGATTCAGAGCCTAATTCTCAAGTTTGTTCAAAGTCAGATTGTGCATATTCATAAGACAGAACAGATATCTGGCTTTCACAGGGGTCTCTTTCTGGTTGTGTCTTTGAAGTTGTTGAGTAACTAATATAGCATTACAAAATAAATTCTTTACCTTTAGGATCTTGGGTTCCCCATGGACCAAGAGACACAGAACAGGGATCTCAAAACTGCCTGCACCTGCAAGCACCATAACTATATTAATAATATCATTTACAGCTCAGAATGTATGAGACTATGAGAATGCACAGACATCAGCATTTCACTGCATATCGTACTGTGTATGACTGTGTATGTGACAAATACAATTTTGAATTTGAATACTCTCTGTTTTGTGAATAGTGTTTTCTCCTGTCAGCTGAAAGAGAAACATTGATTTTGTACATACTACAGTGGCAAATATCTTTTTACAAATTCTCTTTGTCTCCAAGATGTGAACCGATAAATCAAGGAATGATGTTGCCTTTTCAGATTGTTACATTTGAATGTTTGGGAGGCATAAAGAGGATTTATCTGGAGTCCAATAATTAAAAAGCGTGTCTTATTTCCTGTTTATCAGTCTCACAATGCTTCATATTTATGCTCTGACATTTCAGGGGTCTCAAAGTTTGGGAAGCAATACATGTAATGCAATGTTGAAAGGCAGGGGCTAACTATAAAGCAAAGTTGAAGCTACTACTGCTACAGCATACTGGATTAATGTTTTTGAGAACTGGTCCCGGTTTTGTTTGTTTTGCATTCATGAGCAGCCATGTGGGCATTCATTCCTGATGTTTGTTTTAGGCTGCTCCACTAACTGACAGCTGTTGGTGGTAATGCACCAAGAAGCACAGCAATGTCCCTGCTAAGAGCCTATGTCCAACATAGACCTTCATTTGCAGACATACTAGAAAACACTAATGAGCATATGTGAATTTACTCAACCTCTACATGTGTGCAGTTTTAAAGTACATGATTTAACACTAAGCTATGTTAAAAGTTAATAAAACATGAAGCAGTGCTTAGTACTACAGTATATACATCACCACAGTGAAATGCAGTGCTTAACATATGTTTAATTCAACACATTTGTCAGAATAAATATTCTTTGAATGCCCTACTTCTAATACATAAGTACATTTTAATGTGTGTGTAATTTTTGTGTCAATTTTATATAAGTAAAAATAAAACAAATAAGTAATTTAACTTCTGTTAATGTTATTTGTGCTTAAGTAAAGTAAACTCATTCTATTACAGCTTCCCAACAGTTTACCTCCATAACCAGTGCGTTGAAGAGAGATGTGTTTGAGCAGCTTCACCCTCATTTCACTGGTAGCTCCTGGTCTGTTGGGATCCTCCTCCACCAATACAAAGTGAGAGTGGTGGCTGTCCAGAGAATACACTGACCCATGAGGCAAATCCTGTGGCTTGTATACTGCAGGCTCATCCACCTTGAGAGCAGAAAGACAGGTATACAGGTCAACCCAGGACAACATGAACACATTACTTGAAATGATATATTTAGCTTTTATTAGCTCTGTATTGTCTGTGCACATAATAAAACCTTGGCAGTGAGGAGGGCTTCCCGGTTGTGGATCTTATTCCAGGGTGCAATGCCAATGGCCACTACACGAACTTTAGAGGAGGTGCTGGCCAAGGAGTGATCTCTCACTGCCTGGCCCAAGTGCTTGGTGATGCCAAAGCGAAGACCATTTGTCAAAATCCATGCCCCTAGAGAAAAGAGAAGCATTTGAATGTGTATTTGTATATAGACATTAATATTTTTGTACACTTGGTAGCAAGGTCTAGGAAAGCAGAGAATGAGTTTCTACTATGTGTATATATCAAATCGGAAAGTTGTGTCCTGGATTCCAAGCAGCTGCTCTACTGACGGAGATAATTAGATTATTCTTTTATATGTTTTTAAAGCTTTCTGTGTTACTCATCCATTAAAATGAATGAAAATATGTTGTTAATATTGCACTTAGAAACAGATATAAGAAAATTATTAATACATTTTTATTATCTTATTATAGAAACCATGCATCTAAATAAAAGACAAGCTTTTATCTTGGTTATGCAGCTCTAGTAATTCTGCTATGAGTCAATAGAGGGCAACAGAAAACCAATTTTGTGCTGATTTCAAAACACCAGTTTTGTCCCTCAATTATAACCTGTGCTCTGTGCAGCCTTCACAAGTCCTTTTCTGAGGGTGTCCCTGAGCCAAGGTTTCATCTGAGCCAGCTCGTCTCCTCCAACCACCGCCACCACCAGGTGTGGAGGAGAAAGGCCCCACTCGTCTGTCAGCATCTGGTAGATCAGCACTGGGTCTGTGTTGCTGTGCACCCTCACAAACTGAATGCAGAGAGATGTGTCGATACGTCAGTATTGTGCTTGGAAATTTAATTCTTAACACTCACCATTTTCTGTTATGTGACCTTCTTTAGTTTCACCTTTCCTCTTGTCTTGGTAGAGCCAATGAAGTCAATGTCCCCCACTCTTCCAGCTGCCCAGTGACTCTTCTCCTTCTTTATTCTGCTGGCCAGCCCTCTGGCCACATTTTCCAATGTCTCATCCACTGTAGAGTTGCAGGAACAGCCCAGAAGGACGCTGAGAGAAACACATGTTAGAGTCCAGTATACCTGCTGCAGTAAGTTGTAGTTTTGTCTGTCAAAGACATTATTATGTTGCTCTTCAAAGACAAACAGATTAACTGTTGAAGATGTCACTTTTCACCCTAATTGGTAATTTACATTATTTAAATATACACTGTCCATACGCAGTCACTATTTTGTTGGCTGATTTGCCATTTAATTATTCCTTTCTAGCCAACCTAATTGGAAATGACTCAGTTATGCATGCTGTACAATGCTCAGCTTCATCCTTGATTTGGCAAAGGGTCTTAGAATTCTGCAGTATCATGTTGCATATCATGTTGAAACAGATCCATATGCAGAGGTGGATTAAAAATCTAAAAGGTTTTCTAAGTGTATTCTAAATGCTTTATGGTTTGGCTGCTGTATCAAGATTGTAGCATTTTGCTTTTCTGTATTTAACTTTGGAGAAAGTATTCTATTCTGCAACGAGGAAATCATTATCAGCTCACATGAATAATTTAAATAGAAAACTACACTTGGAATTAATTAAGGCTTCTTGGTCCTGTACAAATGTTTGCTTCCTGTAGCACCTCTCTCACTTGGCCTGTTATTAACTTGGCTGATCTGTTTTCTTGGAAATATCTATTTTCAGTTGGTCTAATGGCGATTTCTTTATCATGAATACGTAACACCACATCCAGAGAAAAGCTTCTGTCATAAATGTAGTGTATACAGTATATCACTTCACAGGAATGGGCCGGAGGAGGGGATAGGGCAATCTGTTTGCCTTGCCTTTGACACCTGTACACACACACCTGTGATCCTCTGACCACTCCAGTATGTCCCCACATTGTGGGCATCGTGTCTGTGGCTGTAGGGGCCCCTGTAAACAAATAAATACACATATGTTATGTTCATTTCACTCAAAATCCATTATGAGTCACTCACCGCTCTTTTCATAGACAGAAAGGTTCTTGGAAGCACTTGTGGTCAATGCAAAATTGACAAAATTTCCATCCTCGCTTCCTATGCAAAGTGCTTCCTGTCTGACGTTTGAACTAGAAACATGAAACATAGAAGAGACTGGCCAAGTACAGTGGACTCCCACCAGACCCTGATCCAATGTGAAATGACAATGATGTACATTGGTTTTAATAAACTGTCTGGAGTGCTTGAAAAATATTCTTTTGATATTAGGACTTGGTTTGTCATTGTTTTACAATGAAAACAGCCACTGTCTGTTTTATCTCAAAATGATTATTTTCATAGAAATAAATGACACTGAGGTCATAAAGGAAACTCATTCATTACTGATAAGCGTATCCATTTGCCTGAATAAACACAAATGTTTATCAGTCAGCCTTGTTTGCATGGGCACTTAAGTTCCTTGTGAAATATGATTAAAACAAAAATGCAACATGAGTGCGTAATTCTGTGCACATTTTACAAAAAAAAAACAGCACACTGAATTACTTGTTCTAATAAGACTGTGTTGCAATGGTTGACACACTGACTGAGAGTCATTTGACGTTTAGCCATCTGTTTTAATCTAGATGAGCAGCTTGTTGTGGGAGCCTTTATGTATCTGCAACTCTTGGTCTGTGAGGGAAAAGACTACTGGGCATGCAAATAAGACAATCTGCATGCAAAGATAAAGGCCGCTCAGCACCCTTATATACAGTATATGCACACTATACAACATCTTGCTTGATGTTTAGCATGAGTTGTTTCTCAAGCAGAAGTGAGTCATTCTGGGAAAATTCAATCTACTTATGCACCTTATCAGAGAGCCAACACACAGTTACAGGATATTATAGATACTTCATTGCTGAATTTGAGGAAATTCATGTGGACGCAGCCCCCTTAAGGCGCCATTAGTTCGGGGTTCAGATTCCTCTCCAGTGACACTTGGCCAGGAATCAGAGGGAACCCGGAGTCAAACCACCAGCACAGGGGCTCAAAGGCAACTGCCCTACCAACTGAGTCACTGTCACCCCAACGATATGGGTAACTTTGTAGAGCCCAACAAACATCTATAACTATACTTGTCATCTACAATAAATACAATATATTAATAATACTCATTGTTATTATTATTTTACATAATCTACAAAATATACATTATATATTCTAACTTACTTAAGATGTTCAATTCTGTCTGTAGTAACAAAAACGCAGCTGCTACACTGTACATACTCACCAGAGGTGTGTCTTGTCTCTCCTGCATGGCTGAAATGAATGCTCCTCTCCTCCACCTGCTGAACCACACCTGTAAAGGTGGAGTTTTTTTTTTCACAGCACTCAGGTGAACCACCCAGGCCATCAGGGTGTGGTACAAAGGTGATGCAACCCCATCAGCCAATCCTGGACACTGTAGCACTCCATTACTTTGCATGTTGTTCAACGGCTGCACATTGCTCACATCAGGACCGAAGAAAGGCTTAAATTTCAAGTAAGTTAAGTTTCTTTACCGTGGGCCACGTAGCACTTTTCAATAGGAAATGTCACAAAGTGCTTCTTAATAACAGCATTTCAAATACTCGTCTGTTAATGTGGACAACTTTCTGATCATTTTCGGCAATTTTTGGCCCATTCTTGGACAGGAAATTATAAAGGTTATCAGACTGATGAGAAAACTCTATGTGGGGAAAGTGAACAGACCCTTCCTCATTACGATCACTTAGGTTCTGTCAGGCAAGTCACATGTACCCCAGCTCCTCCAGTGCTGCTGCTCAGCAACCAGCAGATGAGAAAGTAGTTTTACTGGAACTGTGAGAACCCTGCCTCCTGAAAATGACTCTCCTGTGCTGTTTGTGAAGGTGTTTAACTGTATAACCGAGAACAGAGCCTTCATGTTAATGAGATAAATTTAAAAGTTAAATTAAGTATAAATTATAATATAACTAAATTATACTTATAGTTAACTAAAGCGTTTCAATAGATGGATATAAAAATGCAAAAGCAGTGACTTTTTAATCACCGCACTGTTGATATGTATGCATCACCGGTGTCTCAGTTTAAATCAGACTTTCTCCTTTTGCCAAGAAGACTTTGGCCTCTATAGTGACTGATGTGGCCACTGATGACCATCCAGACTAACGTTTCATTCAGAAAAGTGTTTTTTGTTACCATTAACTAAAACTGAACTTTACGTGTTAGGGCAGACATTATCACAACAATGGGCTACACAATTGAAACAGGAGGCCTTTATGGATGATCTCGTGGCTCTCGTGACACAGTGAATACATTTCGCCCCCCTTCCCTTCTCCAATTCAGAGAGATGCAGCCAATCAGCAGCCTCTGTTCATTGTGTTCAAACAGCGCATCCCTGCAGCCTTTAAATCGCCCTGCAGCTCCGTGATGGTCAGAGCGAACCACACGTTTCCCACTGAAACTATCAAAAGGATGGATACCATCAGGCGCAGAGGGGCAGTGTGCAGGAGTCTGTTTGGCCCGGTAGACCACGAACAGCTGCGCAGGGAGATGAAGCTGAAGCTGAAGGAGATCACCGAGCAGGACAGTCGCCGCTGGAACTTCAACTTCCAGACGGAGACGCCGCTTCCCGGCAGGTTTCAGTGGGAGGAAGTACCTGCAAACTGCGCTGCTTCTTTCTACCAGGAGTTCGCACCACTGAAGGACGACGCCTCTAGTTCAAGCACTGAA
The DNA here is from genome assembly GCA_034779795.1 of Ctenopoma multispine. Lineage (NCBI taxonomy): Eukaryota > Metazoa > Chordata > Actinopteri > Anabantiformes > Anabantidae > Ctenopoma > Ctenopoma multispine. Next base: position 16,049,963 of record JAUYWH010000018.1, on the reverse strand, counting down.
GATGACGACAGGCTGAGCAGCCGTGAAGAAAGCTCCGGGACCGATCAGGAGAACTGCTCCCGAATCTCCAACACACGCAAGTGTCCCGCCGAGGTGACGCCCGTCCGGAGGAAGCGGACGCTGCCCAGACTGCAAGCCAAGCCCAGGAACAACACACGAATTACAGGTGAGGATCAGGCTTTGCGCATCCAGAATGCGTGTGTTAGCTCCACATGTGTCCACAGTTACTGAGTTAAAATGACAGAATAAAAAGTAACGCGTGCTATCTCTTGTTTTTCTTGGCAGACTTTTTCGCAAAGAGGAGGAGGACGACAGAAAACAAGAGCATCCTGAACCATTTTCACACAAGTTCCTCTGAAGCAGCTATGTGCAAAACAATAAGATGATACTTCAAAAAACTGACATTGACAGTATTTCACAAACATTTCCATGGACTGGACAGAGGCATATCATTTGCACCAATGGGACTTTATTTTTGAGTTGTTTTTTATAATAATTTTATTGTCAGGTTTGATAATTGTGTCTGGGATGAAATTCTACAAATTTGTATTATTTATTCTATTTATGGACACTGTTATTTAATTTATTTTAATTTTCTTCACTGATAAAATCACAAATATGTTTGTTTATTAGTTAAGATGTTTTTTTTTTCAGAGAGAACTTTTGAGCAACTAAATCAAACTAATTTGTGTAATGTGACCTAGTTGCTTCTGTAACTTACTTTATATTGAAAAGCACTAATTTATCTTTGTCATGTTCGCATAAATTAACTGAGGTGCAACCTAAAAGGCATTTAAATGCCAAATATTGTAAGATCAATAAACTGATTTATTTGTGATTTTGGCATGAGTGAGTATTACATACACACTTTGTCATACACTTACTTTGACATTTCATGACGGCAGGCCACCTTTTTCTCTATCCCCACTGGAGAATCATATATAATTCTTCGTTTACACATCCTGTGAATTACCCTGTGCTGAAATGCATGGGTATAATAAGATGATTCCATTAGTTAACTAGTGGTGCCAAGTTTGTTTGTTTTCATCTCTTCATCTCTCTTCATTTTTGTCACTTGAGCACCTAGTTGAATGGTGAAGTAGTGCCAGCACAGCTTTTTTACCTTCTGTCTAGTTGGAGAATTGTTACTTTTGGCACAATAGCACATTTCATATTAGAGATAAAATGCAAAAATCCATAGTACAAAATAATGTGGAGATAGATTATGCAATGATTTTGCATCCTCCACATCAATGTGTAGAACATTCATAGCATCTTAATTGCATTCCCTATCTAAAGTGAAGTGCTAAAAACTGCATTAGTTCTCCAACCGATGCCTGACAGTTCTACAGTCCAGGACTTGCCTAAAGCTTCCAAGTAAAATTAGCCCTGGAGCACATACTGTAGGTAAGGATGCAAAAAAATGATATGTAAACACACAAAATAATGCTCAGGATGTTTATATTAGATAACATGTCTGTTATGCAATGTAACAGTTTGCCCAAAGCAAAAAACTTTCAGTAAACAGTTTAAGCTTTCTAATCCCACTCTGTCAGATATCTTGTCAGCCTTTCTTCATATATTAAACACTGTAACTATTTTTAAATGTTCATAGTTTAAACAGCAACTTCAGTTATTAAAAATACATAAACTGCCTTCTACATAACAGTATATGTATGTGAAATAGTTCAAACTAAAATGTATTGTGATGACTTTCTGGCGTTTATACTGACCTGAGATATTTAATTGTTGCCACTGATGAGCAGATTCCGATTTATTTATTTATTTATTTTTTCAATACAACTTAAGTCTCCTGAGAAAGTACAATTTTTGGTTTTATTCTCTCTCAGATTAATAAGTTCAGTGTCCCTGTGAAGCTGCAAAAAATCAATTCAAGTTGAAAGTTGACCATGAAAACAACAATAACATTTTAGAGTAATTTAATTTTTCTGGAATGGATTATGAAATGTTTCATTAAAGTAATAAGAATTCCACTGTCAAGCTTAATATTGTGTCAGGCTTAATATCATACCCATTAATATGAGCTGTAACTGCCAAATAAGCCTATTAGTGAGGCCAAAACCTACAGGAACATTTTCACACCCACAGAGCTGAGGTCTCAGCTCTAAAGAATTTCAAGGGGCCATCTGGCTGGAGAGCATAACAATGGGCACAAAGCAGAGTGTGCCATCTATTTCACCTGCAAATCAGCCTTTGGAGGTCCTCGACCCCCCAGGTCTTTCCTCAACTTTTTTCCTTTCACTTAGTCTTTTTTCATAGTCAAATCAGCTATTATCACTGATATGTGCCCAAACAGTCCCACCAATGTTTATTCCCACTTTGGCTCGTGTTTGCTTGTGTGTCACCATTACGAGGCGAGTGTCCTCAAGGTTTAAGGAAAGAGCAAACAACACATTCACAACACATTAAATGGCTCCATGCCAAGGACAACCAATGTTAACTGTAATATACATATTTCACTTAGGATGAGATATGTTACATTCTGTTTAACTGAATAACTGTCTACATTACCAATACCAATACAAAAATCAATATCCATGGGTGCAAAGGTTCCCATGGGTTTCCTACTTCCCCATTCACTGAGTAAATCAAATTCACTTAAAGATGTACACAACCTTCTCAATACACCATCAGTGAATAAAGCCAGCAGTAATTGTATCATTTATCGTTTCAGTAATGTTACAACTACTAATGTGCTTTTATGTTGAAGTAAACTAAAATGGTTTACTAAAATAAACCTATGCTGTACATTGACTGAGGAATAGAAACAGTATTTATCCACATGAGTCACTTCTTCTTGTCAGAGTGTAATGAAATTGTTCACATTTCATGTTTCCCTAATTTGATACACTAGCCTACCAAAACTGTATATTGATTTAGAAACATAAAAGATTTAAATTATTTCATTGAAATATATGGACAATTTATTAAGAAATTCTGTATAGTAAACTTATACTTTTGAACATTTTGCTGTGGTGCACCTTAGACATGCAAATATACTTTTTTTAACATAACAATTTAACCAAAGCAGTTGTTCACATAAAAGGCTTGAAAGTAATAAGCCTTGACGATCGGTCCACATTGTATTAATGTTTATGACTATTACGCTGATTTCCTCTCTAGATACTCAAAATAACATCAATTACCAGGGTGAAAACTTTTTTTAAAACTTCCACACCCGCCCTGTAATGAAATTCTCCCCTCACCCACCGAATGATCAGCAAGGCCAAACACCCTCAGAACACTTAAGGCGGGTGGGGACCATTGTTGTAGAGACCACAGGCAGATGGTCAGGAATTCCTGGACACCCCGTGGATGACCAGCAGGGAAAAGGTCACCATCTGCTGACTAAAGGTCAGTGGTCAAAAGCACGTGCTATTAGCCATGGTTTCCATAAGTCAGTGAGGACACTGATTATAAAGGAGCCAGAATGAATCTCTTAAAGTTAGAAAGTGAAGCACCCATTTGATTGATGAGTGAGGCGGAAAACACAGTAAACCAATCACTTTGCATGTAAAAACATAACTTTTTTTCTATTAAGAAAACATCCACCTGAAAATTAAATATCTTGCTCATGTTTCCCTATCATGGGTCCAATAAAGGTTAATCTTATCTTATCTTATGTTATATTAAAAAACACAATACACACAGAATCAGTTATAATTAGCACATTTATTGCTACGGAAGAATATTTCTATATAGTTACAAACAAATTAAAATTATGAAAATAGTGTTTTATTAAACTTTTCAAGTGAAGTATTTAAATGTTAGGCCACTCTCCTAAGATAAATGCAATCAAATTTGCTATTTAAAAAGAACATTGATGAAGAGCATTGAATGACAGTACATGATACTACAGCAAAGTCTTTGGCATTACACTGATTTCAAGTATAATACTCAAAAAAGGCAATAAAATAGTTTATGAAACTAAGGCTGATACAATATGTAGAAATATCACAGTCAAAATGTCAGTAATCATGTTGGTGATGCTGTTTCTCTTTCACATATATCCCAGAGATATTTTACATAAATATCATAGTGCCAACAATAGATAGATAGAGGATGGAGTTCAGGAGCTCTCATCCTGACAGGCAGTGATATTGAGGGGTGGATTGGGGTGGGGCGTGACGCTCGCAGTGTTGGAGGATAATGAAGAAGGCGATGAAGACAGCTGCTCATAGCTTGGCAGGCTGTCCTGGCTGGGGAGGACATTACAAGTCCGTCCAAGACGTGGCCTCAGTCTGCCTCCACCTTCACCCCCACCATCCCCCTGGTCCAGTAGAAGAGCGAGGGACTCTGCGATGCGGTTTAGTGTCTGGTCCATGCGTGTTATCTAGAAAAGGTAAATAGATCCCATGAATGAAAACACTGAAAATAGCCTACTGCCTTCACCCCAGATTCACACTGATGATGCTTTTCATTTCAGTTACTTTATGTGACAAACGTTTGTGCTACAGAATAACGGGGACACAGTTCTATGCATATGTTTCATATTACATTACAGTACACAAAGCCAGTTAGAATTTCACAGCATTATCCAAAACTATTCCCAATTTGAATTTATTTTTGATAAGTCAGTTGTCACTATCTTCTTTAGAGAAATCGAAATAAATACATATTTATCAAAGTTAAAATTGTGAATACAAGAGAAACATGGCCATTTAAATTTCTTTCACAAATCATTTGAAGTTGTATAGGCAAGGGGATAGTGCTCTAGTTTACCACTGAATTTGTACAAATTCTACCTTGTCCTCCATCCTGTTGATTCTTGATCCAATAGAGTTGTTGCCTCTGTCTTTAGCTTTGTCTTCAGAGGGAGAAAACAGTTAAGTAAACAACAGAACAGGAGGATTAGAGCTGTGGTTTGTTCCTCTAATACATTTTAAGACAGCGGTGGAGTGATTCATTACCTGTGCCTGTCTGAAACAAAGTTATCTTCCCTAAAGACTGGTCCAGTCTGAGAGAAACAATAAGAGGCTTGAGTCAGAGGAATATACAATTACACTCTCTGTAGTTCTTCTTATTATCTCCAGTCAGAGTTTTATTCATCATGATCTACAATTTATCCATTGATTACTCAGGGGAAGTAATTCATATGAAGCTCATCTTAGTTGAGCAGTTTACCTCCTCTGTAGCTCCTTGATTCGCACCATGAGGTTGAGATGACCCTGAGAGTATTGCTCAATCACATCTCGCACATCGTATGGCTTACGAGCTTGCTACAAAGGGAAACACGTTTAAAACCTTTAAAATGTATTTTAAAGTGCTTTATTAAGGAACTAATGAATAAGGTAAGCTGTAACTAATGTCCATTGTAAATAAGAAAAGATGAAATGATATAAGTGTAAAATAATAAAAAAAATAGATAAAAAAGTGAGCTGCTGAGCTTGGTGTACGGTGCACGAGTGCTGAGGTTTTCTTATACATACATACATACAAACATACATACATACATACAGTATTTTATTCACTATCACACTATGACAAATCAGTTTCATGTTAGTAGACTGAAATGGAATAAACCAAGCAAGCATGTTAGACAAACAGTTAACTGAAACAGTATTGCTGTCATTTCACTTCTTCACACTGCCCATTTAACTAGGCCAAAGTTTATTAATGTCACTCCACAATCTCTGCAGCTGACCTCTGCTTTAGGGAGTGCATCAAATGACAACTATAAATAGCCTGTACTTAATAATAATAACATTTCTGATTACTGGATTATCTAATATAACAATATATATTTCTCAAAATGCCCTGCGATGGACTGGCGATCTGTCCGGGCTGTACCCCGCCTCTCGCCCGAAGATAGCTGGGATAGGCTCCAGCACCCCCCACGACCCGAAATGGATTAAGCGGTAGATAATGGATGGATGGATGGATTTCTCAAAATATATTCTGCCCTGTAATGTTGACAGAAACTTCATCTCATCCTAATCTCATCCTTTATCTCATCCTAATTGACAGAAACCGTTTAGAAGTGTTTTGATATCACTGCAGAAACACCTGCGCCAGAGTATTAACTGTGATTTGCTCTATACCAGGCACATTCAAAATCATACATTGTCTTTGGTTGCTCTACTAAGGAAATGCTCTGGTATGTGGGAGTCCTGGGTTCATGACCAGTCTTGGCCACAGTATAATTACAGTTTTTTTGTTTCATTTGATCATTCCTGTGTGGCTTTGTTGACATTTTAAAATGATAACTGTCACAATGATAATAAAATTGTTTTAGGGCATCTGTAAGCCCCAAAGAGCTAGAAACAACCCTGGGAACTTTTGCTATTTAGCTCTCCCTGCAGTTTGCTCTCCTCTTCTCACCATGACTGTGAAAACTTGGACTGGGAAGAAAAATTGTGTGAGCATGCCTATTTAGTTCCAGACGTGACTTCATTATATTGCTGCTGAGTTTTGTTTGTAGGTAGCAGGCATATTACATCGAATAGTACTGAAACTTTCTGGGTCAGTGTTGTGCTCAGATCTGCTTTCTCTACCATGATGAGTCTGATGTGCTACTGTAAAGCATTGTGCATCTATCGCAAGGTCTCCAAGAGGGGAAAACAAGTTACATAGTGCAGTAACAGATGATCCGGGCACACAGTGGCAATAGCATAGACGCTATTCACGTTATTACAAGCCAGTGTGCTATCAAAATGAATTTCAAACTGTTATTTGGATGTAAAAATGTTACATATTGGGGCTTTAAAATAACACTTTCTCTAATCCATTTAAATCAACAGTTATTTGCAGTGAAACAGTCTCATACTTACCTGAAAATTTCTCTTGGCCACAAAATAACGCATTCTCTGGACCACCCGGATGGCTTTTCGGTGAGATTCTGTCAATCTGTGTAAGATTTTCATATAAATGTCCATGTTAGACTAACCAGGTAAAACTACGTTAATCTTCCGGAAACATGGCTAAGATTTAGATTTACATCTGACAGCTTCAGTGAAAATGAAAATATGGTTGACATGGCCTTCATACCGAAACAGAAAACAGTAGGCAAAATATTCAGTTCAGAATAGTTCAGTGATCATCAGTGATTCATACAATTGTTTGAATGTGATCAACGTGAACAAAGTATAAGTTTTGGGGTCTTTGTGTCTCTCTAAAAAATCTGTAAAAAAACACCAGAGTGATTGTAGTGCACTTAGGCTCTATTGTGTTATGGGACTTATTAAGGATCTATTCTTCATCAGGGTTTGTTACCCAGGAAAACAGTGAATTAGTATGTGATGGAGAGAGCAGTGAGCTGTTTGTCAGATCCAGTTAGGTTAAAGAGTATTGGGAAACAAAGTCTGCTTGTGTCTCATAATGGACTTTTCACAGCCAGTGAAATGAGATGATTTTCAAAAGCACCTTTCATAACACTCTGCCAAGTTAGCATTATATCATAAAATGTCAATAATATGCTCTGTGAGCTATTATAGAAATCCATTTTCCATGGTTGGGTGGTGATATAACCAGAAACAACCCTAAGAGTGCGACACAATTTCTCTTGTGACAGACACTGAATTCCACTGAAAGTTTGAATAATCAAAGTGTTTCTTGCTTTTGCCTTAACATTAACATCTTAATACTTTACCATACTAACTCTAAAGTTATAATGTTTAAAGAAATCACTCAACATTTTGGGAAATGTTTCTTCCATTACTGCAAAAAGTCAGATAACATAATCTGTCTAACATGAATCTGGAGCTGGTTAGTTTTTCTAACACAAAGCCTAGCCCAAAGCTCACCAATTAAAGTATGAATTTAAATTTGTTGGAAAAAAAGGAAAAACATGGTGTAAAAACAACAACTTGTGGATTAAAATTTGCCAGATTATTTCTTCGCCTTAGCTGATTAACTTTCAGTCTTATTCAAGAAAATATTTAGTCCTGTTTGTGTTAAGTGGGCGATTCTCATCTAAATCTCTGCAAACAAAGGGGGGAAACATATCAGTCAAAATGTAGCAGTATCCCTTCATGGTTTTGAACATGAGGGACATTGCTCCCTGTTTTCTTATCTGAAGAAGAAAATTGCTCACTTTCTTTTTCAAAATAAAATAAAATTGCAACACACTGAACATTATACTCCTTGTGAATGAAATAATTTGTTGCAGGGCTGTTGTATTACACTGTATTAGTTTTATCTTGGTGTGACTAATAAATTGGGACGTAATGTACTGTGAATACAAACTCACACTTTGTTCCAAATTAGCTCTAATACTGCTTATTTTAATTCTCCAAATGAGAAAAAAAGGAACCAAAAAACCACCTCTTAAGGATACAATAATGTATCTTAAGGATGACTCCTGTCTTATCTGCTGCTCCTATTAAAGGACAGCCATTGAAGAAATATAATCACTTCAAGAAATTGTGCCTTGTTTGTTGCCTACTTAGTGCATCAATGTAGAATTGAATATCCTCTCGCTTTAGGTCAAGATATTTTATGAAATAATTTATTGTTAAAACAATGTAATAGTTTGAGAACATTGAAAAACAGCAAAACAATAACTTTAACCCCATGCCTAGCTAGCTGCTAAAATCCTCAGAGTTTTTTTTTAAAGGCAAAAAAATCTATATTACTTTTTAAAAAATAATATTGATTATATTGAACAACGTTAAAAAATCAGTGTTTTGCTCATGACTGTCAAAACAAGCAGTGGTGTCTTATGATGGCTCAATTTAACATGGGATTTAATGCAGCATTGCCCTATGTGAACAGCTGGTTATGTATTTTGGAGTCAGCAGAGCACAGACTGATCTTTGCCAACAATGCTGCTGCATGCAATTACCACTCTACATCGTTACCCCACCATTCAGAAAGTCCCATGGGTCAAAACTGCCACTCCATTTATTTAACTTAGTGTACACTTTCCCTATACTGCAGTTACTTAAAAGTCATTTCCTCATATCTGTCTCAGACTCTCACTGAGCAAGTGCCTCAGCAGCACAGGTACTTTCCCTAATAGAGAATCATTACACAGCAGTGGCAGGAGCACTCTGGGGTTTCGCACATTACAAAGGTTAATTACAAATAGTAAAAAATATTATCACACCAACATGTCCATTAAAGTACATTCAAACATAAATGCAGCATCAGTGTTACGGCAGAGTGGTAATGAACTCACTGTGATACTGAAGTGGCAGGAACCAGTTCACTGTCTCGCTCTGACTCCAGCTCCAGGTCGTCTGCAAAGCTGCAGTTACGCTTGATGGGGCCAGAGGAGTGGGCATCCAAAAGGCCAGCATTTCTTTTAACTGCGAGATTATATACAAACACATACGCTATGATAATATAAAAGTGCTGGCTCACTTTTACAGCTTCTATTACCAGTCGGTTGTTCTACATAGTTTATGTAATGGCTCTCTTTTGCTGTACTAGTGGTGTATATCCTACAGTGCTGAAGTGGAAAAGAGAATGATATAAGCCTATACTGTGCATATGTTACGTTCATTTGCTAAGCTAAAAGTCACAGCCGTCGTGAATAGCTGTGACTAATAATGAAAAAATGCTAAAGTGGCTTCTCAAGATCCCTAATGATTTGCGGAAGGCCTTGTCATTGTGGGAACATTATGACCTTGTGTGAGCTCTACATAGCTCTGTGAGACAGAGGCATCCTTTTGGATGGGAAAAAAGATATGAATTTACATCCATGGTTTTCATAGCCACATTAAGAAAAGGTGAAAAGGAATTCATTTGGACTATCAGGTAAGACATATAATTTATGAAGCATCAAATGTCACATGCTTATAGTAGACTGCAATTTGTATTTTGCCACAAACCAAACAATCAAGAGGAAAATATTACTGGCTATACCTCTATTTTTCCTTCAGGTGCCCTGTCGTGTTTTGATTTGATGTGAGGTCTGATATATAACACATCAATTTCCAGATCTGTTACTTTGTACTTGTGAGAAAGCTTTTTGCGATATATTAACACATATCTTGTTCTCTATGAAGAAAACAAGAAAAACAACAACATAAATGTTTGGTTTGCAATTAGGTCTCAGATTTGGTAAAAGAAGGGTTTTGCTGCGTCTTAAAAAGCCAAAAAAAACAAACAGGTAATTTTTACCATAATCTGAAATGCATAACTTTGCACATGTTTGTCATCACCTCCTGAGCTGTGACAGGTCTACAGCTTACAGGAGATGTTGCAGAACAACTAATTAACAACTGTTGATTATTAAAGAAAATGTAGTGTTGTGAAACTCCCCCAGATAGAAATATGTGACACACCTGCTCTTATGCTTAAAATTTGACATGTGAAACTGAAAACATACTTTAAATTTGTGCTGATAACTAGAACAGATCTTACGTGACAAACTCTGACAGGCCAACTGATATTTCTTAGTAAGAGAGTACAGACCCCTTGAACCACTTGTGTAATCATCCACCACACACATGGATCTATTAACGATTTGTTGTTTAGAATACAGCTTTCTATAATTTGTTCTTATAATGCACATAATACAGTTTCTAAATGTGTTTCCCAAGAGTAAATGTTCTGTGTACCCCTTAAATATACTAACCTAAATACTAACTTAAATATTACGATTCAGATCAAGTGAACAGATCCACCCTTTATCCACTTCCAATCCCAGCACTTCATATATCAACATTTCAAAGTGACTGACATCTAGAGAGACAAAGCAACTCTCCAGCATTCATTACCTGGAGATGGTGAGCTAAACTGAAGGGAAGACAAAGACGTCCAGGACTGCTGGCGATCTGAAGCGCACAAAAAGAGAAACACAAATATAAATGACAACAACAGTGAGGTTACTTCAGCCCTGCATTTCTGCAGATTTATGAATTTATGATGTTTCATGCATTAAATCATGCATCATTTCAATCCTGCTGATTTATGTTACCAGTGGTAAAAAAGTCCAGAAACATTTTACTAATATGTTTAGTATTGCAACGTGTGACTTATGATTTACGTAAATGAACAACATACAGTATCTTTGCTATGTTAGTACAGAATGTAATGTAATGTGAAGTTATATTTCCCTATAGAAACAGACTTGTGGCTCGGTTTAGTTGTATGAAAATCAGGTTAGGTATGAAATGATTGTACAGGATATTGTGACGTTATCCAGAAAGAGTGGACAGTGAGGTTACTGAGGACATGGACACTAACAGCAGCTCACCACATCCTCCCAGTGTGTGGGACCTTTCTAAACCAGGCACATGGACAAAGCAGAAAGAGAAGAATAAACACACAAGCAAAGAAATCTGCAGTTAAGTTGGTTGAAATAAGCAGATTTTAGAAACATAGGTTAAAAAAGGGCAGACGACCAAGAGATATGAATGTAAGCCGTTATAAAAAGAACAGAAATGAAAAATGAGCAACAGCAATAGCAAGACAAATGTACCAACAGTGAACTGAAAAGAAAATGGATTCAGCTGTATGATCACTGTGGAAGATAGTGGTGCTGTTGAATTGTATTGTGTTATACTGGCATTTCTGTTATTTAGTCCACCCCATTTATATAAATGAGGCTAGACTAAATAACAGTCAAAACTCTCAGTAATGATCAGACAGTTGAATCAACACCAACCCAAAACAGTTTCATCATATCTGTTAATTTCCATTGCGGCTCAAACCCAATGTGATAAGTTATTTACGACAGTATCCATATTTTTGAAGTGAAGGATTCTGTAACAGTTAATGTCAAAACAACCTTACTAATATGAAACACAGAAATAGATCCAGCAAACTTAAATTACAAACTTAAATGACTGATTTTGAACAAGGTTATGTTCTCTGAAAAATCCATTCAGTAATGTAATGTTTGTTGATAACTCAGTGTGCAGCTGAGCACTTGAGCCACCGTTGATGTGTGTATCCAGTCAATACAACCACACACCAGATGGCAATGTGGTAATTTAGTGAAATGATTCATAGTCAAAAGCAGCATGCTGAAGCTGTTCGATGTGCAGTTCAACCTATAGTGTCTATTTAGCTACAAATTAAAGACACTGATGTCAATGGGCATGAAGAGAACTGACATGCATACAACTGGGCAAACTCAATTCTGTTGTTGTACTGAGATCTGAGTACAAAGCAAAACCATTTGCACAGTTACATGTTGGTGGGAGCAGAGCAGTCACGCATCTAGGCAGCTTTTCAGGTTACCAGCTGGTGTAAAAGAAAAAGGTTATATAATAAAGCAGAACAAAGAGTATGATCCAGTTACATGTTTACATATAATGGCTTTTATCAAGGCTTAAAAGCATCCACATTTGTCTCCTTTTAAAAGAAAACAGACTAACCTCTCCCATATCTCATTTAGTTATTCCACTTTTATCAGAAACCCACTAATGCCCTCCTTGCAGCACTGTCAATAGTTATGATGATGATTAATTTTATTGATTTAGATGTTTTTAAATGGTGGGTTCTACAAATTAATGTAATATACTAAATTAGAATAAAATATTACGAAACATCATGAGGGACGAAAATAATAGATATGGAAAATTAAATGACTAAAACTAATAAGTAAAGCTATTTCAAAGATTGAATTAAATAAGTGGGTGCTTGTTACACCAACAACCTAGTTACCTTTATTTAAAGTCTGTGAGGACTGTGAGAAGGTCACTGCTTCAATATCTATCTATCTATCTATCTATCTATCTATCTATCTATCTATCTATCTATCTATCTATCTATCTATCTATCTA
>JAUYWH010000018.1:16026988-16037165 GCA_034779795.1 Ctenopoma multispine | reverse complement strand
CTATCTATCTATCTATCTATCTATCTATCTATCTATCTATCTATCTATCTATCTATCTATCTATCTATCTATTCTATAAAAATTACTACCAAAACTCAGAGAAGAACTGGCTTGGCCAGTTCAGTCACCAGATCTAGACCCAATCTAGCTGTCGAAGAGTACAGGAACACTGCCCGAACACTACAGACAGACAAAACTAAACCAACAGAACATAGTAAGAATAAATCTGTGTAGGTGTTTCCAAACTTTTTTCTTGGCAGCGTTATCTATCCATAGCAACAGAAAACATTGCTATAGATAGCAACATTAGGAGTGAATCAATCAGTCCAATTTTATGGCACTCCATGGGCAGATTGACAGTCATACTGATGGTATGGATACAAACTATTAAGAAGTTTGGATTATTAAGGATCATAATGGTCATTTTTTAAACTCTTATCACTAAATTCCTATGTTTTATGGTTTCTATAACACTAGATGCAATATATGTTGGATGTTCAGCAATACACCGCTAGAGTTCCATGTGCATGACCTCATTAACACACACTGAAAGACTTTGTCAAAATGTCTCAATTGCTTAGTACCTGTGCCCACAGTGCTGTAAACATCTGAACTCAGCTCCCTTCCGCTGTCAAATGCAGAGTCAAAGGTGATGCTGGGAACCGTGGGAGAAGTTGGACCATTGTCCTTGTCGGTGCTCTTCACCTTCCTCCTTATCTTTACCTGCCCAAGAATTACAAACATCTCAGCTCAACAAAGTGTTCCTGTGGAGTGATCAAGGTTTCTGCTGGACACCTGACTGATACAACAACAAACCATCTATTCATGCCTAACTGACATTTTTGACCCTTGAAACAAAACATTTTCCACTGTTGGCTGTGAATCCTTCATCATGGACACTCTGCAACTATGCAGCCCCAGTCACAGCAAGCTGAGATTCACTGTGGTCTCTCACACCTGTCGATCATGGCCAGCAATACATTTTTCCAATGCTGGCTGCTGCCCACAACATTTAAACCACCAGGTGGTGTTGATGTTGAGGCTGACTGGTGTATGTCTGCATTAGAGAGATTTTAAGGAGCAGCCATGTTTGTATGTTTCTCTTTATAACAATGTCACAGTACTAGAATTATTATTAATGTAGTTTTCTGTTTTTGTAGAGGACATGAACGTAGAATAATGATTTGATTCAGACTCTAAACACAACGGCACATAAAAAAAATAGCTGTCACAGTGTCATGCCAATAAAATAGCTATTTTATATGGTATACTTTGCATTATTGATATTGCTGTTGTGACATTTCCTAACTTCAAGAAAAGGCTCAGTTTGTAGGGAAACCTTTTGACAATGTTTTAAATGTTTTCCTTACACAAGCAACAGTCATATTGATTAGTTAGGATCAATATTAAACTGCTGGTGCGTGTTGTGTTATTAGCATTTTTTTCTACTCTGTTTTACTTTTTATCCATAAATGTTTCCCATTTATACCACAAAATCGCAGCAATGATGACTATCATTTTTTAAGCTTAAATATCAAGTCTCCAAGTCTTCAACTTAAAATAATTTACAATAACCTTACAACAACACTCATTTTCCAGTAAATTAGGTACAGCTAACTGAAACAAATGAATCCTGCATTATCCAAAGAGGCTTTGCTAGTATTTTGTCCATCATATTTATATCACTGAGGGTAAACTAAATATTAAACATAACACTTACTACATAACCACCACAAACTTTTACTATCACAAGGTCAACTCAACCCCTCACTTGAAGCTGGTTCCATGTAAATAAAAAAGAGCATTTTAACCTTCTTGAAGGTAGGATTTACAGTATTGCAGTGCTGTTGCTTCAGATGACAATAGGTTTGCCTTTGTGTACCTAATAAACTGGAAACTGAGCGTAAAAAACAGTTACAGTGAAAACTATAAAATGATTACTAACCGATTTCTTGAGCTTGGGGGTGGACAGAGAGGAGGCAGGGATGTTAGACTTCTTTCTCAAAAATAACTTGAATGTGGCAGAATCATAGTTCTCCACCGCAAAACATCTCCATGATGTCTGGAGGAGCATGAAAATAGCAATATATTGGTTGCACAGAAAAAAAATTTCATGCCAACACGTGTGCCATACAAGAAGAAAGTAAGGGTTATATGAAGGGATAGTCTCAATAATAAGACTCGGACTCCCAGACAGTTCAGTCCCCGGGCTGTATTGTTGGTCTGTTTCAATATTTTTTGGTTGAATACCTGAATGAGACAGGCAGCTGCAGGGATCTGTCTGTTGAAGTGTTTCTGTCTTTGCTTCTGCTGCACCTTCAGGGCGAAGCCTGAGCCTAAAATTCCCTGTGAACAAGAACATGCCAGAGTTACTGCTCATTAATTCAGGTTTAGCAACACATTCACAGGCAGCAGCATTATCCAAAAGACAAAAGACAGAAATAACATAAAGTTGTAGGAATAGTGTGCTGTTTAATGCCATGTAAGTCTCTGAATTGTTTAGCTTATTTACAGAAATTAATAGACTGATTAAAATGTTAATAACAATAACATGAGTTCTCAAATAAATGTATGTTGTCTTTCAGATTTTATATCAGGGAAATTAAAACACTGAAAAAATGCATTTTCCATATCTCTTCTCACTTACTGCAGGCAGAGCGAAGAAGGAAATGGCAAACACAGAGAAACAGGATGCAATGGTCTTTCCAATCCAGGTTTGTGGCACTTTGTCTCCATAGCCAATGGTAGTCACTGTCACCTTTGAAAAAAAACATGGCAGTTAAAACAAGGAGTTTCATTTGTCAGTACATTTTACTGTACATAGGGGCAAACATACTGTATGTGGGCTTTGCCCATTTTGAGTATAAGGCGTTTAACAAATGGCTCAAATGACATAACTTTAGATTAAAGCAGCAGCTCCGTGATGAAGAACATACAGAATGTTGTATGTTGTATGCATTCAGTAAACACCAAACAGCTGGTAGTGATGTTCAAACACTTGTCATCAATCGGTGAAAGAGAAAAATATTGACAAAACTGTAAATTTTACCCGTTTTGATATTTGATCAGCCATGAACTTGAGATTTACTTGAGTCATGAGAATGGGCCAGGAGACTTCCCTGCCTGATAAATGCTCCAGGCTACAGCTTCTTCACTTCAGCATGTAACATGCTCACAGTTACAATGCTAGCACAGTCATGTTAAAGAGCTAGAATGTTTACAATGTTCACCACCTTATCTTAGCATGTTAGTATGCTAACATTTGCTAATAGGCAATAAAAAAGACAAATGAGGATAACACTGATGTTTTTCATTTTGTAGATAACTGACAAATTAAAATAGTGACTTAATTAAGTGAATGAAAAGACACTTTCAAATTTATATTAATAATAATTAATGCTGAGGGGGAACATGAATGCATGTAAAACATCCAACAGACATATGTATTTCCAAATTGAAAAATGTAAATATCATGGAGCCAGGGGATCATCAAAGTCCAGTCCAGTGATTTCAGTCTAGATCAAAAAGATGGACAAAGTAATGACCAACATTGTAATGCTGAGATTCTGGAAGTTGAGTCATGACAAGTGGACTTAAGGGCAGTGAAGTGAAGTGAACCCAACCTGGAGGATAAAATTGTGGTCTCCAATTAACTTCCCTCAGACTGATGAAGCTACTTGGACGAATAGTGAAACGTCCAGTCCAGTTGCCATGACTGAACTTCCACATAACTTGGCCTGATGACATCGATATAATGAGTCTTTTCTCTCATGTGGCTAGTAAAAAATACTGAAATGACTTTTTAAGTAAGTAAAATACTAATAACACAGCTTTAACAGAAGAATGCTCGCACATAAATGACTAAAAAGCTAAGCTATACAATGCAGTACACAAAAATCTGAGTAGCTGTTGAGGAGCAAGTGAGGAACTGATCAGGAGAAACCTGATAATTACTGTTAATGAGTAGTTCCTGAATAACCCTGAGCTAAGGGATAAATTGGGAATAATGATGATGATGACAGGGAGACACTATATTAATCAATCAGTAGGTAATGATTAGATCATAAGTATGTGTGAAATAGAACAGCAGATATTTTCTTCATAAGTCAATCCTGATTAACACTGAATCAGCACTGAGTGGCACAAGCTACAAAGACTAATATATAAGTGACACATCTTAGGGACTGAAAAGTTAAGACTGTAAGTGGTTTAATTAGAAAAGTAGCCGAAGAATTTACAATAAATAAATAAAAAATTCTAAAAGATTGTAACTCCCAGCCTGTTCTCTATTAACTCATTATCTACTATGTAGTAATCATTTCAGAGTTATCAGTTATCAGAAACTACTCATGAACAGTTTCTCTGTGAATATGTTTATGCACTGTATTGTTAATGTTGATACAGTAGATTTCTTTCACTTCGACTTGACACAAGCTCTGGTTATTAGTGATCAGTTAACTTTGAGTCTGCACATACAGTAAATTTGTATACACATCCATAGCTGTGGAGCATGAGACCTATATGTTTCCCTGACCCACCAACCACAACTCTGACCTTTTCACCACTCTGACTCTCAGTTACATGTTAACTCAGCTCTCAGAAGAAATAAAGTAAATACAAGCTGTGAGTGGTTGAGTACACTCTAATAAAGGTCATGGTATATAATATGTATAATGTATAAATATTGCAGGTTAAATATACCTTTATTTATATGACAAATGTTTTTTTTATGACTCCTGTGTGCGTGTGTAAGTTTTTTTTAATATTTAAGTCCCTGAAGTTTCCAAGAAGCGAGTGGATGATATTGTCTGAAAATATATTTATCATCCTGTATTCTCTACACTACTTGTTTTGCTTCTTGTATGAGCAGCCCACTGGGTGTACCCAGGGGTTCTGACACAACTCCTACTATAACAACAGTAGTACAGATAAAACACAGTCTATATTTTGACCTTTAACTTGCCAAAATACTGTTTACAACAAATCTGTGGTTGCTATAAAAATCTAGTTTTGGCAAAATGGGAAATTCACTGGAATAATATTTACAAGATATGACTACACCCAATAAGATTATCAGTGATTGTAAATGTTAACGATGGTAATTGTTCTGTGGAGTCGGCTTATAATGTAAAAGTCAGAATCAATTCAAGCTGAGGGCTCTCTATCAATGATCATTTGAAGTAACGAGACTCTGAAATTAATTTAATAAATAATTCTAATTCTATTCTAATACATAAAACATGTTTAATGAGTAAAGTTGACCTAATTAACTGATGATTAACAGTATAGTTTGACATTTTGGGAAGTTTACTTAATCACCTTCTGGCTGAGAGTTAAATTAGATAATTGATACCACAGTCACGTCTGTCTGGTAATCATGAAGTTATGAAGATACAGAAAGTTGCTTCTCTTAGCCCATGTACAATATGCTGCAATATCTGCCTGAAACCATCAGCAGTTTGATTTACAACTGCAAAATCTGGTTCCTCTTCTGGATTTAAAGCTGGTGTTAACTGGCTGCAGAGATATTTTGGATATTTTACAGTGGAATCTGTATTAGGCTCATTGAGTTGTTGTTTTTGACTGCTTTTAAGTGTTTGTATATTTGACAGCTGTATGGTTCTTTTAACAAATCAAAAAATGTTTCTTGACTGTATGAGAATTTACAAACAGCAGTTTGCTCTAATACTCTGATGTGTTTCTGTTATGTTATTTGTTTTATGCTGTTTGTCTGTGCTCATCATTTTGTGCTGCATCTCTCTTCCACAGTAGTCTTAAAAAAATAAATGTTTAATCTCAGTGAGGTGAATAAGAAGAAACAGTTATCCACAGTAAACACCCTTAAAACAGCAATTTCTTGTTTTACACTACAGTTTCTGTACAAATGAAGCCAACAAGACACAATGCCTTAATTAGTGAGCTTTAGATGTGCTGCTAGGCAGATCTTTTATCTTTGGACAGGACAGGACTAGCTGCTTCCCCCAATGCTTACAGTCTTAATCTAAGATAAGATAAACTTTCCCATGGTTCCTCATCCTTCTCATCATATAAAGTGCCCTTCATATTATAATAATATTATATGGAGAGTGTACATAATATTATTAAATATATATACAGACAGTTCTAGTAAAATCTATCTTCTCATCTCATGCATAGTTCCCAAAACAAATGAATTCTAAATTCAACAATAAATTTCAGCCAATCAAACCTCAAAATATCCTTCATGCATCAGACGTGTACAATAGTGTCTGAATAAGTTTGGTTTGAAGTATACTGGAGCCCTTGTCTTACAGTAATAAACTAAACAAACACACATATTCTTACCACTCCCCACCACAGAGCGTCAGCGTAGTTTCCAAACTCAGTGGTGCCACTGCTGCTGACTGCGTCTTTCTCTGCCAGGTAGACAAAGTATGAGGAGAAGATCAGGCTCAGAAAGCCAATGTATAAGGTAGTGATCAGCTCCTGAAATACATACAAATGCAAGGCACATTTCAAACTCAACATTCAAACGATACAGTTTCAAAAAAAGGAATAAGAACAACATCGTATACAGAACACAATATCTGTGAATTTATATAGTATTTCTGTGGCAGTAAATTCTGTGTATTTTTGTACAGTGTATAATGTTACAGTTTAACTGTCTGTCTGTGGATGTGTTTGATAATATTACGACATATAATATTTATGTGATAATTCATGTAAATGTGCGGCGAATGTTTTTGAATTATTTTTGAGAATTCTGCTGTTCATGAAAGGTGGATTTATACTCACTTTAATCAGTAGCTATGTACGTATATCACACTTTGACCACACACATTATATTTGTTTTAGGTCTTCAGTATTAAATATTATCAACTTCATTATTCAGCTTTACCAAATTAGTAATCACATAAATATAACAAATATTTGCTTAATAAAAAAGTACAAATCAGTGTCTCTGGGATTTCACATTCACAGCAATTAATGAAAATTAAATTAACCCCTTTGAATTCTGCTCAACCTTACAATCACTGCAGCTCTTCCACATATTCGGTGCACAAAGGCAAATAGGCCCACTTACAACAAGAACAGAGGAAATATCCAGTTTCTGGGATACTGCATATAATTTGGGGCTGCTATTAATATGCAGGAGACTCCCGGAGCTTCCAGATGTCCGCAAAAGTTACTGCCAAAGACTAAGCATGTTCAACATGAAAGCCAGGGTAAACGGTTTTGCACTGCAGGCAACTTTTTGGATAGAACAGAAGCAAAAAATCATTGACTGAAAAATACTTTCCTACTGCAGAACACCCCCTGGCTGAAATGGGGAGAGAACAGAAAAGAAAAATCACTGTGAAAGAGATTGTTACCTCCAGATCTACTGCAAGTGCTAAAAGAATCAAGGTGAGTTCAATAAATAAACATAGTTAGTGTAATGTAAGTGTAGTATAAGTCACAGAATAATGGAGGCAGAAGTGGCTTGAAAAATTGCTTATTTAGTTGTATTGTTGCTGCTTGCTATCTATGATAAAGCATACACAGTATCATTCCTAAACGCATCTACCAGGTCTTGTCCATTTTAAATGGCACCATGGCAACTAAATATAGTATCTATCTGCAATATTTACTGTTTATTAAAATACAAAGCATTTTATATAGAAAAATACTTTTTAGGCTTGAATAAATATGCAGGGCAGAAGTTTAAGACTATTTCATTATTCATATATTTTTTCCATATCTTACTACTGGTATGAATGTAGAGTGTAGGTAATATAGATATAATCACTAATGTCCTGTTATGCATTAAGTAGCTAAAAGAGAACTGTATAAGAATTAACTGAGAAGGTATGCTAAATAACCACCAATTATCCTCTATAATCACAATAGAGGATATCATTAAATTCATAGTGACTAATTACAAATTAGTTTGAAATCCAGACAGCTGATCTATCTTAATGTACAGTATTTAAAATAACTATTATTATAAGTATGATTTTGTTTCTTTAATTCAGTAAGTCTAATTCAGTCTAATTGGACTTAGTGCTTATCCTGTCTGATTGTAATTGGACTACTACTTTGCGAAAGAGCGCTTTATGTGAATGTTCTTCTCTCACCTACCTCACTTACTGCTGTAAACTGTATTTAAGCACTCAGAGCGCCAGAGCACTTGCTACCACACTAAATTTGACTGAATTTCTGATGAGTGAAATTATTATTTGTGTCTCGGCCCGCAACTGTAACTCCCAGATTTTCTTTAGGGTATCATGGATGTGCTACAGTAGATTATTGCAATATATCTCATTACATGAATACTATGAATATGAGGCAATGGAACTAAAAGTGTGTTTGTATTTCTTAATAAGACCACAAAATTTATGTTTGGGACATTTGGTAATATGGAAGCCTGCTATGCATTTAACTAACATACCAGCATGTAACTTATAAGTGCATGATTCTTGGAAGTAACCATTTTATTGCATTCAGGTACATGGCCCTGAGTTTAGTAGATGTGTTGCTGCTGCTGTGACTTGGCAAACAAATTGAGGAAACGTGTGCTCCCCATCTGCCAATGAGCCAGCAACTGTGCAAATTGTGTTTACAAACCACACGGACTAAAGTGGTCGAGTACTTAAATGCTGTTGTAACACACACTGGATACTGATTAGAGAAAATAAAGCTCCATTGACTTTAAAAAGCCCAGCTGTTAACATTGTAAGGCTGCAGTCTTTGTGCTTATACAAGAGACTTGACCTCTACGGTCCTGACTGTTGTATGTGTGTGACTATACACTGCATCAGCCTTATGTCTGCTGGGGCTGTGCGATGCCTTATCAGAGAACATGTTTACTCTACAGCCAAAAAGGTTTCAATGAGAAAGGACATGGACAAGGTCCTTCTATACAACACATCTTGGCTTCTGATTCCTTTAATAAGAAGATTAATTTAAGCAGAGTAAATCTCTCACTCATCTCACACCTCAGCCTCCATTTGTCCATTCGTATGAAAGTTGCTGCCACATTATGACCCATCCCAAATCAGCGATACTGGAGGAAACATGAATTTAAATTCCATCTTGTTACTTTGTAAAATATTTACTTGGTCATGATATTGGGGATGATAATTATGAGAAGTTCATAAAAAGAAATAAGTAAGAAAAATCTAAGTTTATTTTCCTGATCATCTCATCTGAAACATGGGAACCTTCAAAAGTCAGACAAGCAAAAAAACACACAGTTAGACTGAAATCTCACAGCTCAAGCACACAGTGGACTGAATATCACACAATGAACATTTTAATTACTCCAAAATCAAAAACATAATATAAACTGTATTAGTGTTTAGCTGCCACACTATCAACAGTCTGACAACGTGTCTAGAGTGAACACATCTTCAGCTGCTCAGCTGCTCATAATTATAGCTTGAATGATATAAGATAAAAGTGGCATTAATTCATGTTGAGTGACACCCTGTGGTGAATTAGTTAGGAATCTGTTTGAGGTATGTCTACAGGGTCAGTCTGCACTGACACTGACTGTTGATGACCAGCCTCCTTTGGGAGCAATATTGTTATCAGACAAGCCAATCTAAGGAAGCACAGTAGGTGGTAGAGGCTGAGCAACATTATGGATGCTGCTCATTACTCTCTCTTTTTATTCAGACATCAAAGACAACTACTGTGGCAACTGGGGATAATCACAACCACCTCTGTGTCTCAGCTGAACGATACCCTGGAGGAAGACACAGCAGAGGAGTCTATAGCCCTAAAAGCCTAACCTATTGCACAGTAGCTCCTTTCTTGTGGTTCTCTGCTAAATATTATTTGAGCTCTATAAAGATTCTCTCTCTGTACAACCCGTTGATGAAAAACAATAACCTACATGAGGAGGAGAGACTATAAATCCCCTGACAGACGGCCTCTAGCTTACTAATAATAATCAGAAGCTCTGATAGTTTTAGATCTGAAATGTAATGTGCTTTTAAAGCTGTAATTGTGTACCTGTCGATGGATGAAGACAACAGAGCCCAGGAGACGCCAGGTTCCTCCCTGTCGGTCAACATGGAGCATACGCAGGATCTGCAAGAAGCGAATCCCTCTGAGAAAGAGAAAGGAGTTTAAATGCATTGACACACACACACACACACACACACACACACACACACACACACACACACACACACACACACACACACACACA
>JAUYWH010000018.1:15993404-16025458 GCA_034779795.1 Ctenopoma multispine | reverse complement strand
TGGCATCCGAACCAGATGCCCGAACCACCTCAACTGACTCCTCTCCACGCGGAGGAGCAGCGGCTCTACTCTGAGTTCCTCCTGGATGACCGAACTTCTCACCCTATCTCTAAGGGAGAGTCCAGCCACGCTGCGGAGAAAACTCATTTCGGCCGCTTAACAATTTTTATCTTAACAACATTGATTAATTCCTTAATTCATCAGCTAAATGTATGTGGACCTGATTATGTAGCCAGACAAATAAAAGTTTAATGATATTTATCTGTATGTCCAACGGTAGAAATCTACTCTTCTAATACTAATGCTCACTAATTAAAAACCCTCATTATTTAATCCATACTAAAAACGACATGTTCTGGTTTTATGGCTAAAATAGAACCAGGCTAGCTGTTTGATCCTAGTTTCAGACTTCGTGCTAAGATAAGCTAACCACTGGCTTTTACCACATCATATCTGGGTTACTAACTACTAATTGTCTTGTTGTTAGTCTTGTTGATAATTATTTTTAATTAACCTAACAAGCCGAGTGGCTTGCTTCAGTTAGCATGCATCCAACATAAAGTACATACAACTGAATCACAGCTGCTCTATTTGCTCCAGTGCTCCTTGAGGGCTAAATGGATTTTTAAAAAAAATCTATTTTAGCACACAATTACATCAACATGTGGAAATTAATTATCTGGTGTGAATGAGAATGCAATTACCTTCTTACATCTCTTGATCATTAGCAAGCATTTGGAAATGAAGATATCTGAAAGTGAATTAACAGCCTTTCATAGATTTTTATTGGTGACATGATCTGTTTGCAGTGAATAATGGAGGAACAAACTGGGGAACTGAGGCAGAAGATGTGCTCCATGTTGCACAACAGGAGCTGCTTTCAGGTGGGAATTACAGTATTAAAGTTTGTCTTCGTCAGAGTCAGAGATTAAAGCATGAATATAAAACAGCAAGAAAATTGGATAAATAATATGATAAACTATGCTCTTGGAAGCTAATGCTGTATGTAAAATGTTGTATCTTTCAGATTATTCACTGAAGAGTTCTACTTCAAGGTTGAAAAACCAAAAAATCAAAACATGAACATGAAGGGAGCAAATACAGGGACAGAGGAGGAAAAAAAAAGATTTTAGCTTAGTTATTAGCTGTGTT
Organism: Ctenopoma multispine; assembly: GCA_034779795.1. NCBI lineage: Eukaryota > Metazoa > Chordata > Actinopteri > Anabantiformes > Anabantidae > Ctenopoma > Ctenopoma multispine. The sequence goes on along the minus strand of JAUYWH010000018.1, from coordinate 16,024,306 downwards.
TGACAGTTCATTCTGACCTTGGAAAGCAGTGGACCAGAGCTTTTGACTGTATAAAATAATCTTCAACAGCAAATGGAGTTTTCCCAGCTGGCATCAAGTGAACCTTGGGTTTGGATCATACTGTCAAATCCTGTTTCCAGTAATGATTATGTCAAGCTTAACAGTTCAGCCAACATGTAGGAAAATCCTGAAAGTGTTCAGAATTGTTAAAAAGTTAGGATATCTACATGATGGCAATTTCATCCATAGGTCAAGATCACTTGGTAGAGCTTCTCACAGGTTCATTTGGTTCTAAGAAAGAGACATGACCCAAAACCTGGTCCAAAGTAACGATTTATGCAGATATTAAATTGGATTACAATTATTTTCTCTGTATATATCTGTTGCCTGTAAAAAACTTTATCGCTGGTGCAGCAGGTGAAAACTTTCAATTGTTTCTATAAATTAGTTCTTGAATCATGAAGACACATAGTTTTTGCTGAGATGTGGTATTGGTTCATATTTTATATGTGTTCCATAGAAGTACATTTAGATAAAAGTAGGGTCTGGTCTTTATGCGTTTTTTTTTTACTCAGTCGTGCATGCATTCCTCTCCGTAGAGGAAACTAAGTGCTCATGTTCTTGCATTTGCATCACGGTTTATCATTAGCAGAAACCTTCCAGCAGAAGCTGGAAGCTCAAAATGGTGACCAAGATCCAACTTTGTCCAGAACTGTCAAGAAGTAGTTTGCCTGATTTTGAACTGGTCATTTGAGCACCAGAGATAATAAGAGAGAAGGACATCCTACAGTCATCCATCCATCCATTATCTACCGCTTAATCCATTTCGGGTCGCGGGGGGTGCTGGAGCCTATCCCAGCTGTCTTCGGGCGAGAGGCGGGGTACAGCCCGGACAGATCGCCAGTCCATCGCAGTCCTACAGTCATAGGCAATGGTATTTCAAAATCTCAAAAGCAGCTGTCCCAAGAGCAAGTTGAGGGACTGGTTCCTTCACCAACACTCATGCACACTGAGTCACCAAGACCATCCATCTGTGATCTGGGGAGATATCTTGAATACAACCCAAATTCCAAATGTTTTGATACTGTGTAAAATCTATGACAAAGGCATTGCTTTGTAGTAAAATATTCTGGGTGCTGGATTGGCCTGGATGCAGTCTGCATCACCACGAACTGAAAATATTCGGTGCATCGTAAAACACAAAATACAACACAGTAAACCCAGGACTGTGGAGCAGAATGAAGAATGGGACAACATTCCTCTCACTCCAACAACTCCTCCCTTCAGTTTCCGCATGTGTACAAACTGTTGTTAAAAGAAGAGAGGATGCTACACCGTGGTAAACATGGTCCTGTACCAGCACCAACAGGCTTTTGGAACTCCCCTTATGCAATCCAGAACAAGTGAGCAAGTGGACCTTAACAGTGTTTTAAGTGTTAAATTAATCATTGTCATAACCTCCCCTATTTGTTTCTCACTTATACTATACCTCTGTCCTCCCTTCCTCTCTAAGTTCATTGTTCATCCTCCTTTTCAAATAAATTCATAAGTGACTTGATGCTGTTGAGCCACTTCACAAGTAAAACAGGTTGTTTTGCCAAGATTTATTTGCAGAATGAAACAAAATTTAGTTCGTAGTTATTTTGAACCCAAAAGACAAAAACAAATTCTTTGAGAGTGTGGATCCTTTGGGCAAACTGTCAAACATCTGCTCACATTACTATACAGTACTACAATCACTGGCAGCCAGTGCTGAATCTCCGAGTAAAGAATAGAGTGGTTTCTGTTAACCTTGAGTGTGCAGGAATAAAGAAGCAGGACAAAGGGGACACTTCTGTGGTGGGGGAGAACAGCATAAAAGGCAGTCAGGGTCAGAGTAAATATCTCTAAACTAGAAAGCACAGAGTACAAAACAGTCCCTGTGGGGTGGAGGTTGGAATAGATTAATGTTTGAGATTTTGGTAGGTTTAGTAGCATAGGAAATATTAATTATTCATTATCTATGTAGTAGAGAAGAATAAGAAGATTAAATATCTCCAGAGAGTGAACTTAAGGCAGCAAAACATTTTGCCATAGAATGTACTATGTATCTTATAATATTATGGTATATTTTAATATAATTTAGACATTTTTTTAGTTACAGGTCTGACTTATATACAGGAGTCTCTGCAGCAGCCTGAATCTATATAAATCCAACAAGAAACCAGCAGGATTTGCGATTCTAATGTGCCAGTTCATGAAACACCATGACCATTTCATCCCATTATCCTGAGGCCAAGGTGAACTTGTCGTATGTGGCACGCTCCAGCCCCCTCAAACCAAATCCTCGTCCTTTTTATCCTTTCTTTTGTCTGAGCTTAAGTGACTCACCCATCACCAAAACTGTTCCTGTGCTCTGCAGCAAGTGTCTTTATCCCATTTACTATTGATTTCAGAGGAGGGGCCTTTGCCCTCTTTGGCCAGCAGGGTGCCCTGAAATTGTTGGTAAAAAAGTCCTATATAGCTCCAAAGTGCCCTAAATTGTTTTTTGTGAGGCAGTGGTTAGGTCAATCAACTCATGAAATAGCTTTTGAAACAACAGAAACTGAGGTTTGATATGTGTTGTCTTAGCAACATTGTCAATCATGGTGTTGTTGCAGCAGCACCTATAAAAACACACAATCTGAAAACATCTCTCTACCCTTTAGGGTATTCCTTTTTTTCGTTTTATTACATAAGGTTATCTAACATGTGGCATGTGTCTATTAAACATTTTTTTCTTATTATCCCTGTAAGAATGTGGCTGTGATCACAGTGACACACAACAACCCATAGGTGACCATGAAGTACTAACAGCTTGAGGACTCCACAGGGTTTATAAACCTGCTACTCCTACCAGTCAGTCAGAGCGAATAAAGCCTTCTGGATAGGAGGCAAAACATCTTCAAGACCTTAAAAACAAGTCCAGTTGCCATTGAACATGATTTTGGGATAACCATGACCTGGATGACTGCAAATCTTCACAGGCATTGAGCACATTGTTTTCTTTCAGACATAGTTTTATTTATGTTCATTGTTACAGCCACCCCAAAAACTATCCATATAGGAACATTATACGCTACTGCATACAGTTAGATAAAAACAGTTAAACTCACTGTTAAAAATAACAATGTTATGTTATATTTAGGTACAAAAACTACTTGATTAAGTTTAGGGAAACACCACATTTTGGAGCAAAATAAGTACTTCTTTCATTCATGGCTACAATAATACACAAGGTTCAGTTATAGGATGATTTAATCCACTGAAAAACAAACAGTGGTCTCCTCTGTTAAACTCCAATGTTTTGTTAACCCATTTGTCCGCCCTGACCTCCTTCTTACAGGGGCTGTGCTCTGTTGCTTCCGTCATAATAACTACAACCACTAAAGTGGTTTGTCAACATTTTGGGACATTTGCTACAAATACTGTTCTTTTCTCACACAATCTCCAAATGTTGGTTAAGAATAAAGCCATAACAGGCTTCATGGACAAATGACAAGGTTATTTCTTATAGCAAGACAGTGTCTGTTTATCCCAGGTCTTACTTACTATTCAGTTTAATTCAGTTTAAACTTACCACCCAGAAGAGTGTCGTGTGAGCAAGAGCCTGGTACTGGTCAATGGTGGAGAGAACACTGAGGAACAGACAGGCCAGAACTATGAGAAACCTGGGGGAAACGAAGCAGATCATACATCAGACGTGATTAAAACATAAAGTGTTATTTATTTTCTTGAGTTTTATTTCATTTAGTTACACAATATTATCCAACTGGGTTTTGATTATTAATAAACGTTATTTTTTCCAAATCAAAGGTTACATAACTTAGCCAAGTCAAATCATGCAAACAGGAGTTTCCTCACTCTACTTCTCAACATTTCACCTCCTATTTCAACATTTCACACTTTAATTTAAACAGAAAAATGTCAGCAAGTTTTGGTGTCTGGGATGAGTCTGAGCTTCTGAACAACTTTAAAAGAGTTGTTTCGAGACAGCATAACATTACTTTATATTTTTGTCATGAAATGTGTCTGACTGAGTTTGAGTAAACATTCAAGGACAGCCTTCTGGAGGAAATGTTCACTACTAACTCCACCATATGAATGCAAACAGCATGATAAACCTATGAGCACACAGGTGTATGCACACATGCACAGTATCAACAAACACTAAATTGCTCTTTAACATTCTCCTTATTTCTCCTCAAGGTCACACGTTTTAACTGCAGCAACAATACGACATCCGTAACTTCTCCACCTGCTTATAAGGAAAATATTTTAATTCTTTGAGAGCGCTCTTTTATTTCATTGAGTTTTTTGGTGTTAAGCCTGGAAATTACAATGCTGAAGACCAAGAAGATTTCAGGATGTTTTATGACTATGTTTTTGTTATTTGGGATACGAGAGCAGCTTATGTTTACTGCAAAGACCGACGTCTACTGCACTGTAATATATTGTAACATTAAATACATTTGTGATTATTTTTCACAGCTGTTCATAAAAGTCAGAGTATGAGATCACATTTCATGGCAGTGAAGGAAAGCAATGTGCTTCAACCCAACAAGCGACAAACAGCCTTCGTTCCTGCTTTTATTATTGCTACTGTATCATTTCTTCTATTATCAGAGCTGAAGTTCAGGTTACCTGTATGCGTTCACCTCATACTAAATGTTTGTCTGTTAGCAGGATGTATTTTGTAGAAAGGCTGGTACTGGTGCAAGGACAAACTGATTAACATTTCATTGCTATTGGTGATGAAGGGTTGTGACAGTGAAGGGCAGAACCTCTGAAAGGATACAAGTAATAGCATCTGAATGTTTCACCAGTCAGACAACAGAAAAAAATCACGTGGAGCCACAAGAAATCTCATTTCCTGTTTGCATACCATTTAACCTTGATGCTAGTTTTTCAAATCTGCCAAAAAGAAACTGAGTGAACTGAATTACATTTGACTACATTCATATGATGCTGTATGCATGCTTCTGCATGTTTATGTTTGCATGAATACATATACCACAGTTGATATGGAAATATGAGAACACATACAACCTTGCCAAAGAGAAATACCAAAAACACAACTGGCTGTCTTAACACTAAACAATAAATTAAAATGTTTGAAAGCAACAAATTCAGGAGATTCAGTTAACACTGAGGCACAGAAGAACTCCAGTATGGAACTGGCATACAGTATCTTGGCAACAAGATATTATTAGTATTTGGTGTACTGTCATCTAGTCAATATTGTGTATTCAGAAAACAACCCTGGAGAATCACTGCATTGTTCCTATATGAGCAGACTTGACGGAAACTACGTGTAGAGGGAGTTACAGTTTGTAATCTTTGTTTGCACCATGAGATCCCATACCACCACATGCTACAGTTTGAGTTTATTGAAGACTGGCCAGGAATCCAAATACCCCACTTTAAAATAACACATACTCACATACAGGGGCTTGAACATGCACGTCACACGTCAACACAGATAAAAGACTGAGGGGAAGATGGGCAGTAACCTGCTCAGGGAAGATGGGCTGTAACATAGTTAACAAAGAAGTTTGTCCTGTCTGAAAGAACAGAACAAGTAGACACTGCAAAATGGCATCAAAATGACTACTAAATGAGCCTGCAGTCCCTGTGTAAATGGGTAAACAATTATTTATTAAGAAGAGGAAAGACTAGACAAAAAAGAAAAACTAATGGTAGAATGAAGTGCAGTTTATAAAATCTTATGTTCAAATGTGAGAGAGGCAGTTTAAAAGAGGATCAAAAGAAATACAAATAAACATCAAACTTTGCAAATCACACACTCGGGTATGTTAATGCTTATAATTTGTCAGTGAAGCTCTGCTTAATTTATTTCAGGGCATTTGAAATGCCAGTAAACATTCACACTCAGTATGCTGAGCAAACACTTGTGCTTCACTTTTAATCCATCTGAGACTATCTGACTCGTCAGTCCCTCTCGACTAACTGTATCATTGTATTTAGCTTCCTTTACCTCCAGGACTATAGATAATACAGGCTCTGTGTCACTGTCTGGTATCCGCAGGCTTGGTGTAGCAACAGACAAAATAATACATTGGCTCAGCTACATAGGCACCACTGAACTCTAAACAAAAGCTCAAAGCATTGCTCCTATCTATTATTGATGGAAAGATTCACTTGCAGTCTGTTGTGCAGTGAGGGTAGAGACAAAGCAGGGGACAGGATAAGACTTAGTAGTGACGCTGCTGACCATGTCAGTGGCTGTTACCATCAAATATCCCATTTGGAACAACAATCATACTTTATTTTTATCACTGTTATGTAGTGCTTTAGAGTGATAAATAGCAGAATAAAAAGCAAATCAACACGAAAACCAGGTTAAGATTTCTCTTATTAAAGTTTATTAACATTTTAATACCTCATCTTATGTCTGTAATTTGGCCAACCAAAGGTATACTTGTCGAGGTCTCAGCCAAAACTCTGGCTTGTATGGATTTCAATTTCCAAGGATTAAAAGCTGGCAACCACTGGTCTGTTATTGCTTGACTGAAGCAGAAATGTAGAGAACTGAACGAGTTCAAGAAAGATAAGATAAAAGCACTGGTTTCCCTGCTTACAGGATAGATAAAAAGAATAGCAATGAATAAACTATTCACCTGCTTGTTAAATCATTAAAAAAAACTGTGTCCTAATTTACTTCTTCCGGCTTGATATTGTTCGATGCAATTTCTGGTCAGAAAGAATACTTTTTAATTTGGATTTTTTTCATCTCTTGATGCTCCTGGTCAACTCATCCATAACCAGCATGTGGGATGGATCCACGCTGCTCCACACTAAACTACTGGATTTACTGTTAAGGCTGCAGCAGACTTTAGACAGGCACCAATCAAGTGTTTGCTAAACAAATAAAAGCCAGATAAATGAGATTTCTTTCTAAAGTGTTTAACAAGAGAGTATGTGATTTACTTTATTAACTGCATAAAACTATTTACCATGTTCCTTGTCAAAAAAATGCACTGTTGCTTTCTATTTACCAAAATAAACAGACCCGAGTTCCTGTGAGCATACTGTATCACCACATACACACAAACTGACAAACATATGCATGTGCAAACACACACTTCAGGATATCTCTTATAAGGCCTCGGGTAAATCTGACGTCCGTGTTCTGGGTCAGTGATAAGGTCATACTTGTTCATAACTGTTTTTCTCTCTCTCAAACATTTGCAAAACAAGGAAGCATTGAACTGAATACCTGTCGTATGGTTAGACAACCTAACAACATGCTCTTACAACAAACACCTCATCCTGTTTTGGAATAAAGAGAGAACAATATATCATCAATTGGATGCCCACACACAATGTGCTTCCTTACGCTGTGCAGTCACCTGACACTTCCTAACTAATGAGCTTTGGTCAACTTCGATCGCATCTTGTATCTTGTGTTCAACTTTATAGATGCACTAACTCTTGTTACATATACATCATATTCATACACCCCTTACTAGCAACTTTACCAATAGAATCACATTTGGAAATGAAGCCACTATCTTGGTATTTATCATGTTTTGTACAATTTTGCAATACCAAACTATAAAACAGCAGTATCGCCTTCACAGACCTTTTACACTTTGCTCAATATTTATTTCTCATGGACGAAGGGCTGACATGATATTCTCATAGGTACCCCGAGCACGGTAACTTTGTTTAACAATAATTTAATGTGACGGTTGCAGCAAATAAACAACCATCAGGGCTGAGTGTAACAGACTGAAAACATTGTTTTCCAGTTTTCGATATTATCACCAGCCAAAGAAGTGAAATTTGCAACCGACGCTGTGGCTTATGAAAAACATTGATTTTGTCATTTAAGAAACCCTTTGTGGTATTTGCTGTAAATGCACCCTTTATGTGCTTTCTTGGAATCAGCATGCAGAGACCATTACAAGACAAATAAAGCACCTCATCTACCTGTTATACTGTCAAATAATATAATATTCAGAGTGACAAAAAAGGATTGTACTGAAATCATGGAAGCCATTAGCTTTTATATTATTGTGTATTGTGCAGTTCTCTTGGTAATGCTACAGTATAATGTATTTGAGTTGCACTTTGTTGGCTCATGCTCCCTTTGAGTCACTGAGAGTCTAACCTGCTCCGACAGGCTGCATTCCCCTACGTCCCCTCCGACACCGCAGGGTCACAGGGTGGCAGTGCCAGACAGGGCTGCTACCTCCTCCACAGCACACACACACACAGCCAAGTTTAGCTGCTTGCTATCAGTGCCAGCAAGTGCAGACAGACAGCACATGAGGGTGAGCTGGAAGATCATAGCCTGCATTCCTAAACTTGTGCCTGAACACTCCAGCCTGGATGCACTGGACAGCCACTTTTATGGATACATGCTATACCAAGAAAAAACTAAGTTCTGGCATTTGGCATTGTTTCTGTAGTGTATAGAGAGGTACAGTATAGTAACAACACTTAATTTGTCTGAAAATAAGATGTTCAAGCTACCTGTCAGATCAGTTACATGTGGTAAACCGAAATCTGACATCTTCATGATAGTGGAGGCCCCAACCTAGTCTCACATGCCTGTCATGCTGCCAGGAAGAAAAACATAATCTCAAACATTGCCTGTCACGTTGAATTAGATTTAGTGAGTAGACTCACTAAATGTAGAGCAGGAACACCTCTGTGTTGCTGCATGCACTGTTCAGGAAAATTAAATGCTCAGTGATGCTGAGCAAAATAGTTTCCCAAATGAAAGATCTGTATAATATTCCGTTAGTGCTCCTGTGAGAACATCTTTTGCCTGAGATGAGTGATATAGTGTTTTTAATCTGCTATGGCTAGACTAAAATATCCCTGTAATACTCCTAAGGGAACCTCCAGTTGCGCTGCGATATCTGTGCAGCATCTTTCTAAAATTCACAGGATTAACAGTTCTTTGTAGCTCGTATGCTCTACATGCGTAATTAGCTCCCCGTTTAATTAGGATCTTACAGTTGCAGTTATACCCTTGAATACCCCATGGATCTGGATGGTTATAAAAATAAAAACACTCACACAGTGAAGTGATACACGAAGCACTTCCACCCAGACGGCCTTTCCAGAAAGTTGTACACGCGTCCTTGGATGTAGGCGCGGGTGAGAACGGAACGGACTGGACCGGTGCTGTACACCGACATCCGCACTGACATCCGGGGATGAGAGAAGTACGGCTGGAGTGGGACAGCGGGGACTTCGGTGGGACTGTTGCCGTCTCCAGGCATGGTGTCTCTTTCAGAAAGCGTGCCGTTGTCCACAGGTGTCTCTGGTACAGGCACGCTGAACGTGGTTTCAGACAGCTCCAAATCCGGTGGTCTCTTTCCACGTGCCAAACCAGAAGACCTCCGTGAGTTTCCCTGATAGGGGGCAGAATTAGACATTGTAGCTCCCCCGTTACTGTTGAAAAGCTAGTTTACCTTTTCCACAGCTGTTTTTCGGTCACTGACTCAAAGGGACAAAAGCTCGTCCATGTGCGCTCACCTTCTGTTGCGCGCCTGATCACACCACAGCGTGTAAAACTGTGCCATAAACTTAGTTATTCTCTAAATGCTCTAAATCCCTAGAATGACGTTTCTTTAATTTTTACTTTGCAGCTCTCTGTGTCGTTGAGGATATGACGAGTCTCAGTCCTGAATGAGTTTCCCCAGCGTCTTTCACAGCACTTATCAGCCTGGAGAGCTGTGGGCACCAGGCGGTGCACTTTGAGTCGTCAGCTGTTGTTTTTCATAAGTGGTTAAAAACAATTTGCAGCAAATAACTCCATCATCAGATCAGTTTGAAACAACGCTACATCATTAACTTTGTTCCCTAATAGCAATTGTTCACACAAAATGTTTTGCAAACCTGTAAAGACGAACATGCTGTAATGTATGTATGCGACTGTTTACGTGCACTAGGTAGGCAGCAAACAAAGAACTTAAAAGTAACTGTAGACACATACATGTGAATCGTCCTCATGTGTTCAAAATGACAGCTTTGAGCTAGTGGGAGCACTTAAAATACTTTGTGTACAGACTGTTTTGTAGACTGTGAATGATCACTATAATATAAAGCAGTAGAAGTTGAATTCTTAGATGACCTTATGATTTTGTTAGTATTGTAGGAGAAGACCCTGCTGTTTTCAGTGACAGATTACAGCATGTTCTCTGTATTTTGAGTGGCTTGAACTGCTAGTGGCATTTTTTTTAACATACACACACATCTAAATGCATTGTTGTTGGTGTCATTAATTATTCATGAAAGATGAATAATAAATATATTTATTTGTGCAGAGGTGTATAGAATGACCACCCATTGTTTGAAATGACATGAAGACTCTGAGTCCTTTTCCCTCATTAAACCGCCAGTTGGAAGTTAAAGAAGCAGTCATTGTATGAAGGTCTCTGTCATTTTTGAGATCTACACCCAGCTCTCTATGTACAGTCCTTGTCACCAACAGTAGTGAGAAACTGTAGATGGTCATCATGGTGTCCAAACTACAGCTTTGTATTGTCTGTGTGTAAGTTATATCTTTCCATTTTATTTCTGAACTAAAACTTTCATATTTCCGACACTATAAGCTACATGTACAAAGAAATAACACATACACTAGGTAAAACTACCCATATTACATACTTTAGCATGAGTATAATGGATCACTGCTTGAATTTTACAGAAACTTGTGCACTGACTTATGTGTGATTTATTACAGTCTGAGAGTAACATCACCTACCCTGGAGTGAGTGCAACCCAGGGAACCTCTGGAGACACGTGCAGGTTAGTTGGACAAGGTTACCCTGTTGAATTTCTTTTTTTTGCAATGACCTTGGCCAAGCTAGACCAAGGAGAAGGAAGCATATTCACAGCAGAAGATATTAGTAGGAGTCAAGTAGCAGCCATGTGATGACAGGATCTGTTGCCAGGTAGATATTAAACTCTAACTGGTTCTGGCTATTAGAGACTATCTGCTACATTTGAGTTTATTATCAATAAAGAAAGGCAATCTTGAAGGTCATCCATGCCCAGATATTTGTTATAATTGTTTGAGAGAAATATAATACATATTTTCTGAGATGAAGATATAAATCGGCTAACTGATTATTCAACTGATAAATAAAACATAAAATAATGATATATTTTTAGCAAAAATGTCAAAGATTCAGGGATAAAAGCTTTTCAGTGTAAGCGTTTGTTGTCTTCTATGATTATGAATTTTCATGTTATGAGTAGGCAAAACAAACCTATAAGATCCAAATATCAGTAATGTTTTTTTAAAGCTTTATAGGATTATGATTTGTATTTCTATTGAAAAAATAATCTAAATGGTTTTTTTTGGACACTAATAATATGTAAAGTTTACTTAAATACAGAAAACTGTGATGGGTAGAGAGACACCTCTCTGGACTTCATGTTGAGAATGCAAATGTAACACTAAGAGCTGCCTCCAGGTCTTTTATCTGCTTGATTAGTTATCGAGTAATGAAGGAACAGGCCACACATGCCCATGCAACTGCTTGACAGCTAATTGTTCTATTATTTAGAATAACCTAACTGTATTTTTATAAAAGGAGTAGACTGGAGTTTTGGTCTGCATTTAGATTTGTATACTAGTGTTACAGTATAAGATACAAACTGCTCTTATATGATTCTCACATCTTGGTCAAAACAGCAATGTAATATTAGCACAGTGTACAAAGTGTCAAAGTAAAAGTCCACATTCTGCAGTAACATTTCTTGTATAAGTGGTTTATTTCATTTCCATTATCTATATGGTTAGTCATCATGCAACAGTGTGTTGCAGGTCTGCTCTCCCTTCCCTACAGGACATTTACAACAAGAGATTAGTCCAGAGCAGCTTGGATATTAAAGGACTCGTCCCACCCCAGTAATGGACTGTTTCAAATTCTAATTCTGCTATTCTGCAATCAGGCAGAAGGTTCTGTACACTATCATGACCAAAACAGAGAGACTCAAGAGGCTCCTGCTACATTACTTTGTCTACATTACTGTTACTTTGCACATTACATATGCTCTGCCAGAACTTCTGCTACACATAACTTAACTTATAACCAAAAAACCCTTATTTTTAATAAATCTAATTTAGCTTACATATTTGTACATTTTTATTCAGATCTGGGTTTTAAATTTTTTTATTGACCCCAGCTGGGTCACCCTCACCCGAGTGACCCAGCTGGGGGTGGTCAGGCCTCTACTTGTGTCCAGGTAGCGCACTGACCCAAGCATCCCTCCTCCTCAACCAGAGCCAACGTGAAGCCTTCTGAGCCACTTCCATGATGTTCTTTAAGGCTCTTTGTCTGTGCAAAAGAGCCTTGAAGCCATCTGTTTAAATAAAAAGTAGCACAACACAGAAAATAGTCATTTAAAAATAACTAAATTACTTAAAATTGTGCTTACATAAGTAGAGTGCTTGAGTAAATATACTTGAATTATTTTTCAGTATTGATTATGTGTTGTATACTTGACACCTCTATGCTTCACATGACTATAACATTCATGCTACATCCCATACTCATTATACAGGCAACTACTATCACATAAAAAGTGTCCAATAAGCAATTTAGAAGACTAAGTTAACCAACAAAGGGAAAAATGCCTACTGTAACTGACACCAGAAGGTAGTCAGAAAGCTAATGAAGTTCGTTGTTGTTCATTGCAATAAGACAGAAAAAATGTAGGAGTTGATCTCCCGCCACAAGGGACTATGAAGCAAGCAGTTTCTTATTAACCATTATTTACCCTGTCTGATCCAGATAAGATTAAGGGATTATTTTTCCAAGTCCCAACTCATAATTTCGTTAGCATAGAGAAACAAACAATAACAATGCAATATAACTGATGATATCAAATAAAACAAATTAGAAGTCTGATAGTAAAAGAAGCAGTTAGAAAGAGAGAACATACAAAGATATATCTTGAAAATTACAAGAGGAATATCAGTTTTCCAAGACAGTCATTTCCTTGTCATAGATGCTTTGAACTGGGCAGTTACATAAGGTTGAAATGTTTCTGCAGGGTACAACACAGACCGCTTTTCCAAACAGGCTCTGTCCAAGCGTTCAGGCCAGTCAGTAGAAATTAGCCATGGGATCTCAAACTGTATTGTCTTCCATATTTATGAGTAATACAAACACATAAAAGGAAGAGGAGTTATAAACAATTATCACTGACTAAACCTACTCTCGTAAAGATGTTGCTATTCAAGCGATGGCATACAATGTGTAAGATGGGTGAAGGTTTTGCGTTTTGTGATATAACCCAATTAAGAATGATGAAGAGTTTCCAGCATGTGCGTCACTGAGTCGATGTTCCTGTACACATATTCACTGAGGCCCAATTCTGGGGCCTGCTTCCTTTGAAGTTTGCATTTCTAGACCAAATATGACAAGGCTGTCCCCTTCCAATGGCTCCTCTGAATGCAGCCTGAGAAATGCATCCAGTTTCTGCTTGAATTTGAAGGATACAATTAGTTTTTAATTTGCAACACTCTTCTTCATGCAAATACTTGAGGCTAAAACATGCTGTACATTGCAAAATAGTCAACTATCACTGGCTACAATCTGAAATTATAAACACAATCTTGTACAAAGTTGACTTGCTTGGCCTATATTGTTTTTTGATTCGTAATCATATTCCACCTAGAACCCACCATGTGATTCACTATGCATGTTCGCTGCAAATGTGATGGTCCTGGTCAGCTCATTAAGTCTGGATACATCTGCAAACCTATTTTATTCATATGGCATTTGTGTTCAGTTGCTTCCAGTGATCTGGCCAAAGTAAACAGCTACAGAAATGTTTAAATTATTTAAATCTCACATACACAAATGTCATTTTTGGGTTTGCATACAGCCTTATAATACATTATAATGATGAAATAGAAATCACACAGACAGATTGCATTAAATTAGAGTATTATACTAATTTTTCTTTTCGTATTCACAGTATGATGTTATGACCCGGGGGACCATGTTTTGTTTATATGTTGGATCACCGAAGCAAATTCATCTAAATTTACTGTAACTGAAATTAGCTTGTTTTAAAAGCTGTGACTCACCTCCCACATCTCTGCTTTGTTCAGCAGCAGAAGGTTGGTGTTGTGCCCATTCATGGCTGTTTCTACCAGCTGGAGGAACAATTGACCAATCACAGCTCTGTGGGTTGGCTCAAGAACAGGGACGTTGTTCCTTGTCCCTTCCCTTCCCTCATAGCTTGTTAGGAAATTATATGAAAGATATGGCACAAAAAGACAAGAAGTGTGTATGATACTAAAAAGGAGCAGAAGTTATAGTAAGGTTAATTCCAGAAACAAGTAAAAATTGTTCTTCAAACTATATTTCTTACTCTGGCTTCTTCTTTGAATTGTGTAAAACAAACAAAACAAAATCCTAAGAAAAAGTGATTATAAGACCAATTCAGTTTATTAACTTAAACAAATCCTGACTATCAATCTTATAGCTTTGTATAGATAAATGTCAACTTGAAACATTATTACTCATAACAACCTATTTGTGGCAGCTACTTAAAGGAACTGATTCAATACACAGCTAATTTTACTCAAAAGTCTTGGTCCATCCTGACTTGTTAGCATCACACGTTTCCTGCAGATTTTTCACTCTGATATAACTTCTCCCTAAGGTTCTCTGCTGGATTGAAATCCAGGGACTGTGGAGGCATAAGTCACTGTCGCGTTGCATTTTCTTCACAGAGATATTCATGTGGAAAAGAGTAAACTTTGGCCTTGAGGGGAAGCTGCTGGTTAGAAACAATGTAGAATTATTCTGCTGTATTCAGGATATGCACCACTGATATAGAACTAAGTCAGGCAAGGTAAATTTGTAGATTATTGGCCCATATGGCCATGAAACGGTCTGTCCTTGTCATCACTGTACTACTATATTGTAATTTTGTATTATTTCTACATTCACAGATAACTATTACCACAGATATATTTGATTCTCTCATTCAAAGATTAAAATTCTTGATTTGGAAACTTGGAGGAACCACGGTTTTTTGCTGTGACAAGAAGAAATTACTACACCCCTTTAACAAGCCACATGATCTAAACATGGTTTACATCTTACCATATCATATATTTACATGCATATTATTACCACTGTTTGATTTGCTGGTAGCTTCATTTAAAAAATATTGTACGAACCACTAGTCTAACCACATCTAGAATTTGTTTATAATATGAAATTGAGACACAGCAGCAGGGACGAGTACCAGCTGTGCGGGAAATCAGGCACAAGGGAAATCACAGTGAGGGTGACCGGTGGACAGGTGGGAAATGTCAGCATCTGAAAAAGAGACATAAGCACTCACAAAGTGAAGGCAGGGGAAACTGATGAAGGAGAAATGTATAGAAACTCATTCTACATACTGATATGTTTTCTCATATAGTTAGCATGATGTGTATGGAAAGCAAATTATCATATTTGTTTAATCTTCTGCAGTGCTCAAAGAAAATCAGTTTCTTTTCAAAATTGTAACTCAACTTGCTTGTTGTGTCAGTCTAGCTCCATGAGAGGACCCGCAGGCAAAGATTTTAGCACTTAACACTACTCTGTGCTACAGGTTATTTCTGAATCAGTTTTCTTGTCACTCAAATGCCAAGAGTTAAGTGTAATTGCTGCTGCTGTGTCCTCAGGGTGCTACTGCTCCCCACGCCGCTCGTCTTGCGTGGCCTGCTGAGAGGCAGCAAGGGTAGCCTGTGTTTATGACACTGTCAGAAGAGAGATGGAAGCTGTGGAAGCATATTGTTAAAGCTGATGTGATTTTGTGTTAGACTGCACGTACTGCAGGTGTGAAAAACAGCTACAAACACTGGGCAATTAATTTAACTTTTACGTGTTACAATGAATAGAGTGTACAGTACTCATCTGGCAATGACACCCGGCATATTTAATATTTTTCTTGTCAAGAAATTACATGCAGATCATAAATAATAAGAAACTGGTACTAACACATATTTCTTATGTAGCCAAAACCTGTTTCTCGCTTAATTCTCTGTGTTATTGAACTAAAAAAATATATGAAAAACACATTAGTAAGTCAAAAACAGAAAAATTGTAAAACAAACATCCCAAGAAGGTTTTTAGACTTTAAAACCTAATCATCAGTTTAAATAACCTATATGTACAATTAATCAAACAACTGTTAAAAAGTATTTTTCCTCGCTGACAGATGCTGGGTTTTTCTTATGAAATATACAGGAAATAGATGATTTACTGCATTACTGCATTTCATGAGTTGAAATGCAGTAATGACAGTTTATTTAATATGTGAACATTCAGATAAGTTAATGACTCATAGAACAATTTTTTTTCTTCTCTCATCACTGATCGACAGCATTGTCAAACTGGCACTCTGCTGTAATGATGACAGCATACAGCTGCAATACTGTCATAGCTTCTTTTTCTTTTTTTTCAAGGTCTATATTTAGCGTGGGCCTGGTGTTCTGAAATACAATTTTATGCAATATGATTCACATAGAAATACTGAACAAAATATTAGAGGTTAACTATAAAGAGCTGGCAACACTTTGATATATAATGAAAAATATATGAAGTGTAAGGAAATAAAATGGTCCTAGTTATTGTTGCAACAACCTGTCCACTTGACTAACTCACTGTCTGGTGCCAAGTGTTCTACTATATATATAAAGTGTCCATTGTATTTATGTAATAGTTACAATACCACAACTTCTAATCAACACTGTGCTAATGATGATTCATAGCCAATTAAAGAGGTGTCGGTGGAATTTAGGAAGTGAACAAGCTCATGTTCAAAAAAACTCTATAGAAGATATAGGAGCCACAATGGTTCAACCATTCAAAGTGCTCAGTCAAATATTAAAATCAAATATAAACGTAACCAACAGTTATTATCAGTAATATTGCCAGTGTCACATTACCTACTTACTGGGGAGCAGTCCAGATTAATCAGATCAAGATGACATAAAAGCTTTAGTCTGTGTCTTTAAAAGATACAACTAATATAATCATTGCCAGCTTTCTAGGATGATAGAATGATCTATATCTGAATTAGCTTTTAAGTGTGTTGGTCAAAGCTTAAACATGAACAAGTACACTACTGGGGCTTGGAAAGAGAGAAATGTGAAGGTTTTCCATGTCTGTGAGTGATGGTAGGAATAATAAAATGTTTGCATTTAGGGCACTTAGGCTCTGTACAGTTGGATGACTTGATAAATCTGTTCCTGACAAGAAAGTTTCCTGTACAGTGGCCCTTTTAGGACATCTCAGTGATTCAGCTTGTCATACTCTGGTGTGTTAACAAGTCACACATCGCTCAGTGTTAATAACTCACACATCATTAACTACATAACTGCAACCCAAAGCCTCAAATCTTTTTCTTCAGCAAGTATATGATTGTGCATTGAACTATGATTTTTGTCTTAAAACACAGCAACACAGTGACTGAAAGGCCCGAGCGTGAACATGGCAGATGACTCACATCTGTGGCTAACAATCTACAATGGAGATGGTTCCATGCACAAACATGCTTGCTATTATAGCATACAAATGAATACATGATATTTTATTTCTCCCCTTGGGGAAATTCTATGTGGACAGGCTGCCCTTTTTAGATACCAAGGGTTCAGGGTATCTGTGTCTTGTCCATGGACACCTCGACTTGTAGTCTGCCGTGTTCGAACCTCAGGTTTGAAGACAACTACTCTACCCACTAAGCTATCATGCCATTATCAGAGAGTGGAGCTTCGACGTGTGCTCTCTGTGTCTGTGTGTGTTTGTGTGTTCACATCAGAGCACAGCTCCACCGTGCGTGACACAAGAGATCAGAAGAGATAAATAAGTGCGACCATGTAGAGACATCAATGACATAAGATAAATAACATGAGGCTGTTCAGTTAGTTTAATAAAAGAACAAGGTACAGACCTGTGGTTACACCTCACTAGTTTTTAGTAGTAGTATGTACATCATTTAAGAACCACAAACAACTGTACCAAACTACATGTCAGTGGCTTTGGAGATGTATCACTCTGTGGTCTTTAGATGAGCTAGAGTGTAGTTGGTCTGGTCTGAGGAACAGTGTATGATGAGCTTAGTCTGGAAACATTGCTTTGCATAGCTTTAGAAGGATTTAGATAGCATATTTTCTGGCTTGCAATTATGTGTAATTTCCTTACGATGATTTGGTTATTCAAATGATTGAGGTCAGGAAGGATATCTAATCATGATTCTTTAGATGTAAGAGATGCATTAAGTGATGCCACAGCAATTAAAGATATCTCTTAAAATGTGTTTGCAGACATCATGTCCACTCTTAGTGTGACACAGATTTCATTTCATTGTGCTGAAAATGAGGAAAACAATGCCTCAACTGCTTGGCAGAGCAATTTGTAAGACTCTGGGCCTCAGCCCACTGCAAGCTCAGTCAACATGCTCAGCACTGAGATGTGCATTGTGTGTGTTTTTGTCTTGTCTTGTGCAGAAGTAGTCACTTCCTATTCTTCCTATCCTGACATCACACAACACTGTCCTGTCTGGGGTGGGAGATGAGCAACTGCAGGATGGAAAGTGAGAGCCAGAGAGAAGAAAAGCAGGATGACATCAAAGAAATGGGAGAGTGATGTACAATGAATAGTGTAAAATAGAACAAAATTGAACCGGGAATTTCTTAAGGAGAGAAGACAGAAAGAAGGCAAGAGAAGTGATTGTTTGTATGAGATAGCTATAGGGAGAAACTGCAGTAACAGAACAAGGAACTGACTGGAGCGACTGTGACTCACTGTGTTTTCAATGAGATCTCTTTATTCCAACTGCTAAACTAATTGGATCAAGTCTGTAAGTGGTTCACAATCCAAACCTTGACAAAATCTTTGATAATCTGAAGTACTCCTGAAACTCTTGAAATATTTTCAAGCCTCTGGGAATCCTAATGTTCAATGCATCTGCCACGTGTTCCTCATAACAGTGTTTGGTTTTGATGCTTCCTCCTTTCATTTAAATGTGACAAAAAAAATCTAAAAACAAAAATCTGTTTAACTCATGGGGCCTAAAGGTACCAACGCCTCAAGAAGATTTGCAAATGCTGAAGTAGCTTGTGTTTGAGGATGTGATACAGTTAAATAAAAAACAGTAGAGGAAGTAAAGAGGAATAACGCCAACTCATTTTCTCCAGTTTTAACTGATGTTTTGAAAGTAGTGTTGTGTATCTTTTACTTATTTAAACGAAGCACATGGGAAGTGAGGATAAGCAAATGTGAAACACGGCTGAAAAGGTTCAGCTAAGGTTTTTGAGTCTGCAGTTATAGGAGTCTCCAAAAGTGGTGAACCTGACTCTATGTACACATGTACTGTACTGTAGGTGGACAAAATAACATCTAACGCCTGCTGAGTGTAATGCAATCCCTAATCAAATAATAACTAATGGTATGAAAGTATGAAAGGGGGGCTGCAGTTTTTAGGTGGCATTCAAACAAAACATTGACTTAAAGGAAACATTTTTATGTCTGTGATGGCTGCTATATCATATTCCAATTTCTACCATCTACTCTGCAAAGCAAATGCTTAGTGTTTAGCACATCTTTGTGTTGCATTTAAAGCACTTAAACTTTCCAGTCAATTAAACCAGGGATCACGCATCCAAGAAGCTAAAAAACATTATACAGTAATTTACAGTAAGCTATCAGGGCAGTGGAATCTCATTCAAAACTTACATTTCAAATTGTTCCATTACACACTTCATTAGTTGATGTGGTTAAAAGTATGTCTTGACTGATTGGAGATTTTGCTCCATCTTAGGTAATGTCTTGTGTAGTAGTTTTTCCTAAACCTTATATACAAATCTGCATTACATCACTACCTCTAGTCATAAATAATAAAAGGCCCCTGTAATCTAGCACGCAAATAAAGAATAATACCAAATAGTCAAACTTTAATTCACAATTCTATATACTACACATAACGCTGTTTTGTGAACTGCAATGAAATCCCAAAATTACGGAATGAAGAAGGAATCATGGAGATATTTTTGTGAACATAATATATTGTAGATAAATAATTTATTCATGTTCTTGAATTAATAATTGGTACACAGAATTTGTGCTCTCTAAATGTAATTATTTGTGTGCTTGAATCAGTGCTCTCGATAAAACACCATATATATATTGTCCTAATCCCCTCTTTTAAAGGTCACAAAATGTCTTTGAAGATTATGACAAAGGTTATTATGAAGTGAGCTATAACCCTGGTCTAATGGCAAAACATTCTGTTTAATGATCTCAAAGATAATACTACATTGTATTTTACATGCAGACTAGAGCGATATAAGTTAGGCTAAATTCAGAGTAGGAATTATTAAATGTTAAGCAAAACTCTCTCTGTAGAATATACAGTATAACTTACAATAAACAATTCACAAAACAAAGTTTTTGTTTAAGATGCTCTTGCTTAGTTCCTCTTTGGTTATTCTTTTGTGGAAATTACTCTGTGCTACTGAATACATAAGATGTCCCCAATTTTCAGACTTGCAGTTCCGTTAAAAATATGCCATTATGTCCATGTAATGAAGGGTGATAAGTTAACATTTACCCAACCCACTATGCAGGATTTAGTGAGGATTAAAAGTCATGTTCTTTTGTCAGCTGTCTCTGACTATTTAAGAAACTATTCACTGTTCCTTTTGGAAGTAGCTTGCCTCAGACTTGAAAAGGTCAGGAAATGGAAATTACTATGTGTGCTTCATTTTATGTGGGTAAAGGGTTATAATTTTCATTTGTTTTATCCTCTGTGACTGCCTTTCTTGATAAAGCATGTCTTACTAAGGACAGACTTCCTGTTTGCCTGTGTTGTACACTGTAATGTGTAGCTACTGTATTTTGCATTAGACCATTCTTGCAATTGTACTTTTGATCAACAAATAGACTAACAAATAGCGACGTAATCAAGCAAAACAGTTCAGCCCTGCCTTTCTTCAAAGTCACATTCATGTCCTTTCAACTATTTGAAAGGAAAATGAAATGAAAATTGCTTGCTGGGCACAGGTAATTCCAATTTTCCCAAAATACCTTTAGCCAAATCATGTGAGTAAATTTCTCTGTGGCAAGGTTTGTGGTACCTGCTCCCATTAAGTGGTATTGTGAGAAGTTACTACCCATTAATTTTTAACTGAACATGAGCAAGTGGCTTTGCAAGGCATTTTGAGATTGCAGGCAATTCGGGACAAGCCCACAAAGCAATCAAAATTTGGTAACTTTATGCAAATTATTTCATTCACCTGCAAGCTAGACTTGCTAAAAAATGTGCAGTACCAGTCAAACGTTTGGACACACATAGAAATGATTATGTTTGTGAAGGAAAAGCAGATTTCATAACATCAAATTGATCAGAATGAATTTGTAGACATTCTTCATATTGTAAATTACTATTGTAGCTAAAAACAACAGTTTTTAAAAGGAACATTTACATAAACACACGGAGGCCAAAATTAGCAAAACATTAGTACTGTCTTCAAATAGCATGTTATGTTTGCTAATGCAAATGTATTAATTTAAAAGTTGAACTGATCATTAGAAAAACATGTGTAATGATCGTAACACAACTGAAGACATGAAAAACATGTCATGTGTGTCCAAACTTTTGACTGGTAGTGTACAATAAAGAAGCAACATGCTGAGGATTCATCTCTGTGGAAGAACAGGAAACAAAACATCATACACAGTAACCTGCAGTAGAATAACTAGGTTGCCCCATGACACAATAACAAACAAGCTCATGGCTAGCTTGCGTCCACTGGGAGGTGGAGGTGGCGGGGGCGACGTTGAGTCTTCATTTGAAGTAGTTGCCCCGCCCCCTCTCGACGTTTTGTTGTTTGCTGCGTCACAGCGCGTTTGAAAAACGTGAGGGAAACACCTGCTGGACAGTGTCATCCTGAAGCCCATGGAGCCTCTGAATGTTGCTCCTATCAGACTTTTATTTCTTCTTTACTGTATTTAAAGACTATTTAAAGCAAGTCAAGTGTTTCCTGTTTGGGGCAACAGTGACTTTTCCCATACGCTTTGTACTGTTACTGAGACACTGTGAGACTGTTTCACTACGCCAAGGTAAGTACGTTATTTATGCTTCTCTGCTAACATGCTCTGTATTTTGTGACTGGATATATTTGCTGTGTATTCAGTAAGAGTATGTTTAGTAGTTACAGTGATACTGCTTTCTTACTGTGTTAAAATTGACTGCTAATTTCTGCTGTTATGCTAGCTAGCAACAACATGAACAGTATTTGCACTGACATTTATTGGGAATACATTTTTGTAGTGTTTTTTTTATTTTACATTTGTAAGTGATTATGGTGTTATCCTGGTAGTTGTGTTATGGTAAAACATAATTAGTCTTGTTTGAGTGTTCACATTTATTAGTGTCATCGTATATTGTGTTTCCACTCTGCAAACATGGGTCTCATTTAAAGGTAAAATTGTGTGGTAAATTAGCCCTAGGGGACTATGATTGTTGGCTCTGCAGAGACCCCACTCCTATAATTATTTTTCTCTAATATTGGCTTTTGTCACACATCAGGGAGTAATTCCAATTTTCTCCACACATGTCATGTTCAGTTACACACTGTAGAAATGGTTCAGCTCAAAGGAATACATTTAGTGTATGTGGCAGCTTGCTTTCATATCATAATTACATCTATGGTGCTGAGCTTCTGTTCTTACACTGCTGCTTTGCTCAGATGCACTCTTTTCAAACCTGAAGCCTGTATCCATGTGCTGATGGTCATCTGTTCCTTATCAACAATACATAACATTGCATTTAAAGAGGCTGTGAGCTCAAAGTCATGAATTGGTGTGATTCTGATGTGCTTAAGTGAATAATTATCTGCAGCAGAGCTGCTGTGCTTTGGTTTGCTGTTGCATATCAGATGGATTTCAGGCCTTAAGATTTATCCACCTCTGTTCAGCATATTCACAAAACAGTTGGATGTGGTTTGTTTATCAGTTTCTGCAACAGCAGCAGACCAACTCTACAAATCTGACCTGTACGTTATTTGTTTGATTAATATATATCTAAGCTATAGTAATTACCAATAATAGCAATGATGAACTGACAAGTATTTTTTGATTGATAAATGTATTTGTTTTTCATATGTGTGAACTCTGCTGCACAATCATTCTGGTATACCAAAGCAATTGGGATATGTAGTGCCATGTACAGGACTAAATCAAATCCCACATACACACTGTTGGAAATGTAAAAATGAGCAAATAGGTCAGATGTTGCACAGATTTGGAAGGGGTTTGAAAATGTTGCCATCCCAGAAAATCTAACTCTGTATTCCCTTTCTGCAGCACTAACAGACAAGTTCACAAACACGTTTTTTTGTTGTAGTTTTAGTCCAAAACTCAGCAGTAGTCACTCTTGTCTGTCTTTTCATTCATTACTTGATATCAGAGGGCTGAAAGAAGCAGAGACACAGCAAGTGCAATTTCACATAATAATTTATATTTGAAACATGAGAGCAGTTGGAACAAAAAAAATGAAACAGAGTTTCAAAGTTGTGTGGAAACATTTTTTAAAAAACAGCGCTGCTTCATCTTTTGCAGAAAACAGGTAAAAATTAGAAGTGCAGCTGTTCACTTACAGCACTACTCACATGTAGTTTGGCTGCATGGCAGAATTTTAGCTTAATTAGCAAAAGTGTAAAACCACAGCTGAACAATGAATCTTTTGGAAATAACACAATGAAATTTGAAATTGGAAAGACACAGATTTAGCTTAATCTGTTTTAGATTAGGGTATAGCAGTAGCTCAGTTGGTAGAGCAGGCTTCTATGTACCCCAGGGTCAGTGGTTCTGTTCTCGATTCCTTTAAATTCAGTTCAGTTCATCTTTATTTGTATACGGCCAAATCATAACAAATGTTATCTCAAGGCACTTTACATAGTAAGGTTTAAGACCTTGCAAAATATAAGTATATACAGAACTATAAAGAAAACCCAACAGTCCAACTTGAGCAAGCACTAGGCAACAGTGGGGATGAAAAACTCCTTATAAGGGAAGAAACCTCTAGCAGAACCAGGCTCTGGATGGGTGGTCATCTGCCTTGACCGGTTGGGGTGAGTGGACAGAAACGAGAGAAAAGAACAGTAGGCAAGGGAGATCATAACGGCAACAAGAAGCAGGTTGGGACACTGGGGGCACTGGGCAGGTTGGTAGAACCAGCGACTGCAAACTGAAATCACATAACTCCGAGGTCAAGGACACTTGCAGAAAGGTACAGAGGGAGAGAGAGACAAGGACAAGGACATCAATAAAGTGTCTTATTATTATAAATTGTTCTGCATCTGTAGCATTAAAAAAGATAAGAGAGATGTAAACTCCTGCCCTGTTGGGCTATATATGAAACCTCAAGAGGACGTGAGTGAGAGTGGAAAGTTCAAGAAATTAACAAATTGCCAAGTAGGATAGCCATTTGTGACTATCACAATATGCAATGTGAATTAAAATGCCAACCACAAATTAATGTGGGGATGGCTGAGTTCATAAGGAATGTGATCCCTCTCAATGTAGTAATCAAGGCTGGATTTAAGGCCTTGGTGAAGATACTGAACAAATGGGTAACATGCCCTCATGCACATGCTGCACCTCCAATAGTAATTTGACTATACCTTCAGCTGTGTTGTGCTCTTCCAACACTGCTATGTGAAGTTGATATACCGTATGAGGTGAAAACCAGACAAGGACAGGCCCAAAGTAACCAAAGACATTCCCCGCTGCCTGACAGCTAGGCAATGGTGTAATGTGGCTTGAAATACAGTACAATCTATTTTCAGTAGACTGAGCTCATGCTGCCAGCTCCCCATATTTTCATCAGAAAATCATGAAACCACATAACATCAAGAACATTGTGATGCTTCCTGATGATGTTTGTTGTTATATAGAAATTATAAATTCAATTGCAATTTAACTAAGGAGGTGGTGTAAATTATAAATGTAATTATCATTAATTTACATTAAATATTTTTATGAAACCATCTGTAGAAAATCCATGTGCTGAAGACTCATAATTGAATTTTCCTCAAACATGAAATGTATTCTGGCAAGTGTGTGATATTGTATCAATTAATATAGGGTTAGCAGCTTGAAAAAAGGCAAATGCAACGTTTGTTAATTCAGTATAAGTCTGAAGTAGCATACATGTGTGGACATGTGATTTTTATGCCTGCACACCAGCGATAGCACACCAATTCTTGTGATTGCTGTATCTAAAGAATGCTAAGAAGGAATTCCTTTAAATTTGACATTCACCTCAATTCTAGTTGTGAATGTGATGTCTCAGGAACACCTAATGGAAATTTATTTAAGTTTGGCACAAATGGTCGCTTGGGGTCAATGATGAACTGATTAGATTTTGGTGGCCAAAGGTCAAGGTCACTATGACCTCATGTTTATCCCATTCTTATCAGTGCTGTATCTCAGAAAAAAACAGGAAGGAGTCATTACATCTGGCACAAACATCTACTTGGACTCATGCATAAAACTTCTGGAATATGAGTCTGGACAGATATGCGTGTAAACTGCGTCACTGGTTAGCGGAGGTTGTTTTAAGAACAATGTTTAAAAAAGTTTTTTGAGAGTAGACCAGGGAACATTGAAGTGTTTATTTTGATGTGATCAAGTTTTTTAACAAACATGACAGTTTTTCTATTCATTCCAACTTGTCAGGTGCGAGGAGCTACTGCTTTTTGTTTGTCTTGTGTGAAAATAATAGACATACACCGATTGATCAGCTGGAGATTGGAATGAGCTGGTCTGAGAGATCCTATTCTGTGCCAATCACCCTTACAAGCATGATGATTCACGTTGCGCATCAGAGTACTGTTCCCCCGGTTCGCTCTCTAGCTCAAAGCCATTATTGTGCGTCAGGCTTAGCCATGCTTCAGGCTCATTGTGTGAGCATTATTGAAGTGAAATTGAAGAAGGATGTAGAGCGACACTCTTAAACGGCCTGCTCA
This sequence comes from Ctenopoma multispine, assembly GCA_034779795.1. Taxonomy (NCBI): domain Eukaryota; kingdom Metazoa; phylum Chordata; class Actinopteri; order Anabantiformes; family Anabantidae; genus Ctenopoma; species Ctenopoma multispine. The sequence continues at coordinate 15,998,253 of JAUYWH010000018.1, read as the reverse complement.
CATGCTCTGTTGCGCACAAAGTTACACAGACAGTAACATCACAAATACGCAAACAGCCTGTTGTTGACGTGAAAGTTATTTACTTTGACTGAAAAATATTTAAAGCCTATCTATCAGGCCAAAATAAGGTGTGGAGGAACAATCATGAAAGATTTGGTGCCTTGTTGTATTTGTCTCTTTCCATTACCTGTTTACCTTTGGAAAAGTACAAATACTTTATTTTTACTTGGAGTTACCTGGAGGACTTTTAATGTGAGATTTTTAAAATAGTGAGTGAGAGAAAAATGTAAAATGTAAAAGTTATAAGGTTGATTTATTTATTGATATTTTTTGGTAATATATATATTACAAAAAATAATAATTAAATTATAAATTTATAAATTTTTGTGTGTGCTGTCAATCATAGGTCTGTTGAGAAATCTGAATTGGCTAAAAGCAGAATAGGTTGGTCAGTGTATTAAAAGAATCTGAAATTGGAATTGGCCAAAAGTAAAAATTGCAATCGGTGCTTCTCTAGAAAATAAACTATATAGTTTTATGTCATGATATTGTATTGGGTGTCGTATTGTTTGATAGTTAATGTTAAAATATTTACCATTGTTTCACACCATCATCTCTCTCTGTCTCTTCTCGCCTCCTCTATGTGTGTACTGTATAACTCATCTGCATGTTGTGCAGTCAAGTGAAACATCTTCCACTGCAACTCTGCTCCTTCTGACAGATTATGATCTACTGTTTTGTTGTGATGAAAAGAGCAATGCTTAGATTTCAAGTTGTTGCTATGCTAGAGGGCTTACACAGTGTCTGTTCAGCATTTTCCCTGGAGAGATTCTTCTTTTATCTCAGCAGAAACAGGACAAATTCATTAGAGCTATTGTCTATATAGTGGTTTCTACCTTGGTCCTCTCCACATCTACAGTGCAGCTAATAAGTGTGTGTGTGGGGGTGATATACTGTATACAGTAGCACTGTAAGGAAGAGGCACTGTGACCTAATCATGGGATCGACCAAATTTATAGTGATTTAAATGCATCTATTTTTGTGTTTTTCTTTTTTGTTGTTAGATTGAATTGTCTTGTTTTATCTTCCTAAAGATTGTGGCTGTTAAATTGTATTGTGTTATAGTAACAACTGATTCTAATATTTAGTCTCACCCAATGTTTACTGATGGAGCTATATTGGTGCATCACAGCAATCCAACAATCAAATTAGTTGATTGTTGGATTGAATACAGTATTGGTCAGAATTACATGTCCAGGAAAAAGCAATAACCTGAGGTAGTTATCGTCATCTCATTTCCTTGTCTGTGATACACAAAGGTATTATGTACAGCCATTATGATACATTTGAATTCTTCCCTCATATTGACATTCTCTGGTATGTGTCGCTTCTTAGTCTACTCTCATCATTTTTTCTTACATTTTATTTGTGCTCAGTGTTTTATCTCTGAAAGGTTATTCATAAGAGCATTCCCTAAGCAATTTGTGAACAATTTGTGTAAGATTGCATGTTTTTCTATCTTCAAGCACTTCTTTTGCAAACACTTGTTGCCACTTTATTGAATTTAGGACTGCCTTTAGGACATCCTGAATTCAGGGATATATTTAACACTGGAACTTGTGGACTTTGCTAACTTGACAGGATAATTTCTTGCAGATTTCTTTGACAAATTTATGCTACAACAGTATTTGCTCTCATCTAAGCGTAACTCTGCTGAGTCGAGAGTTGGCAGCTATTGTTAATTATGATATCATGAATGCTTTGTGACACATTGTTATTTTGAACGTGTCAATTGATAAGGGTTCAGTGTAGCCATGAAAGGACAAGTCTACTCAATAGTAACAAATAAAATGTTGCTCAAGTGGTGTGTATGGACAGAATGCCATTAAGTGTCAAAGCTCCAGTTAATCACACTGTCAAGCTGGATAATTGACTTTTGACAGAATGCGTCTCCATTTGCGATTCAATTACATTTGTCATTTATATAGCTAGTTTTTTAAATCATTTGCTTACTGTAGCCTCTTCCTAACTGCTGTAGCCCTACTGCTTCAAAGTTTAATGAACTGTGTGTTCTGAAATGCCCTTACGTACACCACCATTGTTGTCATATGCAGTCTTTTCTGTACTTGTTGCCGTTGTGTGTCCAGAAAAGGCTGGCGGTCCAGGGCCTGTATCTGGGACGTAATACTGTACAGTATGACACATTCATAGTTACTTACATAACAACTCACCTTAGCTTAACAGACACCAGTGAAACAAATCCTAATTTAAATATGGCTATCTCCATCTTGTTTGCACCTATGGTCAGTTTACAAAGTGTGTGTGTGTGTGTGTGTGTGTGTGTGTGTGTGTGTTACATTTAGTAAGGGTAGTAAGCTCATTATAATTGGAGACTTTGTGCGTACAGGTGGATGTTACATGTACATAATGTGACATTATGTGATGGATTGCAGCAGCACCCTGAGCAGAAACATAGCAAGGCCACTGTTAGCACCACCAGCACACAGCAAAGCAGCATCAAAAAACTTTGCCTGACAGATTTGAAAAATGGTATATAAGTAAAGCAACAAACTAAAGATTGATAATCTACATGACAGATATTATCTAATATAAAACCAGTAAAAGTAGATGTATGTGTGGCCAATTGTTGAACAGCAAGATATGTGGAAGCTGTGTGTGTTTAAAAAAAACAACTGGTGTTTACATAATGTTGTCTTCACTTTATTGACTGATTGATTATGCAGTAAGCGTTGGTCACTTCAGGAGTTTTATTGTGGAAAAAAGTCACTGCAATTTAAAAAGTGTAATTTAATGGAGTATTAATTGTTAATATGCCTGTCTGTTTATTTAAGGTAACTGACATTCTACCAAAAATCAACTATCTTTTTTCACATGTTGAAATTGTTGATCCATGATCCATCTCTTTTTACAACAGTATAGGTGCATTCTACAACAGTATAGGTGCATTCTTTTAACACATTTATTTTAGTATTGGTGTTTTTTAAATTAGGAATTAAAACAAATCTTGAACACCTAATGCATTAAATATACTCTATACCCCGAGGGGGTGTGAAAGTTGAGATCTCATTATTCCTCATTAGGTGTAATCAAGTGCATTATCACATGCTCAGAGCATTAGCAGTGCCCTGTCTGATTTGATTTCCCAATTAGATAGACCTCTTCAGTATCAGTAATAATGAGCAGTGAGGCACTCTTTACTATAAGACCTTTTTTATGATGAAATATAATGGAAAGGGCACAATTTCTTTAATTTAAGTTCTATACAGACTGGCCTACTGCTTCCAAAGCATTGTTCATTTTAGTACAACTCACCAACGATATATTGGGCACTTTTATTCAGCGGCCTTTTTACATGTATTCACTGACCTCAAGTTATATATTATGACATGAACTCCTGAGCTCAAATACTCATCATACGATTCAAGATTCACAGCAAAGTTACAGGAATTGAAATGATTTGTCTAAATTAACAAACTCAATATTAGATTCAATAAATGTTAATTAAAAAACATTTTTTTTAGACTTGCACTCTGAGAGTGAAGTGCTCTGCTGTGATAATAAAGTTCTATGAGGACATTAAGATATGAAGAAGTCTGATCATTTAGTGCTTCATATTTGAGTATTTTGAGTATTTTAAACTCTATTCTAGATTTCAACGGGAGCTGGAAAGAAGCTAATGAAGGTGAAATATGACCTCTCTTGCTAATTCTAGTCAGAACCCTGGCCGCAGATATTTCCTTTATGTAGGAGGTGAAGGAGAAATCCTGGTCAAAGATAACTCCACTATTCTTCACAGTAGCACTTGAGGCCAGAGCTTTGTCATCTAGGGTAGCAGTCTGACTAGATAACGTGTCTCTGGGGTTTTTAGGCACAAATAGAATAACCTCTGTCATGTCTGAATTAAGGAGCAGAAAATTACAGGACAGAGATAAAAATAGCTAGGTGTTGTCAACATAGAAATGGAAATTTATGGAATGTTTTCTTATATTATCGCCCAGTGGAGACATGTATAAAGTAAAAAGAATTGGTCCAAGCACAAAACCCTGTGGACCTCCAGAACTTACTTTTGTGTACATGTAGGACTTGTCATCAACATGAACAAATTGTAATCTATCTGATAGATAAGATTTAAACCAGCATATAGTTGTTCCTTTAATCACAATGGCATGTTCCAGTCTATGTAATAAAATATTGTGATCTATAGTGGCTAAAGCAGCGCTAAGATCCAACAAAATCAGTGTGTAGAAAAGCCTGTGGTCTGAAGCTAAGAGAAGATCATTGGTGATGTTTCTGTGCTTTGATTTACTCTACTTTCCTTACTTTACTTTGCTTGGCAGACGCTATTATCCAAAGCGACTTACATGGAGCTAGTGATGAGTGTCTGGCAGGGGACGGGCGATTTGAACCTGCGACCTTCTGCATCCCAGTCTGACGCTTAACCCATTGAGCTACCAGGCTCACCACTCTAAGTGACTGACCGAAAATCTTCATAAAAATTGTTCCCGCGCAGGTGGTCACATAGCAGCTTTAAAGCTACTTCTTCAAGGATTTTAGAGATAAAGAGCAGATTTGATATATGTCTATACTTTGCTAGAACCCCTGGATCAAAAGTAGTTTTTTTTAAATTGAGGATTAAAAGCCTGTGGTACATAGCCTGTTATTAGAGATAGATTTATCTGATCTAATATGGACATGCTGATCAAAGGTAAAACATCTTTGAGCAGTCTAGTTTGGATGGGGTCTAAGGGATATACAGTGCCTTGTGAAAGTATCCGGCCCCCTTGAACTTTTCCACATTTTGTCACATTACAGCCACAAACATGAATCA
>JAUYWH010000018.1:15977975-15993304 GCA_034779795.1 Ctenopoma multispine | reverse complement strand
GAAGAAAGAAGTCCAGTTGCCATGACTCAATCTTCAGACAACTTTACCTGGATGACTGAGAATCTTCACAGACTTATCTGGATATACAAACTGATTAAACTTACCAAATCCTGTAGATTTAATTCCTTTTTATTTCCTCCTGCTTTGTGTATCCAAATGTGCTGTGTTGGTGGGGAGATGCAAAAACAGAACACTTTACATCAACCTTGAAAACATGATTGCCAGCCTGACACAAAGAGCAGTATTTTAACATAAAAATATGAGATATAATTTAGTCTAACGTGTGCTTACTAATGTGAAACTCCGTATGTGAATGACAACAGCTACATGAAATTCCACTTTCCAAGTTTCGGTGATGTAACAGATTTCAACCTGCTGTATTACACGAGGCAAACGGCATTGCTGAAAATGACGCAGCAGAAACACTGTTAAGTGCAGTCCCACTAATGAGCACTTCTAAAAATACTACAAGTTATATTGAAGAGGTGGGAGCATGGAGATTCAACACATCAAACCAAGCATTTCCTATTTCCTCCCTAAACTGCATGTGACAAATGCTCATTGCCAAACTAATCATACTAATGATTGTATATTTTCCTCTACTGTCAACTGCAGAAGGTAGTTAAGATGAATATTTCCTTCCTTCTTGTTGTAAGTGGTCCTATTACTTGCCTTTGTGTCCAGGTTTTGCATTTAAAGTAAAACCGTGTAGTATCTGACTCTGTCTCCCAGAAGCACGTCAGAGTGAGGCATTCAGGACCATCTAGATTACAGGTTGTCCATGTTTTGCAAACTCTTGCCTGGGAAGCATTTGGACACCCTACAGAGCGTTGGGTCTTCAGTGTTTTGAAAACAGTATGAGTAGAATTTGGAGATCAAGACTACTTAAAATTTTTAAAGTAATTATTTATTCATTAACTGCTAATCAATATAGTAAAATAAATTGGCTTCAAATTTTCTATGCCCACTTTAAGTTTGTTTTATATGTCTTTTTTCAACATACCTTATTATCTCACAAAACAATTAATTTATCATTTATTGTAGTATGCTTACAAAAAGAGGAGCATTTATATCCAGAATTTAATGTTGTCTCTTATTGCTTCCTTTACACCCCAACCCCCGGGCCATGGACCGGTACCAGTCCGTGGGTCGATTGGTGCCAGACCGCACAGAAAGAATACATAACTTACATTATTTCCGTTTTATTTATTTGATTCCACATCTGTCTATGACTCACTCTTGATGCATGTAAAGATGCTTGCCTCAGTCACATGTCTTACATACATCCCCTACCATCTTAAAAGGGCTGCTCTGGCCGGTAACAGATAATGTATTACCGCTAAATTGAAACCCCCAAGATAGCAAAATAATTTAGCGTTATGATGAGTTGTATGTTTCATGCAGTTTATATTTGCTTTTGTGGTGTATCTTATGTTGAAGGCATGTTTAACCTTTACCATTATGACCAAAGAGTGTGGGGCTGAGAGGCCATTACTCATGGTATGATGTTGGCGCGATGTTACAAGGACGCTGCTAATAAAGTGGCATATCAAGTGGATTCACGTTTATTATATTTAGAAAATACACATTTTTTTGCCAGACATATCATTTTATTTTGTTGTATTTATCCGCCACACCTTAAAGGCCGGTCCGTGAAAATATTGTCTGACATTAAACCGGTCCGTGGCACAAAAAAGGTTGGGGACCGCTGCTTTACTTTACTTTACTTTACTTTACTTTACTTTACTTTACTTTACTTTACTTTAGTTCATTTGGCAGACGCTTTTATCCAAAGCGACTTACAAGGAGACACAAGCAAATTACAATTCTGTTCGGTAACTATGAGTTACTTCCAACTAAGAGCCCTGATAAGATACAATGGCTTTACACCACACAGCAGAATGCCAAGTGATACATGTGAACAAATAAACCAGTTTGTTCTTTTTTATGCAAACTATCTCATGTGAGATGCATTATACGTGTAGATTTGATAATTTTTTATCATTGTCAGTTATGAGGCCTGCTGGAGGGCATGTTAGTTCCATTTTTGCTCTCTTTTGGGCTCTGCTGCTCTGAAATTGGCAACTCGCATGATAAATTGTGCTACACCTTTGCTTGTGCCAAGGGGAAATGAAGGATGGCATGTTGAAACAGCATGGGTGGGACTAATGGAGAAGAGAAATGTTAAAGATGAGCAAATCTGAAACCCCAATAACACAATTTTATTTGTTTTTGTAGATCTATATTTGTATAACCCAATAATCTTGGTATACATGTGTGAAGGCAGTAACAGGCTTCACAGCAAGCACATTGGGTGTGGGTCAGATGCCTGCAGGCTGCTAATGATTAATGAATTCCATCACTGTCATTTTGAGACTATGGTCGCAAAGACAGAAACTGTCTTTCAGCTCTGCTTATCCCACCACAGAATTATCTTACAATATGCTCTCACGGTTCAATGCAGGAAAAAATTACAAAACAAAAAAAACAACGGGGTTGAAGGGTTAAAGAACTGCACACATTATTAATTACTTTGATAGAAATTTGGAAATTGGAGCTCTTGAAATTTTAGCACCTGCACTTTGATTATTATAATAAGAATCTTAAACTGAGAACAGTTTCGATGTGAAACACTCCGTCACTTCTGATTCATTAGTATCATTATGATCACATGATCACAGCCAAAGTGCAACAGGCCTGCAACCAATTTTAGTATTCCTTTTAGTATTCCTTATTTAGTATTCCTCGTATGAAAATAAGATACTATTTTAAACGGAAAGCAGATTTAACCTTTTCTAGTTTGCCATTTCTTTCACTGTTCTTTGAAGAAAACATAACTATTACTGTAAACACATTTGTTAAATAGACAACAGCATATAACTGATTCATTGTTAGTGGCTCAGGAGTGTGTTTTGAAATCTGAAAACTTGTGCTACATCATACCGTGTTTGAATGTTAATTAGTTTCTTAAATATCAAAATACTGTGATGAAAACATGAAAAGCCCACTAGGAATAACTTTCTAAAAACCTAATATCTTTTTCTTGATTTCTTTCTAATTTCTACAGTCTGTCTGTTATTTAGGTGTTTGAAACCTTGATTTTTAGTATTGTGATCTGTAACCTGAGCAATGGTAACATCTTGCTTACCCTTTTATTTTGTAAATGGAATCATTTTAGGATGAAGTTGCTACTATTTTATTGGCTTCTGACATGCATACAGTAACATAACATACAGTAAGTCTAGTGTAGCAACCCACAGTTGTAAACTACTAAAGTCTCACCTCACCTGAGCTCTGTCTGTTCTCCTGCCTGCTGTCTTCTCTGTGTGGTGGAGGTGAACTCTGCCTTTGGCTAGAGAGAGAGGAGATTAAATTAAGAGCAGCAACTCACAATGGCTGATTTGATGACAGTATTTTTCATGTAGCATGTAACTTACCAGTGTTACCAAGATTGTCAGTAAATAGATATTTCCCAGCAACAAACAGTGGCGCATCAAACATTATTACACGTATGCCAAAATATTTAGCTTTAACCAGAAAGTGGTGTGAAAAGAAATAAATCAGAGATGGCCATTCCTGTGTCTTAACAAAATGGTCCATGCAGAGCCGAACCTCCTCAAACACCCACACACTCTGCTTCTTCCAGATCTAATTTTTGATTCCCTGGTTCTATATCCAGGGGATTAGTGCTTGGGGAATTGTTAACTTTTAAGCAAACATGAAGCTAGGGTGATATCTGAATCTGAAACATGTCCATGTTAAAGCTATTTTGGCTTGGTTTTTCTTTCCTGCACCAGCTTGTTACAGTTTCACCTCTACGTTTAAAGTAAACACATTTAACTGAATTTGGAGGACTGCCAAAGCCGTTGTACTGCATTCATAAGCTGATGGCAAAGTCTCAAATGTTATTATCTATACTATAATGCACACCCTATCTTAAACACAGAAGGGTAAATCAAACAAAACAACAAAAAATAACAAATTTCAATAGAAAATCTAATTGTGTTGATTAATTATAAACAATTTTGTTTTTACAACCTGTAAAAGCATTATGGCTGACTACACCTGACTATATATTCTACTATGTAATTATGTAATTATTCTTATCCACAGTTTCAGTTATCTTGTCGTTTTAGCATAGTACTTAGGAAATTTGTTATTATTATAGTAGTAAAATTTACAGACAAGAAAAGAAACTTGCAAAGCCGATTATGTGGTAACTCTTTAATTTACAGACTAAACTACAGTTAAAGTAAACTGTATTATTATAACTGTGAATTTAGAGCATGCTTCTTTTTAATAATGGTGTACTGATATACCGATACATATTTGTTGGCAACGGTTTAGGAATAATGGTAACAGCCTTAAAACTTAAAATGTATTTTTACTCTGAGCAGGTAATTTTAACTGCAGATGACTATACCTGAGTAATTTTATGTCAGAATATTAGGTCAAAGTGTTTTGTAGAGCTGCCCCTAATTATTTACAAATTACTAACAATTTTGTCAATTAAACTATCAATTAATTTCTCAATTGAATCTATTTTTTGGTTGGTTTGTGATTACTTTGGTTAGGTTGGTATATAAGTTGACTTCTGTCAGAATAGCTACTGCATGTATTGCTTATTTTAACATTATTATTATTTTAAGGTGCTGCATTTTGAACTCTGTTACTGAAATGCAGATGACTGACATGCCCTTGTATTCAGTTTTAGAAGGTTCCTTACACCAACATATGTGCATAAACAAATTAGAAAGCAATGTTATCATGGCGCTGTTAGCATCTTCTCTAGAGAAGTTGTTCTGGTTGGGTAATGTGAGACTATTTCAGTTTAAAGTATCTCACTTTTAATGATACTGTTTGTGCTTTTTGGGAAAAAGACATTTGGGATGAATATAAACATTTTTACGCATCCCACGTAAATGACAACATGTTGTCCAAGCCTTAGTGTTTTGCATACATTTGTTATTGTGGATGATTGTTTTATTACTGTGGTGCATACTGTGCCTGTCACTTTTGTGAACTTTTATGAACTTTAGCTTTAGCCTGCAAATAGAATTTATATCTGAATGTGTCAAATCACCTGGCTCAGTGTAGAAAATATTCATAGAGCAGCTTCCCATATTTCTGATCATTTAATGCTGGTCATTGCTGTTGCTTGTTAAAATATTATACAGATGCTCAGATCAGCTTGATTCCATGATTTAGATTGATAAAATAAAAATTGATAAATATACTACTGTTGATGTATCTCTCTTCTGCATGTTTGCTTTATTTGTATTATGTCAATAATATCTAATGATCTGCAGATTGACAAAATTATTGAATAACATTTGTTGTCTTTGACTGCTACGCTTTTATGTGTCAATCGACTCCCAAGGGTTAAGATCAGCTCTATTAGATTTCTATCTGCCATGTGGAACCATTGGTGTTCTAGTTCTGTTTGATTATTGTGAGAGTGTGTCCACATTCTGTGGACCTCTCCCTGTAGCTGTGTCTTTAGTTGAATTGATTTTAAAATAAAGAACAAGTGTGGACCTTCAGTGTTTAAACCAAGTAGTAATAGTGTAAATGCAATTATATATATTATCTACTACTATATTTCATATTCTGCTGCCTGATTATTTGTACTGTTTATACAGTGCAACATTAAATGAGCAAATTTATAGTAGAGCCAGAACTCCAAGCACTGTGTCTGACAAACATCAGGACCTGCTCATCACCTGGTTAAAACATTCCCATGGTGAAGCATGTGGGAGCCAACCCAGGTGGGCTAAGGCTATAGAGGCTTAACAAAGAAGGCTCAAAGCTTTAAGTGCTGCCAAAGGTTCTACAAAGAAAGTAATTAAGTTAAATCAAAAATCAAGCTGAGCAGTGCCTGTTGCAGTCACTCTCTTTCTTGTTATGTCTTTTCCTTCATTTATTTTTTTCTTTTTTGATCTTATTGGTGTAACTAGGTAACTAGCTTAGGGAATTCGAGAGAAGAATTTGTCTCAGTTTTCATTCTTAGATTTATACTTTCACACCTCTGTAAGACTGGTGCACAGCAGCAGCTGTGTCACCATGGAGCTGGCTTCTTTTGTTTACACCTGGGATCATCTGATGGCACTGAGGACGGCCGCCATAAAGGATCCTGGTCATGTAACTGTGAAAGAGTGTGTCTTTAGCCCTGACTGTCAGGATCAGGGAGGGAAATGGGGCCTACAGGAAGAAACTGGAGCAAAGCCTACAGCAGAATAACACCAGGGAGGTGTGGAGGGGCATGGGGATCATCACTAGCTGTAAGACTAGCAGCCAGGTGAATGAGGGGACTGTGGCTTGGGTCAGTAAATATAATAATTTATTATAGATTCCAGGAGGCGCATTAGAGCCACCTACATTTCAGCTCCACTACAAGCACATCTGTCCCTCCCCCACACAAATCAGCCACCACCCATGGGATAACCTTCTCAGCAGATCAGCTGAGAGAGCTGAATAGGCTTCACCCCACCCACAAAGGTTGCCGGGCCAGATTGAGCACCAGGGTGCTGAAAGGGTGCCCCCCCAAATATGTGCTGTTATCCTACACATCTTCAACATTATTAGTCTGCATCTGGAGAGAGTTTCTTTGGGTGGAAAAAGTTGAAAAAAGTGGCTAGTTCCTGTGAATAAAAAGTCACCTCCCAGTGACTACAGACCTGGAGTCCATCCAACCCTCATTTGACTTCCTCCAGTTTGCCTACCAGCCCCAACTTCGCAGCTATACCCTCTTGGAAAGGTGTGGGGGCAAAGTGAGGATTATGTTCTTATTTGTGTCAGAATACTAAGTGTAAGTGTAATTGGACAGTAAATTTGACTGGTTTACAATCCTTTATGCCCGTGGCCATAAAACTGTCCCTTCCCTCCCCTTTGCAGAGGGGGAGAGGACGGTCATAATCATTATTTATGTCATATTTAACTTATCACTCTTGATTGCATGCATTACATTCCACCGTGGACTATTATTGAGCTATATTATCTATTTTTAGATTTCTCTGTTCTTACTGGGTTTTTTTGCATTGTGCATTCAGGATTCAATATTCTCTATTTGTCACATGCATAGTTATACAAGTACAACACACAGTAAAATTTACCCTGTATATTTTGTGTTTGTGTTGATGTTGATCTTTTTCTGGTTGTGATTCTTTTTTTTCTTCTTGCAGTGAGAGTGGCTGTAACAGGCAAAATAATTTCCCTCTGGGTTTAATAAAGCTTTTTGAATCTTGAAACTTGAATAACAGAAATTGTTCACATAGTTAAGGGGTCTGAAAACTTTCTGAAGTGACTCTAATTGCATATTTTCTAAAATGACAATGCAATGGTTTTTAGTCAGGGATGTCACTAGGACTGAAAGACAAGGGGGCCTAGCCCCGAGGATTGTAGGTGGAGATTAGTGTGTATAGCAAGTGCAGAAAAGTTTTCTTTAAACCTAAAGGAAGAAGTGTCCAAACATTTTCTTAATAAGGGCTAGATTTGATAATGTGATGTGTCTTTTTACAGTAGGATTTACATTTACACTACCAGTCAAACGTTTGGACACACAAAGGAATTACCATGTTTTTAATAAAAAAAAAGATACATGTCTACAGCTACAATAATCATTTACAATATGAACAATGTTTACACATTCATTTTAATCTATTTGATGTTATGACATTGGCTATTATTTCACAAGCATGGTCATTTCTATGTGTGTCCAGATTTCTGACAGGTAGTGTATATATATTTATTATTTAAATTTTATTTTCATTGTCACAATTATCATTTTAAATGGCATTATGACCAAATCTAAGCCTCACAGGAGTGAACAAATGAAAAATGTTTGTCCACCCCTGTCTCTGTCTTAGTATGCAATTGATGAAGTCATGTATCTGTCTGTCACAGCTGGGATGCGAACCCGGAGTTCCAGTATCAAATCCCAACTCCCTATCAGCTGAGCTAACAGAGACAAAGAGCAAACTGTAATGTGTATCCGAGATTGTACGCGGTGGGCTGGGCTGGGCTATCTTGTATGAAATATATATTTGTATATATAATAATAAAATATTATTACTATAATTTTAGGGGGGCTTTAGCTCCCCTAAAATAGGCCTAATGACGTCCATGGTTTCATTCTTTTTGATATCAGATATACAACTTATCTTCTTCCTAAACAGTACTACAATTGAGTGATCTGTGGATTTGAGTATGCAAGCTGTGAGCAAAACTTTTGCCTGCCTTGGACTCTGTCCATGTGAGTCATCTTTTTATTTGTGTTAGTTGATGGTTGGTTGTTAGCCAGCTAGCTAAACTGTTTATAGCATGAATAATCCAGAAACATTAGGCAGCTAATAATTTCTGTATCTTCTGACATCTTCATCAGACAGTTTTACCTCCTCTGTTTTGACTGCCGTGTGTTATGGCCCACCCAGATTTGCATCCAGCATAAACAAATGGAAACCGATGTATAGATAGAAGTGACAAGAAATTATCTTAATAAAAAAAATAAATAAATAATAAAAGTTGATCTGGTCAGTTAAGTAGCAGAGGGGGCTGTTTTGATGTTAATGAAATTAACAACAGGTGGACTAAAGAGGCAACAATGAGACGACCCCAAAAACAGGAATGGTTTTGCCGGTGGAGGCCACAGACATTTCCATCCTCATCTTTTTTCACTGCTTTTCAGTAGTTTTACATTTGACTAGGTTCAGTGTCACTACTAGTAGCATGAGGAGAGACCTGGACTTACAAAGGTTGCACAAGCAGTCCAACTCCACCAGGATGGCACATCAATACGTGCCATTGCCAGAAGGTTTGCTGTGTCTCCCAGCACTGTCTCAAGAGCATGGAAGAGATTGCAGGAGAAAGACAAATACTCTGCTGGATAGGGCCGATGAAGGTCCTTAACCCATCAGCAGGACTGGGGTCTGTCGTTTGTGCAAGGAGGAACAGGATGAGTAATGACAGAGCCCTACAAAGTGACCTCCATCTGGCCACTGGCAAGAATGTCTCTGACCAAACCATTAGAAACAGACTTCATGAGGGTGGTCTGAGTGCCCCATGTCCTCTAGTGGGCCCTGTGCTCACTGCCTGACACCATGGAGCTCGACTGGCCTTTGCCAGGTCAGGACCTGGGAGGAGATGGCCCAGGACACCATCTATCATCTCATAAGCACTTGGGGGCCATACAAACTACTGATTGTAATTTTGAGTTGCTGCAGTTACATTTCAACAAATTGGACTATCCTGCCGCATCAGTTTTTTAGTTTAAATTTTAAATTAAAGGCCTCTGTATGTTGATAATTTGATTTTCATCAAATGATGAAACACATTACCCATTCAATATCAGCATGGAGATCCAACATGAACATTTGTTCCAATTGCGATCTAATGTGATTTCAAAGTATTTGTTTATTTTTTTGAGCAGTGTATATTTATCCATATACACTACCAGTCAAAAGTTTGGACACACAAAGAAATGACCATGTTTGTGAAAGAAAATCAGATTTCATAACATCAAATTGATAAATGTCAATGTCAGAATGAATGTGTAGACATTGCTCATATTGTAAATGACTATATACTATTGTATTGTAAAAGGAACTTTTCCATAAATATACAGATCCCTAAATTCTGCAAACATTAGTATTGTCTTCAAATAGAATGTTATGTTTGCTAATGTATTAAGTTAAAAGGATAACTGTTCATTAGAAAGTGATGGTAACACAATGGAAAACATGTATCTTTTCATGAAAAACATGGTAATTCCTATGCGTTTCCAAACTTTTGACTGGTAGTGTACATTAATCTGCTGTTTCGTCTCCAACGAGCTTTGGTAAAACTCCAGTGTGTGCAAACTTTCCTGCCAATGAGTTGCTTATTAGTGATAAAGAATAATCACACTTCATTCATCCATATCAGCTTTTTTTTTAGCTTCTCCACACTGGTTTCATTATAGAATTGATTTTAAAGTTTTAGTGATTACTTGGCTCAGAAATATGTCACAGCTTGCTGCTTGTTTCTTTATATACCAGAGTGCAGCTGTAATTCTATAAAGTGTGGCCTGCAAGTTTCTTTTGCTTGAAATTGAAGTATAAATAAAATCCTATCCTGTAAACACTCTTATAAACAAGCTGCTGGGGAGTCTCCAGTACTTACCATGTTTACAGTCCAGCTGCAGTAGAATGTGGTAGCAAAATAAAATTTTCATCAGTCATACTACTGTAGATGGTCTGTTTTGGTGTCAGCGATGGGGTTGGGCATACATTAAATACACATGTAAAACTATCATAAGGGAAACAAACCTATTTTATGTTATAGTGATTTCTGTTATCAGCAGATCATAGCCAATACTTTTGATTATTCAAGTAACCCATTGATGCTGAAGCAACTTTACACTATTGTTTAATGTTACTCTGCTCACAAAACATTGGAAGCATGTGCCCACTGTGAGCACATGAAGGGGAGTCTAACCATATGTGAACTCTGGATTGATTTGACCTCTCGTCTTCTCTGACATCTTCTTCTGAACCATTGTGTTTTGATGTGCACAGAAAGAAGAGGCTATTCACAGATGGGCCAGCTGTCATGTTGCGAATGGGGCAAACAATGAGCTAAGAATGGTGTATAAAACTAGATTCACCCATTTCAAAGGATAAAAGAAAAAAATATATATGTGGATGTCAGTGTTGGTTTTGTGGTGAGAAACATTCAAATTGCATGCTTAAGCACGTAATCCACAGAGTACAGTCTGGGATAGTTGCTCTGTAGTCGAATCCTTACTTTATCACTTTGTTAACCTAAGAAATATTTAAAAGATGAAAGATATTTCATACTATTATATTTCTGATTCAGAAAAGGATGAGCTTACTGCTGTTACTTAGCAGTACAGAGTCCCTCAGAAAGTATGACTTCGTGTTCATCTTTATGTTTATTTTCAGTTGCCTTTGGCAGTCAGTCTGTGCCTGAATTCTTTCAGACTCTATTCCTGGAGTGAATTTCACAACAGCCATTTTAACAGTGTTATCAGTGTTTTTTCATGTGCATAAACAAGACACATACAGGCTGTTCATTGCTTGGCACTCAGACAGGAGTGATCGTGAAGACTTCTGCTTACTCTGATCACTTTCATAATCTCTATACTGTACCTTTGCCATGTCACATAGTGTTGTGTTTTTCGTTTAATAAAAGCTGAAATATTTTGCGAAGCTGTACACAAGCATAGAAGCTATTCTTTGATGTTCTCATGATTTTTAGCAGACTGACAGTAAATGCTTTAAAACATGGCCTCATCCTCATGCCTTCAGGCTTTTAGTGTAATGTTGCATCCCCAGTGTCAAGCTGACGGTTAAATAAGTTAATTAAAGTAAGTTAAATAAGCTTTTGTTTTGAGCACATGTTGTCACCACAACCAACCATTTAGCAACAATCACAGCTGCTAACATGAGTTAAAAATCACCATAGGTAACACACCATACTTAAAAATGCCATCTTTTCTTGTCTTGTTCCAGGTTGCACTAAATAAAACCATTGTTCTTTGTGACCTAGACGACCACATTAGCCTCAGTTAAATACAGTGCACCACAAAAAGGCTAATGACAGAATGCTAACTTTGGCATTACTTTTCAAGAACAGCTAAAGCATACAATACACAGCTTAGAAAAAAGCTGATGCAGATTTGATAGAAATAATGAAGCATTGTCTAATATGAATTTACATTTTGGTTTACAAATACATGCAGGTAGATCCCTGGGTATTTTGGACACTACCAGGTGTGAATGCACTGTATGACTGTTTGACCACATCGTAAGTACCTACATTGTAGGTACATACAAGACTGCAGTGAGATCAGTATTTAGATGTGTGCTTCATTGTGTGCCTTTCAAATATGATTACTTGCAGCACAGGAGGTACATCTCATAGAGATAAACATCTTTACATTCATTTAATAGTTGATTCTCATTAAATAAGCACCCTGTAGTATAAAATGTTATTTATTTTAATAGGATTTCCATCTGCCCAACAATTTAGAGTTAATGAACACATTATCTTCAGAGCAGACTTTGACTGTGAAATTAATTAGACAACATAAAATCCTTATGAGGCATTAAACTCTATTTTACACATAAATGTTGGTATTGCACAGCCGAAAGCTGGAAAAATATGTTACTTAAGGCAACAAATGAATAATGTCACAATTATTCTGATGCATCAGTGACAGTATAACCTCAGGACTTGGACAGAGTGGCTGAGCTTAGTGATCTACCAAATGGGTAAACAAATTAACTTTTACATTTGACGATAAATTGCTAATCAGATGACTTTCAATACTTTTTTACACTTAGCAATAATACTCTCTTTTGGTTTAGGTACATCAAAACACGTTTACCAAATATTTAATCTGCTCTTTAGATTGTAATATGTTCAAAACCCACAGCAATTAAAAGCAGTACTATTGAGCAATAGCATAATGTACAAGAAAAGAATAAAATACAGAAAAAAATATGTATAGCTGAACATGTCAATACATTTAATGACAAACGTCTTTTGCTGGCAGAAAGGAGCACATACTGTAGGACCAACTTATTTTTCTTGTTCAGTGTGTTAACATGCACGCTTTGTCTTTTTTCTTGCAGTAAATCTGTATTCTTATATTCTTTCTATATTTATCTAGTATCTAATATAGAATCCTGTTATCAAACTTGTTAGTTGCTTGTGATGGGACAACAAGCAGAGAAACAGCTTTTAACTAATAGTTGATGCTGTTTACGAATAGTAAACGATAATAAGAGCCTAACGAGATGTTTTTTTTATGCTCTGCTATTATACCTGTAGACTGATTTCCACAACCTTCAAGCCAGTAGTCCACCTTTCATGTAAACTCAGTTTACTGGGGTAACCTATATACTGTGACCCTTGTGCTTTACTCAGACTATTAACTTAAATTGGTCACATGCCATAATTAGGCCATTGAGTGCATGTTAACATACTGATTGAGTATTGCCAATACAGATTTACAGAAATTGTAATGTTTGAAATCAAACATTTTTAAAGATTTTGTCCCTGAAGTAAAAAAAAGTCTAGGGTATAGTGTCAAGATGCATTTGCTGTTGTGCAATTATCTATCACTCATAAACTTGAGTACATATTTGAAGCGAGGATAGTATGCATCCCGACTGCAGTTTGTAAGCTTATGTTACCACCTTTTGAGGTTCACATGATTTTCATGTTGAACTGTATGGGTGCCTCTGTTGGACTGGCTTCATCTGTTTCCTCTTTACGTGGCACATATTCAACCTCTATAGTTGACTTATTATTGTCTTTCCCCCTACTCCACAGGAATAATATTACAAGACAGAAGAGCACAACTCCGAGGAACGAGATAAATCCCATGGTGGTTGCAATGATTAGTGTCTTTACATCAAATGGAAATGGAACTGTGGCACGGGTCACATTAGCACCTTCATCGCTGGGCTGGTTAGAAATGAAGGCAAATGTTTTGTTTGGCTGGTGGGGCCAATTAGGAGAGTAACTATGCACAAAAAGGTGAGCAGCTTTGGTGTCATTGCCCGCTGCATTGCTTGCAATGCACAAGTAGGTGCCATTGTCCTGGATTTGGGCATAACGCACCTCCAATGTGCCCTCATTAGACACAGAAAGTCTTGACCCTACAGTTTTGGTAGTGATGTATTCTTTCTTAGGGGACAGCCACATTATCACAGGGACTGGATCACCCTCAGCTTGACAAGTGAAATGAACTGTAGTTCCTTCATCTACATGACTCTCTTGAACTTTATAATGCAGGATCTTTGATTTTTGGCAGGTGAAATAGTCAGAAGGAAGGATGTCGGGGAAGTCTTTGAACTCTTTTCCATTTACAACCTCAGGTGAAACACACATTGGCTGTTGTTTGTTAAAGTTTAGTCTCCACCGCCGACGGAAGACCCAGAGCAAGCGACAATCACAGGCCAAGGGGTTGTCATACAAAGCCAGGGTCTCCAAGTTTCCTACAGAGTGGAAGACAGACTCCTCCAGGGTGCTTAAGCTATTGCTTGATAAATTGAGTACACGGAGGTGGTTGAGTCCTCTGAAAGAGTAGGGTTCAATAGCAGCTAATCTCCCACCAGCCAAATGAAAAGCCTGAAGCTTCTGTAGGTTGAACAGTTGGTTTCCTTCAACAGTATGAATGGGATTGAAAGACAGATTCAGAAATCGAAGATATCTTAGGTGACCGATGGCTTCATAGGGGATGACAGTAAGATTACAGTTTGTGATGGACAGTGATGTGAGGTTTAGTCCAAACAAACATTTTGGGGTCATGGTATCCAAAGCAGGCATATGAGAAATATCCAGGACTCTGAGCCGATACAGCCTCTTAAAAGAGTAATCCCTTATGACAGTGACATTAAGATAGCGTAATCGAAGTGACAGCAGGTTATGCAGATGGCTAAGGGCATCAGTGGGCACTGAGGCCAGATTGCATCCCTCAATGTTGAGACTTTCAAGGTTGCTGAGGCCATGAAATGATCGAGGTGAGATGAATACTAGGTCATTGTCACCAACCTCAAGAGCCCTCAGGTTGTACAGCTCCTGGAACATGTAATCTAGCAAAATGACAATTTTGTTCTCACTAATATCCAGGTGGGTGAGATTGGTCAGGCCTGTGAACACCCCCAGCTGAATGAGCTTCAGCTGGTTGTTACGCAGACCCAGAGTTCGGAGGTTCATGAGGTTGCTAAAAGCACCAGAATCAATAGTTGAAATTGTGTTTTCATTAAGTTGCAGCTCCTCCAGTTGAGGGTAATTAATGAACTCGTCAGGTCCCAGAGTTTTGAGACGGTTCTTGCTGAGATCTAACAGCTTTGTTTCAGTAGGGATGCCCTCAGGAAGAGTTGCCAGTCTCCGTCGATGACACACAACTGAACGCTCTTGAGCATTGCAGTCACATCGGGATGGACAACCAGTGGTGGAGCCCGAAAGGACAGTGCCCAGCATCAGGATCAGGATGGGCTGCCAGCACGCCACCAAGTAGCTGTGCCCTCCTGCCTCTCCAGACACCATCCTACTGCTTACCTGTGGAGACATGAAAAAAGGTTGGGATTAGTTTCAGCCACTTCACTTTGAACGGATGAATGTATTTATATGGTATATAGTGAATTTCAACTAGAAACAAAATTTTGCGATAAAAGATGCTCACACATATGCTGTTCAGAAATACAGGGTGGGCCATTTATATGGATATACCTTAATACAATTGGAATGGTTGGTGATATTAAAGTCCTGTTTGTGGCACATTAGTATTTGTGAGGGGGCAAACTCCTCAAGATGGGTGG
>JAUYWH010000018.1:15965013-15977875 GCA_034779795.1 Ctenopoma multispine | reverse complement strand
AACCAAGCACACCATTGTTTTTCTTGTGACATTACCAATAAGTTAGATGTGTCACATGGCCCTCTTCCTATTGAAAATCAACGAAAATCAATATTGTCATACAATATGAACATCCTGCTTTGCTTCTCATGTCTTGCTGTGCTAAAAACAGCCAATATCACACATCTCATCCTTTCATACAAACTAGTTTCAATTAGCAGACAAAAACACCATACATCTGCAGATATTTTGGGGTTGCCATTTAAAAACTACTCATGCCACTGCTGAGCTGTTGACCTTGCAGTGATATAAAACAGAGATTCCTGCCAAGTGGTGATAAATGGAAAGAGGTAGATTGTCAGAGGACTTTAAACCCCTATTTGATTTTGACTCAGGGGCACTTTAACTTGCTAAAACCTTCAAGCTCTACTTCTTGCATCAATCATACGATTTAAGTCACAGCTATATTTATGGAACATTCTCTTAAAAGGGCTTCATGAAAAGTAGAAGAAATGACTGTGATTTGTATTTTTTCAGATGACTGGCATCACCAATACTTTTTTTTATCTAATGACACCTTGAATTAAATTGATTATTTACCCTTAAACATTTTATTTGACCAAAAAAGCATCTAAATGCCAGACGTAAGAAACACGAGTTACGTGCTAAACAAAAATTCCTCATTATTATGAAATTGTTCAACGATAAACAGTTATGTGGATTTTCAAGGACAAAACGTCATTATCTGATATTAATACAGCCTACAAACATTTACCATGTTGTCATAATATGTGGGAGCTGAATAGGCACTGTGTATTCTTCCCATAACTCATTCACCATAAAAGGGTTTCTGTAAGAGCACTTAAAATTATCGGTGTAGTGCTTTTTAGAACCTCTTTGGCTGTCTACTACGCTTTTGTAGCTCTGAAAAAGTATTAAACTTGATAGTGAAGATTAGAATGATTCTGCTTTTATTGCACCAACACAAATTACATTCCACTCTCAGTGAATTAAAGTCATGGGATTGAGGCAGCTTGGATTGTGGTTTGAGTAGTTCCAGTGGAAGAATAATTGCTGCTTCCATTTTGACTTCCTCTAGAACTGTTAATTTGTGTTGGCTGCATATGTCAGGCATGTTGGGCTTTAGTCCAGTGTGTACGGGGTCTTGTAAAAAGCTAACTGTCAGAGTGAAAGCTAAAGTGTCTATCAGTAGCTCCTTTGTGACCTCCCACTCTGTTCTGTTACTCACTAATTAAAGAAGAATTTACGAATGAATAGTATGTAGGCTTTTCCAGTGGGATGGAGAATGTTTTTCTTCTGAAACTGAAACTCTAAAGTTAAGTGCATTTAAGACAGACATCTCATAAATAGTGTATAATGTCTAATTCTGATCTATTGTGACAGATGATAACCTTGAAGTGAAATTAAATATTCCTTATATCCTCAATGCAGAAATGGGTCACATGTTTATTTTTTTGACCCAGAATATGATTTATATCTTGTAATGTCAGGAATATGAATTAGGATGAGGATCATTGATGCCATTCCTAATCATAATTGAAAACAAGCACAACTAGTGGTGATTCTTTTTTTTTCCTGTAGTACCATGCATGATTTATGATTCATTGTAGTAAGCGCTAGGGCACTATGTTACACCCCAGAGCTACTCAATATATCACTGCTTTGTTTTGACCTTGAGCTGAAATTCTGAAAGAATAAAGTCACCTAATAACCTCAATTACAGTAGCCCAATACCTTTTTTAAATACACTGTTCATAGTGTTCTTATTTTTGTAGTGATGTTTATATAGTATTGTCTTCAAGGGAAAGTGATTATTTGGATTACTCTCTTGTTAGTATTGTACAGAGAAATAATACCAGTGGACAAGGCCCTCTTTCTCCTGTGCTTCTGTGACTACTTGCATTTTCTCTGCGGACCTCTCACTCTGTCATAGTCTCTCAAAAACATGTCTTGGCTCACCATTAGTCCCATGTTCCCTTGAATCTTTGTATCTCCTCTCGTACGTGCTGTATGGTTCAATAAAGGGAAAACTGAGAGAAAGGTGTGCACTGCTAACGGGTCACTGAATGTCTGCAAGCTGCATGCAGACAAATGAGCTATATGCCTCAGTGCATATATGTCCTTTGGTTGTTTTTAGTTATTGTTAAGTGCCTTTGTTGTACAGTGCTGGAGGGACTACTGGGACATTTGCATTAAAAGGGGCATTAGAGCCTTTCAAAATAGTGCACAGACAAAATAATGTAAGTAGTCCATTAAAGAAACTAACTCTAAAGTAACCACATCTTAGATGCAGATATGCTTTGTCATTAGTGGCTTACAAGTTAAAGTAGTTTGTAATTTTTTAATAGAAGGTACAGTGTGTGTGTGTCTATGTGGTACCTAGTGTCAGCTTGTGACCGCTGTCATGAATCATCAGTGCAGCTTATGTTTGTGAGAGTATTTCTTTGTATAGATATATTAAATAATATACTGTTGTGCTTTGATTGATGTGCCTAGGCATAGATATTTTTCCTCTTCCTCATAGTTGATGAAAGCTGTTTATTGGGATTCAGTGTTTGTAATTGTGATTAAATTTCATTAGAGTTAAAGATTTTCCATGCAGGTCTTATCTATTCTGTCTCACCCCATATACTGTACACGTCCTTAGTAAAGTGAAACAAGCTGTGATGTCTTTTGTAGTTGAAGTTTGTTGTTTAGTATGGCTTCTAAAGCTCTCCGTAAGAGAGTCAGACATATACTGTACTTTCTGCAATTTATTTTGTAAACCCCACACATTTCAGTCAGTAATGCCTTTACTTCTGTTTATGACAGTTCAGAAATGATTGTACTCCCTAAACTACTTATAGCTTTTAGCCTTGTAAGCAGTGGGCTCATTAACACCTCTCTTATACATGGCTTGTTGTTCAGTGACACACATATCCCAAACAGCTTTAATTATTCTGTGACTGTTCAGAGAATAGGTGGGATGAAACAAAAGAAATGCCATAGCTACAAAATAACAGTAAACATCTATAGCATTTAAGAGATGAAAATTGCCTCCACTGAATACAAAGTCAAGAACCAACAGCAAAGAAAACACTGGTATTCATAGAAGTAACGTTGGTGTGAGGTCACAGTGGTCTTTCAAAATATCTATATCCAGAGATACTTTTTTAACTTAATTTTTTTGAAAAATATACAAATGACCACATGCAAAGTTTGTGCCAGATCAGCAAAATATATTTGTTCCACGCATAATAAAGGTTGTTATAAAACTCAAGTAAAAAAAGTTAGCAAAAAATGCAGCATAAGTATATTTACTGAAAATAAACTAAGTCATACCTGAATGAATTAGAGCTTGATACAGACATATTTATTTGGTGATTTTGGTTAATTTCACAATTATTTCAAAAGTCCACATTGATATATTTCTTAAATTCGCATAATTGTATTAATCTAAACTCCCCTTGGTCTAGCATGGTTCATTCTGATGAGCAAACAGTCAGCAGTAAGTGGGAGAGAGACGATTGGTGGATTTGGTGGAACGTCTTAGATTCAGAGGAAGGTTCAGTAATTTTAAATCTGTCACTTTTCTAGAATTCATTACCTTGTGAATAAATGATCAAAAATGATTTGTCTATTTAGCTAGATATTTCAGCATGCTGCCATGACTAGCACCTAGCTTTATTTGTGCATTCACTTTGTAGGGTGTTTTGACTCTACTTCGATTATTGGCACATATCTTAAATTAACAAATTTTCTTTGTAAATCAAAATGAAATGTTTGTCTGTCCTAAAATTCATTACATCATGATTATTAGGTAGAAGCCATATTCCTAGCATATACAGATCTAGACATGCTCAACATACTTACAATATTACAAATATGCAATGACCTGCAACAATTATAGTTGTATTACAATATTTTTTTACTGGGTGAATACTTATGAACCCTATTGCAGCAAAGGTTGCCAGCTAATCTGCATCCCCCAGAAGAGTGAGCAGTCAGATATGAGAAATCCCATGAAAACAAATCCTCCATGGAAGCCTTTGATAAAGGTAACAACCCCTGCAAACCTTAGAAGAAACCACATGCCCTGATGATCCACCATGCCAGGATTAAATGCTTAGAGAAGGACAAAATGGTTCAGTGCATGGCAAGTACCCTTGTTGAAATGCAGAAACATTCCTGCATGAGGTCGATGGACTCTCAATTATTTGTTTTTTGACAGTATTGAAGTATTCTCTAGCTAGCAGGGCTATCAGCCAGAAAGGCATACATTTTAGCATCAGAGGCTGTAAGCTGAGAGGCTGGAGGACAAGTAAATCTACAGAAGCTTTGTTTTGAAGAGTGGTTCATAAAAAAATGAAAATGTTGGACATTATTTATCAACCTGTGTCTGTCTGCATGTCTCTGAACTGTAGGACTGTGGGCTGCTGGGGGAAAAAAAAATCAAATTCAGTGACAGAGTTTTAAACAAAATGACAAACACAAACCTATTAAAATCACTGCATGCCCAATAATCCTGAATAATAAGTGTTAAAAAGCAAAAACAATTTCAGTTTAAAGGATTTACATCAGTATTTTTTCACTTAAAGAGGGGTTCATGGAACAGTTTATGGAAACTTAACTTTTAACCTAATGCAAACCCTGTGCCACTATGGAAATGATTATGACCAGAGTTTGGAATCATTTGAACAATTCTAGTTTTGATTTTTATTTTGGTTATCAATTACTTGTTTTGATTGCAAAATGAAAAAAACAATGTCCAAAAAACAAAATCTGCCTATTATTCGCTCTTCTTTTACGTTAATTGAGCATTCAATGAAGCAGTATGACTACTAAAGCAGCATAAGTAATGCCCCGTGCTAGACAGGCAACATTAAAAAAAAAAAAAAAAAAAAAAGGAAATATTAACCGCTCTGTTACAGTCCTCAGTTTTCCATTTAGTCAGCTTTCACATTATTTCCCAAGAGATTGGTGTGTCACAGCTGACTGTCCCTGGCTGTAGTTGCTACCACTGGTTGATGAGACACTCTGGCTTGAAGACCCTAAGACATCAAACACTGTGCTGCCTTAAATGTTTGGTCAGACTTGATGTGCAACTAGACTTGCAGCTAATTAGCTTGTCATTGTTTCTATTCTTAAATAAAGCTAAACGTGTGACCATTTACTACACCTTTCTAATATCCAAGTGCCGATAAGTAGAACCGAAATTCAGCTTTGACTATACCCGGAATTCGACTCTAATTTGGAACCAAGTTTTGCCCTAATTACCCACATAATCATAATATAATACTATATTGGTAAAAAAGAAGATGAGGAGCTGAGCATTTAAACTAATTTTAAATGGAAAAGTTTCTGTGTTCATCAGCCAACTATTTGTGGATAAAAACAAGCTAATAAAAATGCATTTTAGAGAATCTTATAGATAGTTTTCCAGCAAATTCAGGCAGATATTGAAGCCTTGGCATTTATGCTACATAGTTTTCATCTTGACAGGTGACACTGCAGATGAATGGTTTTCTAGATGATAAGTGACGCAGAGTAGCTGATAACAGAAGCCTGCTCTCTACCTAAACATCACCAACAACTGTGGTTAATGGAACTGAAAATAACTGTCTCTAGTAAGCTTTCTACTCGACTTTATCTTTCTCAAAGTACCTTTACTGCACTCTAACTAACACAGCGTCAATTTCAGTTGTCAGTAATGATATTGTAGTGGTAGTGGAGGAGACTGATCAAGCTGGCATTAGGCTGTTACTGTAATGAAATACTTGTTTAATTCCAGATCTTACAAAAATAAAACTGGTACCATCACCCGAAAAGCTGTTTTCACTGTTGCATAAATGCATATGAATAAAAAAATATATTTTCTCTAGGTGGCAGTTTTCACACAATAAAGCAATATTTACTGTGATTTTTTTAAGGCTGAGCAATGCAGCCCATTTTAGTGCTCACCTTGTTGCATTTGTGCTTTTTAAAACTAGTTGCTTAGGCTTGACTCTTGTAGGGTCATGGCCCTTTGTGTTAACATTGCAAAGACTCTGCACCTCCAGAGGACATCACTATGTTTAAAGGCAAGTCAGAAAGAATCGTATTCTCACGTGTTCATCTTATTTACTAATTACCTTTAAATAACCATCTTCAACATCAGAAGACCTATTTATACTTTATACATTTACTTTATACATTCAAGTAGGGTTCACTGGACCAATAAGACACCTTGTCGTACTTTATAGAAAGTACGTACCAAAATCTTTCAAATTCATAGATGATCCATACGCTATAACAACATGACGTTTGGCCACAAACACACATGAATACATAGACCCTAGCAAGTTATCATATCATAGACAGAACTCAAGCACTATTAAAACAGATTTAAATAAAACTGTAAAAAAAATCATAGTGTGTAAACAAAGTTGCTGTTTGGAGTCGAGGGTGAGAGGCACAAGCAAAAACGAAAGGGAAGTCCAAAGCACGCAGTGTTCTCAGCTGACACCTACATGTCACGTCCCAAACCACACTCCTGCTGAAATATGTGGGTGTCAGCCATGCTTGAATAAAATCTTTTTACTATAGTCAGAACTCTGACTATTTTTTAAGTTAATTAATATATATTTTGATGTAAGCATCTGTTTTGATTACATTTGCACTAGATAAATACATATTCACAGTTCACCTGACTTCTTTTTACCTGACTTCTTCGTTTTAGGTGGCTTGGTGTACATCAACATTTGAATAATAATAATGATAATTATGATAATAATGTGATAATAGTAAAATCAGGAAGACAAGTGTGATATCAGTAATCAGTCTTTTCCCAACTTGATGAAGGGATTTAGAAGAATATAGATCCATATAAGACTAAGGTTCAGGAACAGAATATATTCATAAATAATATAATAATATAGTCTTTAGTCTATAATATAATAATAAAGTCTCATAAGTCTGACAACTTCCAATATTGCCAACTCAAGACAAGCTGTTTGAGACACACTGAAACAGTATCAACCAAGATTGATGCATGATTACTTAGTCATCCATTGGCTTCTGTACTGAAATTATTCTGACTCTTTTACTTGCCATGTGAGAACTAGTCCAAAAAATCAGCAATAGCAAAAGCTGAAAGTCAAGTGATTATTATTTTAGTCTCTTCGGGTTCCTAGATTCTAATTCTACTGGCTTCATCAGGAACTTGACTCTCCAAAAGATTCTGGCTCCTACTCTAATTCACAGGGGGCAGGTAACGTAAAGTCAGCATGTGGGACAGCCTGAACTGGGAACAGCAGCCAGCGGTTTTATATGGGGGGTCAGTGAGAGGCAGAGGGACTCAGCCAGACGAGCTGGTGAACCAAAGAAACTGTAAGAGACTGCGCTGAGCTGCAGACTGGGCTTTTCATCCAGAGATCAGCAGTATTAACAGCCTTTTTACAGAGAGTCGTTTGATTTAGTGTTGATATGGAAACATCCCTTAATGGAGATTTAATTTCTCATCCAATGGCAGTTTTTTTCACTAATGTTTTTTTTTTTTATATGTAGTTAAGTGACATTCATGTGTCTATTAATCTGTTTCCTCTAACTATCCATTCCCGTTTTAGCCCAACACCAGATTTTTTTCTTACATTGAAATGTAATTAAAGACATGATGCTGAAATATTTATTTATATTTGCTTACTTAGCTGGTCATACAGTACTGCCATGCAGATCTGTTTCTTGGTTCATTGACAAAGTCTAACAGTAATACTACAAAAGAGGCTCTTTTCTTCATTAACACCAATTTATCTTAAAAGTCAAGTAGGATAAGCTGGAAATTACACAAACCTTTATCCTCTACTCACCATCAGGGAATATACAATGTTTTGGTCTAGAATTGAAAAGAAAGGGCTCAGTGCCATTCTAAAGGCAATTTTACCTCTGACAAGCCTTTTAAAGCCCTTCAAAGAAAGCACAATGGGAGATTTTGAGAGATTTTCACACAAAATCAGTCGATAATCGCCATCTAAAGGACAAATATGAAGTTAGAATGCCTTGGTATTTTTACAGATATAAGAAAACTTAGATCATTCGGTTAATTGTGTTTAAATTGCTTTCTCCTCCGTTTCTAGTTTTTAGAATATAGTAATGCAGTGCAATAATCTATTCTATCCTTTCTATCGGAGAAAAAGACAAACAGAGGACTGGAAATAAAATTCCAAGATTTCAACTGTGACCAGTTGCAGTGTCTATTATTATAGACTCTGCTATTCTAGAGCTTGAAGCCAGCCTGAAGCATGAACATGAGGCAATCTCAAGCCTCTATCCTAGTAGCTTCTGACTGTTTCATATTTTGCATAAAGCTGTTAGTGTTAAATTTAAATGAGAAAGACTGCTGCAGAGCAGGACAACTGTGACCTTCTGAATATGTTTGTAGAACAAAAATCTGAGTATTCTTTGACAGCTCTACCTCCGTCTGTCACCTTGTCGTCTGAAGACACTGTACAAACATCACCACAATCCCTTTTAGCATTTGATGATACCCATTATGTGACATCATCCTGATTCCAGATGGATTTTGTTTCAGAAAATGCTCCAATAGTAACACCCTTGATGTTTTCTGTCCAGTGTATATAGTAATTCATTCTGGGCCATCACAAATGACCTGTTATGTGATGGGGTGCCCTGATTTTAGCTGTAAATAAAATGGGCTATACTTAGAACCCAGAATCAAATATATTTAAAAAAAGAAGGCAGCAAACAAAAGCTTCAGAAAGATATAAAATGATTCTGTATCATTGTTATTCTCAGGTACATGCAGTAAATGTATCAGATCCAGCCAAGCTCACAGTATAATACATGTGGCCTTAGTCTCATCGTACTAATTATTTTCTCCTTTGAATATCCTTGTGGCCCTGCGATAGACTGGCGGCCTGTCCAGGGTGTACCCCGCCTCTTGCCCAAAGACTGCTGGGATAGGTTCCAGCATCCCCCGTTAGCTTTGTGAGGATAAGCAGTTAAGAAAATGGATGGATGAATATCATTATACAAATTGCTGGTTGTAACCACTTTTAACGAGTGATTTATTAGCTGGACTGTTATTTAAGAAAATCCTACTTTACCTTTAGTTTTATGAGCCCCACTGTTATGTACATCACACAATATGAAACATATGACAGCATGGAGCAAAGCACTGTAAACAATATGATCAGCTTTGCTCTGTTTCGTTTTTAGTATGGAATATATTAAATGTGTGTACGTAGGCATAATCATTTTACTTTTAATGATGTTACTTGTGTTGAGAAAATAATCTGTTATATTTGTAAAGAACTGTAATTTTAACATAATCTAATTTTTCAGCCTACAAAGATAAACTTGTGAGATAATTTTTCTTGAGATGTTGAAGTGAAGTGAGTCCATACTTCAAACAGCTCATTATAACTTCTTCTTCATAAGCCCTTACAAATGCATAACACTTCTGAAATGTTTGCTTTAATATTTCTTGATAATTAAAACATTAGCCCTGCATACATACTACTACATAAAACAAAGTATATACCCATCTTACCCATTTGCTTATTGTCAATCTTATATTTGTTGTTATATGTTATGTCCATATGTCCATGTCTTGCATGTTTTGCAACCAGCCCTGCACTTTCAGCTTCTGATTGGCTGAACACACCTGAACCAGGTAATCAAGGACCAGGATTAGACACCCCCTAAAATGGTATTCAAACTAAAAACCACACTGTCCTTCATTATCAAACACATTAAATTTGTTATAGTTTAAGTTTTTACATTGATCAAATGACTACTTGCACAAAGGGCATCTTGTAGTGCTGAACTCACAGAGAATTATCACTTGACTCTGCAGTTCCCCTCTATGTGTAGCATCTTGTATTGGTTTCACAGCATGCAACTTTACTGTTTTGTTAAGTCTCACTGCACTCGTCAGTGTGGTTTCCAGCTGTAGCAGGCAGCTGTTTTCACGTCTAAAAACCCATTGTACTCTACCAGCCCTGTGCCTCATAGCAAACACACAAAGCTGGTGACTAGCTTATTTTGTGTATATAAGTATTTTGTGAGAGCCAAATTTTCAGATGTTGGTGAAGCCCAAAACAGAGTTTAAAAGAGTGCCTGTTTTATCTTTCTTTTTATGTCTATTCTACTAATGCTATAATACTTTGTTATAACATTAAAAATGTAAAATTCACTGAAATGCAGTATAAAATGTGATAAAATAGAAAATATATATTTCCCAGTCTTCATATATAGCTGTAATAAATGGTGCATGAGTGTCATTATCAACTTCTGCTGATATTGCATTTCCATTCATATAGACTTATCATCATGAAAACACAACAAACAGATACTGAAGATTGAAGATTGAGAACTGTTTTTTAGACGATGAATAGTTTTTAGTCACCCAGATGTTTACCAGATGTACTCAGGAATTCCAGTCAAAAACATGCTTTACTCATTTCACTCCATTGAAATTGTGTTCATTGATTTGGAGCTGTAGATGTGCAAACACAGTGACACGCATAACAAAAAAAAAAAAAATCCAATCAGCCATAATAACCTGATTGCAGGAGCCCAATTAAAAGCTTTGTCTAGCTCATAAAGCCTTGATGTGAAGAGCAGACCCTTCACTCTGAGACAGTCAGGAGACTGTGGCTTGCAGAGCTTGTTACTGCACTATTAAAAAGAGAGGAAGAGTCCTCTCATAGCTCTCTGCCTGCTGGAGCGTTGCAGCCATGATTATGAAGATGCAAATAAAACAGGCAATGGGAATTAAACTGTGAGGGATCGTTTATTTGGCCTGCATAAATAATCATACAAAGTCGCCCACCCTTCTCATCACCACCACTGCCGCCACCACCACCACCACCACCACCACCACCCATCTATCTAACCTGTGGCAAATCAAACACCTGCAAAGGATCTCACATCACCACTGGAAATAACCAACAGCACAAGGTGGCTGAGAATGAATAAGTGTGAGTATAGATGAGTTTACTGGCATTTGAAGAAACATGAATGTTAATGAGGGCAGATTAGGAGGCAACAACAAGCACCCTGGCAAAGCACTGACAGAGAAACAAAAAAACACTTTCCTGCTCAGTCTTACACCTTCAGCTGTGAAATTAAAAGGTAGGACATAGGTGTGTTTTGCATGTATTCATGCACACACATACAATGTAATATTTGCAGTATATACCTGTATTTCTATACATACCATGTAAAGTATCTAATACAATCACATATTACATGCACACATATGTGTGTGTTCCATCAGTACAAACCAACATTGCATAGCACAGAGCAGAATGAAGCCCATCTGGATGACAAAGCACAAATAAGATTTGGAGTCCTCCTCAATGAATAATTCTCCTTCTTTCTATTCCGTCTATTTGCCAATGATACACAGTTTTATTCCTGATACTAATTTGCTCCCTTGCGATCCCCTGGCCCCAACACTGCGCCATAATAAATCTGATCCAGTGCCTCAGTGCTCAAAGCCCACCATAGAGACTGAGTACTTACCAGGACTGTCATGCAGAGAATTCTAATTCAGGCAGCTCCATGTTGCCAAGGAAATTCAAAATGCCTCCGAAAGCATGGAGACAGGAATGCGGGATTCAAAACGGGCTAGATTCAAATGTGAAAGAGGGATATATGCAGCGATGAGTATCCCTTGTCTGAGGTGCATTTGAGAAATGCCTTCGTTCTCTCCAGATGCGTTAAATCCGGCAGCACTGATAGGCTGACATGTAAACACACAGGCAGCTCTGCTGGCTCACACACGCTCACATACATGCTGCACCTAGCAGAGAGACAGAGAGGAAGAGGGAGGGGCAGTTGATGAGAGAGAGGTGGAAGGAGGAGCTGCAGTGCACTGGGAGAATGAGAGACACAGAGCACAGGCAGCAAGGGGAATTGAAGAGAAATAGTGAGAAATGTCCTTTGAACTGGCAATATCATCTTCTGATTTTTGTTTATTGCACTTTTCCTATTCATGGAAGGATTGCGTGAATGGATTGAATTATCTGGTTTATTGGAATACTGGCTGCTGCATGGGTGTGTGTGTGTGTGTGTGTGTGTGTGTGTGTGTGTGTGTGTGTGTGTGCGTGCGCTGTGACAGAGGAAAGAAGGTTAGAGGGAGAAATATGAGCAGGCAAATAAAGCACAGGGCTGAAGATGAGAAAAAAGTGAAAGGGGGTTATAAAGTGAAGGAGGTAGTGAGGTAGTGATGAAACTACCTAAAAACTATTACATTTCTGCAGTATGTAAACATTTGCTGTTAATGACTATGGCTGATAGGGACGGATGAGTAGTTCTTGTGTTTTTCAAGATATGTTGCCAGAGTTGAGAATTAACAGAACCAGTACATTGGGGAAATCAGACAAACTCACCTTTCCTGTGAGGAGTGGGGGTTGGCAGTTGAAAACACAGGCTTAACGATGCTAATGGGTATATGGGGCTCGCACACACATGCGGGCAGTGCCAAGGAGGCTTCACAGTCAGGGAGTGTTTATGGGAGATTAGAGGGATGAGGATTTAGTGGAGTGGTGGTGGACATGAAGGGCTTGTGGCCATTGAATGAACTGTGTGACAAATGTTGTAAGGCTTTATTTTATACATTTGATTATATATTGTAGTTTTCATGAGATGTATTTTATTCTAATTAATTGTATCTTATTTTTGAGACCAGTTTATCACATATACAGCTCTGGAAGACCACTGCTATTTAAAGGTATATGTCTGAGTAAAATTAACATTTTTGTTTAATTCTATAAACTACTGACAACATACCTCTCAAATTCGCTCGCATTGAGTTCAAATCCTTGACGCTTGCCTACAGGGCTGTTGATGGAAGTGCACCTTCCTATATCAACACGCT
>JAUYWH010000018.1:15920470-15964913 GCA_034779795.1 Ctenopoma multispine | reverse complement strand
CTCTTCCATTCGACTAGCAGAGACCATCGCCACTTTTAAGAAACATTTGAAAACTCACTTGTTTAGAAAATATTTCACAGAACCCGAATTGTAATTTGCTTGTGTCTACTTGTAAGTCGCTTTGGATAAAAGCGTCTGCCAAATGAACTAAAGTAAAGTAAAGTAAATTCCAAATACAAATATTGACATTAAGAGCATTTTTTTACAGAAAATGCAAAATGGTCAAAATACCAGAAAAGGTCCAGTGTGACCTCACATAATGCAACCCCCCCCCAAATAGTTAATATTCATTTTTACACAACACATTACTAATGTTTTAACTTAGGAAGTGTTCAGAAATTAATATTTGGTGGAATAACCCTGATTTGCTGTCACAGTTTTTATGCAGTGGTCTCTTAATTTTGTTTCTGAGCTGTATTTTTGATATCTCCAGCAAACTTGTGTACTACATTTGTTAGACAAACAGCAGCCGACAGAGCTTAAGACAGCCAGTTGTGGAACATCTCTGCTGTACAATAAAACATCCAGAGGAGAAAGAATTATTCAGGCATTTGGAAAAGGGGAAGCAGTCTAAACCAGCACAACATAAAATAAATTTATGACTCATTTTGCCTACTAGGAACTAATCTTAAAGAGATGAGTTATGTGCCATGTAAGAAATAAAATCAGTTAAAAGGTGGGTGAAATTTGAATGAATGATGCTGAGGATTACCCAACATAGAGCCGAATGAATTCATCAGTTGTTTTACATTTTGAATAGATACTGTTCCTGCAATCGCCACTTAAAAAGATTGACCGGCCGATACAAGACATTTGCATTTTTATTTAATGGCACTATGAATTTTCTATTTCAGTTTAAGTCCAGATTACAGAAGCCGTCAGCGGCACTTCTCCACATTAAAATACGTTTTGGAACATATTTTCTAAAAATAAATAAATAGAAGAAGTTACATACTTTACTAACTACATATTCTGGCTAGGTAACTTTCTCCTAAGATGCATTTTCTTAGTAGTACTTGAAGTTGAAAGGAGCTTGGATCTAGTTAAATGGTGGTGCATTCACTCCCTTAAAAGGTTCTCATGCCAAAAAAGTGTCTATTGCTTTTTTTCTAACTTGCATTAGTGTCTGTCTGCGGCTTTGCTTGGCAGACGGCTCAGCCACATCAATAAAACTATATCTTCATGCAGCTGCAGATGTCTTATAATACACACATGCATACACATGAGCACACTTGTACGGTATACATCAGCTATGGTTCAAATTTTTGATAACTGACCACTGACAGAGCTCTGTTGTCTTTTTGTTGCTACACTTGTGTAGCTTTATCTTCATATGCAGTCTCATTTTCATCTGGCGGCTGTTGATTTTGCTGAAATGAGATTTGATCTACTGTATCTAGCAAGTTATTTTATATAAGATAACTTTAGCTTCATACAATGTTTGAAAACACTGCCTCTGGCTGACGGTATTATCTAGCTGTTTCTTAATGGCTGCATACATAGATTGCAGTTTTATTCTAACATAATACATTTTGGATGCTTTGCATACCTCTTTGTATTTTCCAACTGTATGTTCTTACTTCTTATGTTACAAGCAAAACACTTTTACTATTCAATAAGAACTAACTAACCAAAAAACCATCTCGGCCAACAGGCTTCTGCTGGGGTTGATGTATAGTGCTTTCGTGTTTGATTTTGGTCAGGCTGAAAATAGACATCATCTTCCCAAACTCTATATACGTAGTTTAAAATAGACTGATCTGCACTGCTTTACCATAGGAGAAGTTTAAATCCTAAATAAGAAAACATTGGTGAATATCAGAATATTTGTATCAAATCTGTGAAAGTATATCCATCCAACATCGTAACCACCTGTCCACCATCGTAACGCTGGAGCCTGTCCCAGCTGTCATTGGGCAAAAGGCAGGGCACACCCTCGACAGGTCGACAGTCCATCGCAGGGCTGAGAGACAAACAACCATTCACATTCGCGGTCACACCTACGGACAATTTAGAGTGACCAATTAACCTAACATGCACCTAACATGGGCTGTGGGTGGACAACAAGCTGGACTGGACACACAACACTCAGTAGGTATATAAAAAGGGTCAAAGCAGACTGTATTTCCATAGGAGGCTGCGGTCGTTCAACATCTGAAAGAAGCTCCTGTGGATGTTCTACCAGTCTGTGGTTTCTAGCGTCCTTTTCTACCTTGTGGTGTGCTGGGGGAGCAGCAAGTCCAGGACCAACAGACTTAAAAACTTCTTTGCCCCACACGGCATCAAACTGTTCAACTCCTCACTGGGGGGGAGAGAGGGGACGAACAGGAGGATGGGGACGAACAGGAGCAATGAGTCTGACCAGACATAAACAGGACAATCAAACATGACTGTTGATTGTCATTGGATATTGGTGTTTGCTACTGGAAATTTAATTTCCCGGAGGAACCTTCCCGAGGGATTAATAAAGTATCTATCTATCTATGCGTGTCTTTGGATGTTGGGAAGAAGCAAACCCACACAAACACGGGGAGAGACATGCAAACTTCACACAGAAAGGCATCTGGCTTATTAATATTTCAGTAATTTCTTACTTCTTACTGGTTAGAATAACTACGAATTTTGTTTGTTAATGGTTATTAAGCTAAAGCCCAATCAGACAAGATCAGCTCATATAAGTCCTATACGGCTACTGACTTGGTTGGTGTTAATGCTTTTTGGATTGGATTTTGTTATTAAGCCTGATCAGTGTGGACTTAATACTTAATACTGCTGTTTATTTGTTTCAGAACTGTACAGCCTCCCCTCTACTGCATCTCTGTAGGAAAACAGCCGAATCAAGAGTGCAAGACTGGTCAGTAAAGAGGCTTCTGCTGCTTGGATTCAGCACGACACGTTGAAGCCTGTTAGGATTTATTTGACTCATTTACTTCATGTTAAGTCATGATGATTAGGAAAAGGTAGCCAATAACATAGATTAGATGCATTATTTAGAAAAGCAAGGTCACAGGAAAAGTTAAATCAAAAGCTGAACAACAAAGGTTGGTTTTGGATTCATATTCAGATAAAGATCATCATTCGAACCTAAATACTGTAGCATTTTATTAAGTACCAAGTAAGCTTGGTTATTAACTAATCCTTTATCTGCCACCTGCACCTGATAAGCAACAGTTCTTTTGCAACAGTTTTTACTAGCAACAGCAAGACAGTCAGTCTGTGCTGTGCTGTCCCATGGTTCAATGCGCTGATTTTCAAGACATAACTTTGTTTTTAAACCAACCTTGACTAAAGCAATATTTGTATTAATCAGGTGAGATAGCAGGTTTGTATTTAAAAGAAATTTAATTTTTAAACCTGCTTGAGTAAATATGTAACAATAGATCAATTTACTGTGCAAAGTTAAGATGTCACTCACATCAACCGACTCTGATGTTCCCCTCATCTTAAGTGTTGTAGTATATTTTTACTCATTGCTTTCATTTTATGACTCATAACTTTAATGTGGTTTGGTTCAGTCTCATGGCTCTCGTCATTGTCTTTATCAACAGCAACCGCCTGCTTTGAATAAGCTGTCTGATTAAAAAGGGGAATTTAATAAGTTATTGGAGCACTTGAAGAAACAGCATCAATATCAACAAAAAAGACACAAATCCTACAAAAGCATCTGAAATTCCATAAAACGTGATCACAAGCTACAGTTATTACATGCTCTTGTCGCTAACTCAACAGAAGACAACTCAGTGGGTGATTTGTTTCTTTATAACTGAAATTTTGACATGTTCACATTGTCACAACAGAGACAAGTAGCCTGGCTAATTAGCACAAATCCAGGAGAAATACTTGTGGAATGAAGTGTCCTGTGAAGACAGTCACTCATGTCCTAACACTTAGGTGCTGAGCTGCAAAGTAGGGGACCACTGCTAGTAAGAGAAAGATAGGTGTGAAGTAATTTGCATAAAATGTTTGCTACAGAGTTCTTACATAACACTATAAAGTTATAAAAAAAATTTTTTGAGTTGCTTGCAAGATCAGAGCAGTTTCTTTTGTTGTGGTTGATTACAAGGACAGTTCTCACGAGACTTTGTCAGGGTTTGGGTAAAGCAAATGTTGAACAGCGGTAGCTGCAGTGCTCAATTATTCAGTTCTTGACAGATGGTGACTAAGAATGTGTGAAGAATGGCAACGATGCAGCTGGATAAAAAGAAAATGGGTGATTGGCAGCCAGATATGCATGAAGCATTGAAGCTAATGTTTTTCAGTGTCTAATTAATTTTTATCTCAAAACAGTCACATGCAGAGTTGTACACTGTATCGCTGATGCGCAAATGTATGGATGGAAGGTATACATGTGGCTTTTATTAATTTTTTATTATTATTATTTTGTGAAACTTTCACACTATTGTCTTAATAAGGCTTCAGAACATTTTAGTTGTGGCAGTTTGTTGGCTTAATTAAAAAAAATCACCCTCAGCTGACCTGTCAAATTATACTTGATGAGAGTCGTCACAGGGTTGCCACAAGACTGGAGCAGTACATTTTTCATTAGTTGTCACCTTTGTACAGGGAGCACAGTGACTGATGACTGACATAACGTGATATTATTTGGTCTGAGTAAATTGTCAGGTGTGGGTTACACAAATGTCAGTGTTGTGTTTAAGAGCCACAAAATATAACTAAAATAACTTTTCTCTCAGATTTAATTTCCCACTATTCTTACAGTTTCCCTTTGTCTACATTTTTTTTCATAGTGAAATCTACAGTGACTCACTAAACAACAACTACATTACCTCTTCTTTAAGTTCTTAAGTTGCACTAATAATGATCTTTAAAGGTAAAAGAAAACCTAAATTTATCTTCAAACTACATGCAACATTTTGTCCTTTAGTATAAAAAAACACATTAAAAACAAGTTGATTTTAATATTTCATAGATGTTTTTACAACAGTAACAGAGCTTTATTTACAGTTAAAACTAAAAACTTAAGTTATTAATAAATAACTTTGGATCTGAACCAATTATCTTTGGTAACAGAATTAAAATCTGAGCTGTCTGTGTCTTTTTGGGCCAAACTTTTGTGACTGAAACTTTATGAAAGGCTGCCACCCTGTGGGTCAAAGAAGTAAATGACAATTGTAAAATTAATTAATTTGTGCATTTCTGTAATCATATCTGATTTCTTCTTTGCCCATTTCCTCCAGTATTTAATGTTTTTTTTAAATAAATCTATTTTTCTGCAGCTGCTTGATATAGGCCTGAAGCCAAAGAGTGTGAGAATGAGAGACAGTACATGTAGACAGAACA
Source organism: Ctenopoma multispine (assembly GCA_034779795.1). Classification (NCBI taxonomy): domain Eukaryota; kingdom Metazoa; phylum Chordata; class Actinopteri; order Anabantiformes; family Anabantidae; genus Ctenopoma; species Ctenopoma multispine. The sequence continues at coordinate 15,959,612 of JAUYWH010000018.1, read as the reverse complement.
TATCATTGTCTACAGATCTGCACAGCTTTAAACCCACATTATTATCAAAGATTAATCACAAAATTTACTTTTTTAGCTTGTCATTATTGGTGTTATTATATGAAACAGTAATATCAGATTCAAAGCCTGACACAAAAACCAAAGGTCTGCATCACTGCTAATATTATCATATACAGCTGAGAAATATTTGCAGGGACAAGTGCAGCTTTATTCAGTGAATAACCCTCAGACAGCAAAAACGGACAACTTCTTCTGGCATGATGCTGACTGCACTGGGAGCATGTCAAAGAACAGCCTGTTTGTGTGCTACTTGAGCGTGACATATCTGCTGAAGACGTTTTTTTTTTATTATTTCTGCTACAGTGAGGGAATATAAGAAGAAAGAGAACACATGTTCCTAAAATTATGGAGAATGCCAGTGAGCGTGAGCTTTCTGTGTTCAAAGTGTGTATAATTGTGTGAGCTGTGAACCATGTTCACCTTCCCTGCTTGGCAGCCATGCACCATTTTCTGTGACCTTGCTTTACATGAGAGAATATAAACTTGTTTTGTGTATTTTTTTCAGTCTCAAGTTTAATTATATTCAGAATGTGTTAGAGCCTCGTTGCACTTAGATTTATGCCATATTTAATTTGCTGGAGTTTTCAGCCCGACAAGGTTACTACATTTAAATGCATTTTTCACACCAACATTGCATGAGTTTTTTTGTGTTTTTTTTCTTTAAAGATTTTCTCCACAGCAGTCCCATGTGAAAACCAGAGTATGTATCCCTTATGTGTTGGAACTGCTGGAAGAGCTAGAAAAACAACATTAACAAGTGGGAGGGCATAATATTATTTAGGCACAAACCTGTTTCTGTTTTTTACAGTATATTAAAGAACAAAAAATAGAATAGAAAAAGTTAAATAATAATTGTCAAAATTTGTTAAAACTAATTATTTAGCACTTCTTCAGCAAGAGATTTAATTCCATGCTTTGTGAAGCATCTCCCACAAGGTGGACTGGTTTAATAGGCACTTTTATTTATTCATTTATTTTCTTTTTGCCATTTTTTTAGCCTTTATTTCATTATTGATGATGGAGAGGCAGACAGGAAACGTAGGTAGAAAGAAAGGGTGTGACATTTACTAAAGGTACCCAGTCAGACACAAACCAGGAATGTGCTTGACAGCTTTTTGTTGCACTATTATACACAGTAATTTCTAGGTCTCCTCAAAGGGACTAATAAAATAACCGATTATTATTAATTTATTTGAATATGTAATCTGTATATTTTCAGTCACATAAACTGCATAATCTTTACAATTCATCCACCCCAATCTGTACATCAGAATAATTCATGCATATTATTGGCTTTACTGACCCCATCCACCTAATCTATATTGTGTATATTTGCTATGGTACATTGTTTGTATCTGTGCAATTTTGTCATATTACATTGTGGTTTTCTTTTCTTACTTACTGTGTGAGTTACTTGAGAGACTGAACACAAATCCCTTGTATGCACATGTGCATAAATGGTCGATAAATCTGATACTGATTCTGATGTTGTAGTTATGTGTAATAATCATTAGTCTACCAGTGTGCTCCTTAATGGGTACTTCTTACTAGGGGTGTAAATCACAAGTTCTCAATTGCTCACAGATAAAAGCATGCCACAGTGTGATATTAATTTGATTCAGGCACATCCAACAACATACAAAATGATATTATGTACTCACCTATTTCATAATTTAACTCACTAATTCAACCAAAATATAATCTGATCCTTTTTTCATCTCCTATGTTCACTGTAAATAATTTAAGTCATTCGACGTTACCGTTTACAGGGTTCTATAATTACACTGATTTTTGGGGCACAAAAACTTGCTCAGCTTCAACATATGTTATCAAATAAGTCTAAACAATTAGAGTACAGACAGCTGGCATTTGCTTTAACGTGTTCATGGCAATTAGCAATTAGCCAAGCAGCTTGCTATCTTTTACCATTTTCTGCAAGTATATGCTTGTTTAATGGGTATTTTGATAAACTGCTTTTATTAGTGCATGGAACTTTTACTATTTTTAATATTGCAGAGCATTGGTTTGTCACATTTGGAAGAAGCTAGAAAAACATCCATTGTTCCTTATTACTGCATTTTCTTCTGCTGCTAAGTTGAGGCATTTCCTGGCATTTGTTCAATTTCAAGAAAAATGCACTTTAGCTGGAGTGCGTAGGGTTGTGGTAGGTTAGTTGAGGTCTGATGGCGGTGCTGGCCACTCCAGTACAGACAGAATAAAAGCTGACTGCTCTTCTCTTAATAGTTCTTGCATAGTTTGGAGATGTGCTTTTGGTCATTGTTTATTCCAGGTCAAAACTGGCTGTCTCAAGTGCTGTCCACAGGGTTTGGCATGGTAATGCAAAATGGAGTGATACCACTGTCTGTCTGTGATTCACTGAGCCTAAGTCTGCATATCAGGAATGTTCTTTGTGATCCAAACACCTCCAACCAATTTTCCAGTGCTAATCTTAATCTTTTCTTTTTATCTGCCAGTCTGGAATATGACTTTTTCCTTGCAACTCTGCCTAGAAGTTCACATTCCAGAGTCACCCTTTCACTCTTTACGTGGAAACAAGTCTTTTGCAGGCCCTTTTTAATGAAGATGCCAGTATATAACCTGTGAGGTGTTTGTCTCTCAAACTAGATCCTCTAATGCGCTCAGTTGTGCAGCAGGGCCTCCCACTCCTCTTTCTGTTCTTGTTAGAGCCTGTTTGTGCTGCTCTGTAAAGGCACTAGTACACAGTGCTGTATGAAATCTTGGCATTTCTTGGCATTTCTCACATGTAATTGCCTTGTCTTAGTCAAAGTCTAGCACAGGGATTGTATTGCCTTTTTAATTAGCACTACATTTGCCAGCTTGCTAGCATAATTTCAGAAAGGTTTTCTGATTTTTAAATTGATAAGCCTGCATTAGCAAACACAACATGCTAAATACCATACTAATGTTTGCTGATAATGGGCCTCTGTACATCTATTTAGATATTTCCCTAAAAATAGCAGTTTCAAGCTATTATAATCATTTGCAACAGTCACAATCCCTACACTGTGTTTCTGATCAGTTTGATGTTATTTTAATGTACAGAAAAAGGTTTTCTTTCAAACACAAGGAACTTTCTAAGTGATGAAGAGATTTTGATAATATCAAAAATGTGACTGTTTTATTACAAATGGAAAACGTCAAAATTAACATTGATGACACACTGATGCCTCCCTGCAAATCTAATAGAAAAGTGTCATTAAGAACATTCAGATCAACTGATCTTTGTCAGTTATTGGCAGCAGAACAGATCATGTAAAGACCCAAACACTTTCATCACTCTGGGGGTTGTGATCTTAATTATATTTTTATCTGCATATGGAAAAACCCTATTTCATAAATCATATTTTCTTGGTGCTCATGCTTTCTAAGAGGTATAGTTTCAAATACCTGTGAACCCCAGGTTGCTCCCAGTAAGAACATCAGCAAATGTAAAGCAATAATAATAACAGTAATGATAATAATGACAATAATAACAATTATTATTATTATTATTCTTTATTACTCCCCTTGAGATAATTCTTGTGGACAGGCATATGCATTTAGGGCGCTAAGGGTTCGGAGTTCAGTCTCTTCAGATACTTAAACATGTGGCTAGGAATTGAAATAGGACACCAGGAGCTGAACTAAGCTGAACTGATCTTCAACTGAAGATGACTGTCCCACCAACTGATCCACGGTTTTTACAGTATAACTACCTGTGGATTACATGATACTTTAAGGCCAAATAATTATTATTAATAATTAGAGATAACATATAGTTTGTACAGATTTGTATGTAGCTTCACAAATGCATGGCACAACACAGAAGAGCCATCAACATATGTGTCCACCTGCACCTGAAGACAACAAACAATGTTCATATTGTACAACTGGTTCAAACAAGGTGTGAGGGAAGCTAGTTAATGCAAGATTGAACGACCCTCGTTAAAGAGAGAAGGTGGCCTATAGCATAATAGCATAATGTATGGGTGGCCTATAGCATAATCTATCACCCACTTATAATGCAGGAGGTTTTCCAGACATTCACGCTGTGTCTCAGGTGGTTACAGTGACACATGAAAACCAGGTGGAACAACACCCCACAGGTGACCACCAGACGTCTCAATGCCTCCACAGGGTTTATAAACCTGCTACGTCAACCAGGGAGTCAGAACTGATGAAGCCTTCTGGATTGAAGGTGAATTGTCTTTAAGAACTTCCACTCAACAGCATTTTTTTAGGAATAATCAATGTTAAATTTCTTAACATGTTATTTTTTATGATTACTAAATTAACATTATTGCAATATTTTCACAGCCCTAGTTTTTATATTAAAGCTTTGTGACTACAGTCATAGTTGAGTTGCTAACTAATCATATACTAAACTTGTCTCTCTACAAACACTACACTTCTATGAGTTTGTCTATGAGACAAAAACAATGCAAGGGTGATTTGTGTGGTTGTAGGAAAAGTCACCTCGCATAGTGCTGACTGGTGATCCATGAGCTGAACAGAGATTTAACAAAGCTGAGTGTTCTGATGAAGTGGGCAGAGCTGCTGACTTTTTCTTTTCTGTCTGCTTAGTTGGAACAAAGACCTTTGGTAATGCCTCATCACTCTTGCAAAAAGCACTACTGAAGTACAGCTCAGACACCACCATCAGTATGTGATGCCAGCTGAATACATGACACCTGCTTTGGGCTCCTTGCTCTAAGTTTTTTTCTTCTCGCATCAGCAAACGGGTCTGTGACTGAAATCATATAGGGAACTGCCTGCCTTTAAAACAGTTTAGTTATGTGAGACCCTAGAGACCCAAGCCCAAATTTACTTGGACCTGTCACAGGCACACAGTGGCAGGATGTCAAGAAAGTCAGAGCTATGCTGAAGAGTCCTCCCTGTCTCGTTAAGGTGGACTTTAGGTTTCTTCTTCTAGGTGGTTCTGCACAGGGGTGTATAAAGTACACAAACTCAGTACTCAAGTTAAAGTGCAAGTATCTGCCTAAAATAATACACCACTACAAATAAAAGTACCCTTTAAGTTTTCTCCTCAAGTAAAAGTACTAAAGTACATGCACAAAATCTTACTTAAAGTACAAATGAAAAAGTGCTCCACTAAGAAAAAAGTGTATTTTAACAATATAGAATTTGATGCTGGTGAAAACATAAATGTAGAAGCTTACTTCAGATTTGTTCAACAAATTCTCAAAGGTGAAATGATGGTAAAAATGTGTTGTTACCTACAGACTGTGGAACAGAATCAGATGTTGGTGAAGGTGGAGTTGATTTTAACACCTATGGTGACAGGACGTTAATCCATATATGATACATCAGCTTTTTACTAATAGATAAAGATTTTTATAAGAATCTAATCCTGCAAAAAGTAACTAGTAACTGATGATGTTAAAATAAATGTAATGGAGTAAAAGTACAATATTTTCCACTGGTTTGTAGTGAAGTAAAAGTAAAAGTAACATACAATGGAAGTAGAAGTAGCTCCAAAGTAGCTCTGTACTTGAGTACATGTGCTTACCACCTCTGCAGATAAAATGATGCTAGTTTGGATAATTTCCCACATGTAATTTGTACATGTGTACCTAATCAGAAGCAGAAAGAAATGTCCATCTGAGACTAGGAGCGTTCAACACAATCAAACTGTGCTGCTGCAACATACGTACTGCATTTGCATTTTGCATTTCATTGATTTCATTTAGTTTAACATACAAAGCTAAGTGATCACACTCTCAGTGTCAATGTCTTATTAAGTAGACTTATAGACTTTCATTTTTGCTTTTGGTTCTTGACAGAGAGAGATTTTGAAAAGTGATTCTGCTGGTTTCACCACTCACACAAGCAATTACTGTTTACTTTAAAGTCAATACCACCTTTTAAGATTCTCACCCACTAGGGACAACAGTTAAGAGAAATTAATGATATATTCCAAATTCCTGTTCAAAAATTTGTATGAATGGCAGAATCAGTTTTAAGTATCAAAAGTGAGATATGTAGGATGTGGAACATGGCCAATCATACTAACATGTTTTACAATTACAACTACAAAGCAGTGGCGGCTGGTGAAATTATTTTTGTAGGGGGGTCCATTTTTGCAAGTCAGTTTTAAGTTGTGCTCTAACCACATGTCACCAATAGTGTAAACCAAAGGACCATCTTTATGCATTACACTACTAGATTAAATTAAAGTAAAAATACACAGTCTGTGTTTTCAGTCATTTACAATTTATAAGGAAATTTTTTCTCCATTTCAGCTTCAACTGAGAACTTGCAGTCAAGCAGCTCATTGGTCCTCCTGGTCTGGAGCTGTAATGTTGGTCTTGTGGGTGAGCTTTGGGTGCAAAATTATGCGCCCCAAGGTTCTCCTATACTTTGTTTTGGAGGGGGTTCCAGTGTGCATGCACCAGTTGGGTCTATGGTAAAGATTTTTGCGCCCCAAAGGAACAGGAAATACATCACACAACTGTTGCAGTAAACGAGCAAGGGTACATTTTTAAACTACACTTGAATGCAGATAATACACTGTACTCACGGTTTACATAACATATAGATCGTTTATTAAAATTTTTATGTTCTAAAAAAAATATTTTATGTGATGCCTATCATCATCACCTTGTTCTTGTTCTTCTTGTTCTTGTTCTTCTTGTTCTTGTTCTTCTTCTTCTTCATGTGAGACAGGAAAAACCCTCTTAAACATAATCATAAAGGCACTATGCAGTGCACCACTGCTGCCCCTTCTAGTCATAGGCTTTGTGCCCATTTAACATAAGGGGTGGGTTCCCCCTAATTTTTTTTCAGAGTAAATGCTTTTCTGTAAGTACAGTATACCTGTCTTTGTTCTGGCTACTTGATACCTTCCCACTAGACAGCATGTGTTCAGTAGTAATAAACTTGAGCCTTGATGGGCAATCAACTTGCTATGCATTCAAAAAGGTTTATTAATTAACAATGACTCATTAACACTCCAGTAAGTAGTGCTGGAAATGTCATAGCTACTGGTCATTTATTACCCAAAACCAGAAAAATATATACGTATCAGATCAAACTTAGCTTAGGTTATAGAAACACTTATTCAAGAGGCAAAAATCTTGATCCACTGGCATTTGTATCTTTCAGTTTGTCTTTGAATAAAGCTCCTAGTAAACACACTTTGCGTTCCCTCTGTGCTGCCATCTACAACAGAATCTGACAAAAACAATCACAAGTTAAAATCACTGCTCCCATCGACTTTCTTTCAAATTTTTTCTTTCTTACTATTGCCGATTTGTCTTTTTCTTTATCATTTTGTCAAGGTAGATAAAGATAAACCTGCATGTTTATCTTCTCCTGGCTCAGGCTGAGGAGAGGCATGTGTTTCTGTTGCAACCTCTGAGAATATTCTTTTACTTGTGTATATCTATAGAGTTTTTTATACAGAAAACCTGCTATGGTGAGAATACAATACTATTTGTATTATTGGTGGATGAACTGTGATGTGCTTTTGCTAGTTTTGTTCTCCTTTTTTTGTCTTAGTACAGGAGTGTGTAATGCAATGTAATGCATCAGGCTGCCAAATTTTGTAATGTGAAAGCTTGATGATTATTAGGTTTAATTAAACTTAAACCTAATAATCTTAAAGATCAAACTTAAACTGACGTATGTGACAAACATGACGTTGGTACAATGGTAAGGTAACAATGCATCAGTACAGATGTCTTAGGCTTGACTTGAATGCTGGTCTCCTGTGGCACAGTCCTACACTTTGTTGTGCCACCTCTCCCTGACAAACCTTAAGGGTATTATTAGCTGGTGGCTGTGCAGTATTTACTGCATTCCTAAATGTTGTCAAGCGGTAAAACTTATGTGTTGATTGTTTTTGCTGCTAGTACAAATGACCTATATTTGTATATAGTATATTAGATTTTTGACAATATTTTTGACTTGTATTGCATCCACCTGCTTGGGGGTTGTCGACTTGCAGTAGGTTCACTTTTGGAGAGCCTTTCAAATCGACCCTCTCATCCACACAGCTGATATCTTATATGTCAGTCCAGTTAATAGCATCATATGTGTTATCTATTTTAGCTATTCTCATCAGTAAAATGTTTAGTAAACTTAAACACTCGTCAGTTAAATTCTTCTTATTCTTATGATTTTTTTTTTCTTTAAAAAAATAGATTTAGGGTTCGAAATTAAAGCTTCCATAAAAGCACTGTTCTTTAACTTTAATTTGAAACAACCAACAGTTTAGGTTCACAGTACAAAGCCTTTGTCCCCAGCAGTGTATCTGAGATATCAGCAGTATGCTGTTAATAGTGCTGTGTCTGCAGCATTTTGTTTATCCAGGTCATGCAGCATCTGCATCTGTATGCAGGTCTTAAAGATGCATCGCTACTTTTCTTTTTGAGAGTATAGACAAACAAGCAGTATAAAGAATTCTGGGACAAATTATATTGAAGTTTTTTTTTTATTTGGTTTCTGCATCTTGTATTTTATACAAGATATCCGACCACAGTGACATATTCCTCCCAAGTTTTGCTACTTGCACTATAAAGGACTACCAGAAGATGGCAGTAAAAATCTACAAGTGAGTTTAAAAAGCTGAGCCATAATTCAGACTGCCTTTGAATTATGTGCATTGTTAATCTTTCCACCTCAGATACATCAGTTTGTATTCTTCCAATAATTCTCATTCCCTTCCCTCTAGAGAAGTGTTTAAGGACATACACCATTGTGATGGCATAGCAGTAAGGATATATCATACCATACAACAGTTCTACCAAGAGGGACTCCTCCTTGTTTGTATAAAGTAGGTGCTCAAGTCAGTATTAAATGCTTTCACAAATTCCATCTCACACAATTCTCTGTCTATGGAGTAATTTCGGTGTCTTCTTTGTAGTGTGACTGATATGAATCTTGGCATCTGTCCAGATTTTAACATTTTGGAATTAAAACTGCAAGTTAATGTTATCATATACACATAGGTAGGGTTCACAGGAACTATAGTAAATATAACAAAACCAGGTTATGTAGTATAATTGATATATCACATATTTAAGGTAGGCAGTCACAAAGAATACCTAGGGCTTTTTAGTTTTCAGAAACATTCTGCAAAAATATCGTACATATGCATCTGCCTTAACGCTCGTGTCACCTATTTCTATATCAGCTTTTAGCTATTTGTCTTTATGGCAGAATTGACTTTGCAGCATTTCAGAACAATGGTGTTATTTGTCCTGTGGTGCCATCGCCAGGCCAGAGACTACTCCACTGAGAGCTAGAGAGGATAAAATGGTGAACAGCAGTCCCAGAAATGACTATGTTACTGAACAAAATCAGTCAAATGCAGGACATGTATATTGTATGTTTGAACATAAAACCTGGGGGCAACCACAGAGCAAAGTTGCTTGCACAAAACAGAAATGTATAAATGTATATATCTGCAGATGGCTATGCATGTGCTGTGGAGCATACACCACACTAACAGGTTCTAAATGAAATCTCTGTATCTGAGATGTGGAATAAGTTGGAAAACCACATAATGCTTGTTAAACATGTTAAAATCACTGTTTTAGATGCAATTCCTTCTTTTTGAAGTACATGTTTTATGTCCCAGTCTTGTATCTATCCCTCCTACACTTGTTAAAAAACACCTACATACAGGTTAAATATTCTGTTTTAGTGTCTTTATGCAGCCCTTCTCAGTCAAAAAAATATACTTACTTACTTAATCATAGAAGTAGTTGTTAACATTAAGTTTTGGCCACACCACTCCTGAAAATGAGATGCATAATGTTGCTGATGTCGTACTTTAAGAATGTTCTGCTGTGAGTTGCCCTTAGTAAGATAATCAAATTAAGCTCTGAAATGTAAAGTATATTCAGCACTTAATTATGCTTGATTATACATAATTAACTTAATTAATAATAGTCTTATAATGATCACATGGGTGGATATTTTGTAGAGAAAGCTGTTTAGCAGTTTTTTCCCTTCACTCAGAGGATGCAGGGTAAGTAGCTCACTGACTAACAATCCCCCACAAATGCTCCTCTCCAGTGGCAGCATGGCTTTGGTTTAAGGCCAAGCCTTTGCTCTGGGGTTCTTGCTGGAACATTACAATGCATTGGAGTGAACAAAGCTGACGCTGTCCTTATTGCTTTGATTTGTGATGGGTTTTAAAACATCTAGTGCTGTGTCATTATAGTCATACAAATCCATAGCTGCTCTGTTTCTAAACATGAATGTCCTGCTGCTGTCTAACTGCTAAACGTGGGCGTCATGGCATCTTACTACAGCTTTATGTGGGCGTCCTGTCAGTTTACCAGCTTTAAACTTGGGTGTCCTGGCATCTAGCTCCTGACTGTGGGTGTCCTGTTGCTTACTTTTGTTTTTCTACTATTGGTCAAGACAGCTATGTTTAACTGTTCAGTTATTACCACTGATGTGATGGGAGTGTTGCCTCACACCTAAAGGGCTTGACTGATCAAATCGTTTAAAATCAAATATTTAGACAAAGCCCCTTTTGCAGGTTGCATTGTAACCACAGAATTAGTATTGTTAGCCTAACCCCTGTTCTACTTATGTAAACATATATCATTTATCTTAACATCAGCATTAAAACAAATTTACAGGCAGAGTTATGGTCAGTCTCACTGGGAAAATATCACCTGTTGGTCCAGGAGCTTAGCCTCTGAGATGGCTTTGTTTTCCGAGGACATGGTGGTAATTACAGTTGGTAAAATTCTACTGTTCTCGGCATCCAGCAACAACCAACACTAGTTCCTTGTGTTTGTTGTTTTTAATTGTTGTCATAGAAGGTGAACCTCTTTGTTCATCTAATTGGATGGAGTTTAAGTTGCAGTTTTCAACTTGAAGATATTGGGGACAGTCATGCAAAAAAGCAATGTGCTCAACAATGCAAAAGAAACACGTGATTTAAGTTGAAAAAACAATTCCAAAAAACTGCCTTGGGGCACTAAAAGCCATGCCTTAGTGTATTTTATTCTACAGGTTTTAGAGTTTACAGGTGACATTCTAAAATGTTGAAATATTCTATCTTCCTGATGCAGGATAAAGTTGGTTAAAGGTTGTTCTGTGCAGAAAATTGAAATGCTTTCTGTGACATGTATTTGTATAATAATTTATTTGTAACACTCGATGAGTGAGTGACATGTTTCACGTGTGTCCAGCACTGTTCTCGTCTTTGCCGGTCTCTACCTACTGACCAATAGCAAGGGGTTTTTCTTTACTGTTACTAATGCATTTTTTTCTAGAACTAAACATTGCAAATATTTCACGTTAAGTGCGTATTTCAGCACCAATTCGGTGAAAGCACATTACCATACCTCTTAACTAAGAGAGCAAACCAACTGACAGAGAACTGCCTTAAGCTTCAGCTTTGCTGCCAGATTTGTATTTTTAGTTTTTAGTTTCTTCTTTTCTCTTTCCTTTTCCACAGAAAATGTTGAATGACACTGTAGATGTCGAGAATGGAAATTTATGCAAGCAAATGCTCAATGTTTGTTCTCTCTTTTCTAGTGCAAACCTTCTGTAAACATACATAATAGACTATGGAGATTTCACTTGGTAACTTATCTTCTTGAGGTTAATATTCATGCAGAGGTAAAGCAGAAGAAAACCATCTTTGCACAAAGTAAACAGTCGTCAGTAAAAGCAGCAACACTGCTGATAGGCCATTATTTTTAGCTAGCACAGAAACATGATATCTTGATTTACCCAGGCAACTGTCAGTCAGTATCTTTGTCCTTGGATATGTTATTACAGACGTGGAAAGTGGAAATGTTGCCTGCTGGGACTGTTGTAGCCTGAAGGTAAAGACAAGGGGCTTGTGACCAGAAGGCAAAAAGAAAAGTTTTCTGGACTAGGGAAATGAGGAGTAAAAAGTAAATTGAGTTATATTGTGTAGTCCCTCAATGACCAATATCTCAATGCCCTTTAGCAAGGCAGTTGACCCAGTTTATCAAGTGTAGCTACTTGTTAACTCCATGTTTTTGGACATTTCTAAGTAGAGCATCTGCTGTACAGTATGCTGCAAAAACATTTCATAGATAAATAAAAGGTTTAAAAAGAAAACTAAAACATCTAGACTCATGACATTTTATACAGCATACAGCTAAAAAATATATGCCTTCAAAGACACATCAGATGCGCCTACTATATTTTGAGAGCTGGTAGGCAAGCTCTGCCTTTTTCTTCCTTAATAAAAGCCTCAATACTAACTAACTTGAAACCTAATTATTACACCTAGGCAGGGAAGTGTATTTATATACATTTTACACACACTTTAGAACATTTTGCGCACAGTGACAATTCAAAGTACTTATTAAATTGTGTAATAAAATTAATATAACAAGACAAAAACACATTTAAGCATTATCAGTTATTATCATTGTCATTTATCATCATTGTCAGTTATTATACAATCTTTAACCTATCCTTAACCTTGGTCAAACTTTAATTCTTATACTGTACATAGTCACCACACATCCAAATGCACAACCCTCAAACACCCCTTTGAAGAAGTGAGTAACAGTCAGAATGCAAAACGTCTCAAACTCAAAGTGTCCCTCAGATCACAAGAGTACACCCACTCACAAACATAGACACTGCAATGCCTGATCTAAAGCATCTGTTCATATAGTAAACCATACCAACAAATATATAGCAGTGAACAGTTAACACTGAAATAACTGTATAAAATAAATCAGCATCTTTCTTGTCACATGTTTCTGACAATTGCTACAGTATACTGTTCTATCAGATCAGTGTGTGTTGTTCAAGAAAAATCTTCATAATAAATTGTGCAGTGACAATAGTGGGAATAATAAGTTGTGATATTGACTTTATACTTTTACTTCATAGTCAGAATATTGAAAATTGCTTGTGCTGTTGCATCACTTCTTGGATGTTTATTACTTTGACTTTGCTTAAAGGCATTAAGAAATGGAAGAGGAGGAAGTGCGAGTAGAAAAGATTCATTTAAAAAGCCTTACAGAGATCCAAAGCAGCATTTTTAATCATTAGTTATTAGGCATTAGTTATTACACATAGAACACACTCGCTAGAATGCTGTGGTTTTAAGTGGCTAAGATTGTGCACCAGTGACTGGCATCACTTGACATCTACAGTGACTTTGTGTACCAGTATAAACAATTGGTATGTCTGGACGTCAATTGATGCTAAGTGATCCCAGTCACTGGTGTCGAGGGAGAACTATTTTAAACATTTTAATAAAATTAAAAACTATAGCCTTTTGTGAAAATTCAATTGAAGCCTTCAGATTATACAAATACCTTGATGTGACATTCTGGATTAGTTATGGGGATTCATTCAAAAGTAGTCTATTAACAATTTATGTTAATTTTATGGTACTGTAAGTGTTCTTCTTTATGATAACATGCTCTTCAGCATGACTCAGTGCACTGGGATTACAGGTTTCTGGCTGATATAATATATGACAGAGACAGATGGAGGTCCACTGAGGACACACTTCCCAGTCAACCCTGTGTCCTAAAAATAAAACTAAACTGCAATCTTGATTATGTTGCTGTAGCAAACGAAGTGCAACGTTGGATATTTTCGAGAGAAAGAGAAAACAGGATGTTGTAGATCGGATATTTTGGTGGACAAAAATTCATAGTCTGTGAACATTTCATTGATAGTTTAGGTATCAACGTATTCGTGACTTGTCATTTATGTTATGTTATGTTTATGTTATGTTATTCTGGTTGCAATTACTTTCCCCCACAAGAAAGTATTTGTGATTGCAGTTTAGTTGTATATAAATGTAATTTTTAGGAGATTGGGTAACTGAAGATCTGCCTGAGTAACCAAATCTAGCACATTATAATATAACATATATAACATATATATATATAACATAGAATATATAACATTATAACTGGTCACCATGGGTTTCAATGCATAAACTTTTAATTAGACCAAAAAAAGGGTAGACATCTTTCCGTATAGAAAATTGGGTACTACTGGGGTATATTAGACACAAACTCTATTAAACCTCTAATGGAAATCATTTATCATGCCTTTGGTGTGTGACCTCCACCTTTTGTGTGGATTGCTTTATATTCTACCTGTATTGTACGGCTTGGAGACACACTTGGAACATCCTCTTAGTCCTCAACATTTTGTTCTTGAGCTGTTCTAACTTTCATAAGGTTAACTGTGAATTTCAAAGCATTTCACAGGCCTAGTGAGACCAGGGGTGAGACGATTCTATTACTCCTTATATCTATTTTTCTATCCTAGTCTAGTTGTGTTTAATCTACACCTTTTTTACAACACTGAATTTTGCTTTGTTCAAACATTTTTTTCCTTAATATGAGAAAAAATCTCCATCAGCGTATACTAACAATACATTTATTTTTATTCCTGCTGTAACATCATGTGCTCATAAAAACATATTTTTGGAAGTCTTCTGGTTTTATGTTGTAGTGATGCATGATGACTAAAACAATATGACATACCATGTATATCATGTAGCCTATACTATGGTATGTGTGAGCGTAAGGTATGTTGTGGACATTGTTATCAATTCAATGGAAATCCAGAAGTGTCTAATGGTAATATTGGATTTCAGTCTTTATGCATCATCAGATATAAATAGATGTTTCCAATCTGTTTAATTTGTCCATAAATCATTTGTTACTTCCCATTAGTTTTAACAAACAACAGTATATCAGCGTCGCAATACAAAACACATTACAAGTTGTACTATCATGGGATGTGAATTTAAATTTAAATTGAATTGTCATCACATGGTTAGCAGGATATGTCCTTACTTCTTCAACATGGTTTAACTTTTTAAGTTCTTTTTTCTTTCTTTTGTTTGTTATTTCTTTTTAAGTTTGTCTTTAGAAATGTATTTAAACAGATTCAGTTTAGTTTTCTAGAATGTTTTTTTTAATATTTATTACAATATTTAATGGAATATTTATTACTTTAGACAACTTTAGTCAGTTGTTGCTCAATTTCTATTGTACTTGTACATTTAAGCACAATAAGTAAAGAATCAAATAATACTTGGTTTTGCAGTTTATTATTTAAAAGTACAATATATAGATTTTCCAGGTTTTCATATGCTATTAGCTTTAATTTACTAACAGTACAGAGATTAATATAAATCCTCTAGTGCCTTGCTTTAACTGAACTGTGAACCCCTTTAGTTTTTTTTTCTTTTTTTTTTAGCTGTAACAGCCTGTGTCCCACTCTGCTTGTTATATGTTTTGCCTTATCTGCATCTGTAAAACTGCTTGTAGTAAAAAGCAGAAAGAAATGGATGGAGAGGTGTACTGTTGGAGGAACAACCGGCACCAAACAGTGGCAAGAATGCCTCTCACCAATAGCTGAAGCTGTATGGGCGCTGACATCATATCACTCCCACATCTCCCTCTCTTGATTTCAGCCCCACCCGCTCCTTTCCATTAGCAAGTCGGTCTGTGTCCCTGTGTTATTTAAAGCCAGAGATCCTCCCTCTCGCCGAGCCACTGTGTTGCATCTGTCTGCCTCGCTGCTTGTGTGTCTGGGGGTGTGTGTATGAGAGTGCGCTAAAAATCCCAGGCAGCCAGAGGGAGAGCTAGAGAGCGGTGAGAGAGACACGGGGGAAAGGCAAAAAGCATCTGAGAAGGGAGAAGAAACGGGAGTGTGAGACAGCTATGAAATTCATCCAAGCTATTTGCTTACTGCTTCTGTGTCCAGCTTTGAGCCTCAACACCAGGTAAGAGATAAATAAGAGGAGAGGGTTTTTGTTAGTTTCACCCTGCTAGAGACTCTGAAACAAAGGGTTCAAATCATACAATGGGCAATCTTAGATTACTAATCTAAAGGTCTGTTCAGTCCTGACAAATGCTGAAGCTTTAATTCAGCCTTCACAGAGGCTCTCTGTGGGCTAAGTATGTTGGAGACTAAAAGACTTAAAAGGAGGAAAGAAGAGCTTATCTGTTGAACTAGGCTATTATCTTTCTCAGTTCTGGGCAGGATGAGAGACAGTTGTCCTTTTGTGGTGGTAATCCACTGAATGTGGTGCCTCTAGAATAGCGGTGACATTGCTTTTTGGGACTTTTGCTGCCTACTGGTCAGGGAGGGAGCAAGTTGAAGTCAGGGGAACTGAGAGAAAAGACAAGGCTACTTGTGTTGCAGTGTCTTGAAAAAGAGCAGGTGTATGTGGTGTTCCTATTCCTGTTTGTGTGTGTGCGTGTGTGTGCGACATAAGGTTTTAGAAGAAGCTGGAGGAAGCGAGATGGGTAAGAAGAATGAATAAGAGAAAAATGTGTGGACGGGGGATTTTTGATGATTAATTAAATCATTGATAAAATCATCCTTCTCTGTCAGTGCCTGACACCACGGCTTTAATGAGAGCCGTGAGAGGAAATTCAGGGCTTTGACTATACCATGGAGACATCACACGCATGAAGGCATGCATTATAAAACTTGCCTTTCCTTTTTCTCTTCAGTGCCCAAAACATTTTTGATTCTGTTTTCATCATCACTTGGTGAATGAGTTGAATGCGGTTGCTGAAGAATTCATGCACAGGGAAAATAATGGCTTTGAGCTCATTGAGCTTGTTGTTGTTGATGTTAACTAAATAAATAAATCTATACGTTACACATGTGGTGTGATACCAAACACATGAATGGACATCGTGAATAATTTTTTAGTGTATCCAGTGGTCATAGTAAGTAGAGATTTGTTGTAAAAGTCAAGGTTATTGTCTACATCCAGCATATTTGTCAATACCAGAGATGTACACTGATGATGTATGAGTCATATAACTAAGGGCTGTACTGATGGATTAAATAGTCAACAAATTAAGTACTCACACACCCTTTAACATACCTACAATTTTAATGCTCACCTTAAATATAACAGCTTTGGAAATATTTGATCTTATTTCTTCACTAGATAGAGTTGTTTCATTGTCTATGTAAGCTGTATATCTGACAATGCTCCTGTTTAGGTTTGATTAATAAAAATACAGTTTGTCTTTGATGGCTAGTTGTAAATAATATGTACCATCACCAGACTTTGAGGTGCTCTTTTGGGTGTTCACTGGAGAAGGAGGCATTAGAGTGGTAATTTAGCAGGTCATCAAAGATTGTATGCGACCT
Organism: Ctenopoma multispine; assembly: GCA_034779795.1. NCBI lineage: Eukaryota > Metazoa > Chordata > Actinopteri > Anabantiformes > Anabantidae > Ctenopoma > Ctenopoma multispine. Next base: position 15,942,419 of record JAUYWH010000018.1, on the reverse strand, counting down.
CCTGAGGGGGATTGTCATGAAAAGTAATTACCAGAACACATAGATATAATCATCATTTTATTACATACTGTAGTTTGTTTATGAACCCAGCATAAGAGAAAAACGTTCTCAGAAGGCTGAGTTTGTTACATACATGAGGGGAATTTATTTAGAAAACAAACAAAAAACAGGAAAATAAAATTAAACATGCGCTGTGACCTCGACTGATCCGCGATGACACATCAGCCTGCTTTGCCTACAGGAAACATAAGTTGCAACTGTCTAATCCTATAAAACTGTAACTTGGGAAAAAAAACAGTTTGGTGGAAATTAAAGCATAATTAAAGTATTTTTTCTCAGTTGTCATCATGTGACTCAAATTAAAGTAAAAAAAATGCAGAGATCACTGGTGAATCATCATTTATGTTGTTTTATCAACTGGACAATGTTAATTTTTAACGCTTTTGTTTACCATTAGCAGACATGGTGGTCGCATATTGATGTGGCGATATTTACACTACAGATGACTATGTGAGACAAATGAAAAGTGATTTGTTGGCTAAATGGATAGGCTAATACCATTTGCGTTGATATACTGTAAATTTAATGTATGACTGCAATAAGGAATTAGCTAAAGGTTATTTTTCTGTTTGTAATAATTTGTCATCACCATCCATGGAAGATTCAATTAAAGGTCACCACTGAACAGGGACATAAGTTAATCCATAACACCTGTCCGCTCAGTCATTGTCCACGCTTCCTGCAATGACATGACATGTTTTTGTCTACTGTTATTCCTGTCAAATATATAGAATTAGCTGTGAATATAAAAAGCATCCATCCATTAGTTGAACATTCTTATAGAGATTTGGGCAGCTGGGGCAAATCCTAGGTGACACAGGCAGGAGGTGGAGTACAATCTGGACAGGTTGTCAGTCTATCACAGGGCTGACACACAAAGGCAGACAACAGTTTGCACTGACATTGACACCTACGGGCAATTTAGAGTCACCCATTAACCTAACCTGCATGTCTACGAAATGTAGGAGGCATTGGTACCTGGAGGAAACCACGCAGACATACACAGGACCTACAGACTCCCAGGTTCAAACCCAGAATCTACTTAATGTGAGGTGAAATTGTTTATCACTGCACCACCTTGATTTTAATAGTTTGTGATAATTAGCCAGCATATTGTCTTTTGAGCCAGCATCATGTTAAAGTGATTTTTTTTCTAATTGCTGACAGGGTGAGATTGTTTTAAGTAGAAGTATCTCTTTCCTCATCATAACCACCAGCAAATCCAAGCAAAAATATTGTACATTTTATAGGTAGGTCTTTGATCTAGGTATAATTCAAAATGGTTTGTTACTTGGTTCTTCAAGCATTGTGTTGTTTTTGTTGTTGTTCTGGAGGTCAGGGTCCCACACATGCAAAGCCTTATTATTTGTGACATCCTCATTTTTTGTTGTAATAGAGTAATGTGGAATAGACTGACGGTGAGGTATATCTGCAGGAGCCAAATGAATTGTGACTCGAGCTGTCCACTCTACATATTGCTCTGCCTCACGTTAGTTGATTCACTATCATCACATCATTGGTGTGTGAGAGAATCCATTTCATAGGTTAAATGCAAGCTGCATTTGTGACCTGATATAGTTGCCTTCAAGATTGAGAATGAAAGAAATAGGAACCATTTCAATTTCAATATATGATATCATTACGCCAGGCCTTTGGTCAACACTGAATTCTGTTCTATAGCCAGAAACTTAAAAGACACTTTGTAGGCTTACTGACTTTTATCACAAATGTTAAAATACAGATTTCCATTCTCGAAAAGGATTCCCATTTTAAACAAATTCACAACTTTGAACACCATAGAATATAATTTCTTTGCATCTGTAGAATTCCTAAAAAGAAAAACGTACAGTATGTTGGTGGCAGTCTGCGCTCATATGAGAGCTTGATTAAGAAGGATTTGATGTTAATGAATTGAGTGGGTTACTCAGACCACATAATGGTGATACAGGGCTATGTGTCACTGCAGAAATCAATTGGTACTTGACACTGACATTGACTCTCCCATGAGATATGACTGTCCACCTCTGGATCAGGGTACTACAGTAAGATAGCTCTTCTGCATTTGACTTGTTTCTTCTCCTTTTTGCAGATCAAATGGCTCCACCTTTTTAGACTTTCAAATATTCCCTTTTAGAGAATTTCCTGAAACATTTTTGACACATTTTCTTGACATTGTCTTTGATGTCTCTTACCTTAGCAGACTCTTTTTGGAAATGGTGATATCTGGTGGGATCTCCACAACATCAAATATTTATGAGTATTTTGGACGGCAATTAAAAGGACTACAGAGAGCTTGAATTATGCATAGAGTGCAGGCACGCAGCCGCATTGGTTTATATCTCAACATCTGCATGTGGTATTGTATTATTGTAAATTAAAACAGAGTTTCTCTGTTTTTCCTTTATAAGGTTAGACATGAAAAGAAAAGGTGTTTATAGGGTTTAGAAATTAATGCTGGTGCTGGGCAAAAATTCTAATAAATACTGCATTATATTGTTTGCAATGGCAATTTCCCTTATGTTAATTGTATGTTGTCCTTATTTCCATTCATGACACTGAGAGTAGTTAAATCAAATATTATATCATCATTTACATTACATTGATCAACTTAATGTTTTGAGGAAACTGCTCAGTATTTGTACATTGTCCTGTCACAGAAACTGTTTTCCAGGATTGAGCAACATCTCATTGTGCTACTGTTTTTGTCAGTGGATTGTTTTCTGAAAGGTGTTCAGCCTTGGATTCATTCATCACAATCGCAGATGCCGTCTTTGTCTAAATCTGTCACATTTTCTGAGTTGAAAACATTCCACAAATCATCATTTACATCCAATCAATACTTTCTTACAAGTGACAAATAAATTCAATCAAGATGTACAGCAGCGGAAAGAATCCACATGATATCTTATTGAATGAGCAGTCACAGTCTGAATTTTATTTTGCAATTTAAAATGCACGAATGAAACATGAAGCATAGAATCAAGTTTATCACAAACATCTTCTGACACATTGGGAATGTGTGAACTGAGTAGAGGTCAAGTGTGAAACAGTTGTGGAATTACACTTAACGATTGACCAAGGGGAGATGATGATGTCAATCTGTACTGATGGACTTCAAATGGTTAGCAGGGATAATGACTAAGTGGAAACAATCCTCCTCTGCCTCTTTTCCCAAGACATTTGTTTGGCATATGGGTGATGAAAGAGCAGCTGTTTTGAACAAATCAGGCTTACCTAAGTAAGTGTGGAAGGCAAAGCTTGCTCATATTTTCTTTCTTTAAGTGGGGATTGTCTGTGCTGCCATTTATCTTGTTTAGACTGAGTGAGAGCGCCATATTATCTAAATGAACTGGTGCTTCATTTGTACTGAAAGTCAGTAGAAACCTGTCACATCTGAACCTTGATATCTTTGTGTAAATGTGCTGTGCAGAGCAACAGTTTGGTTAGAAGTGGTTAAAGTGTCTGACTGGAGTGATGGCGCACCTTACAGGATGGGCCTGTTTAATTACTGAGGGAAGGCATCTTCTGAGTTAGGCCTATGCAATATTAGTATGCCTGAGAATTACATGGATATACAATTCATGTTGTTTCCTGTTTGCACTTTGTTTTTCATGCCATCAAATGACATCTATAGCAGAGACATGATTACAGATATGACTTTCAGGGGTTTGTCTGAGTCCTCAAAATGAAAGAGAATGACATTTGTGCAGCCTGGTAATGTCCTCAGTACAAATCAGACTGTGAATGATAATTGAAATTCAAAGAACATGGCGTAATGCTCATACCATGGCAACCACATTGGCCACATGACAGTAATGAAGTGGGCTACAATAAACAAAACCTTGGGTGGCTCCTACAAATGAGAAAATAATTAAAAGGACCACAATTACTGTGGGGTGAAGAGTAGCCAGATGTTTTATATGCAAGGCCACATTTCAGGTAGTGTGCTGTTGCTCTCAGAAGACATTTGAAACAGCAGCAGTGTTTATTCTTCAGACAGTGAAAGTGTGTGTCATAGATTACTTGTTATCTCACTTCCTGGAACACAAAAGTTTTATCACTAAATGGCATCATTGTCTAATGCAGCATACCAGAAACTAAATATTGGCTTAATATAAAAACAAGGATTTTTGGGGTGATATGAATGAAGGAATATTGACAAACTAACACAAATTATCAGGCTGAAGAAAAAAGGAGTCTTGGTATTGTAATACTCAAAAATATTTATGAAGGATTCAATTTAAGGTAAATGGTGACTAGAAGTATTCATTTAGTCAAATATAACCTTCCATTAACTCTTAGTCTTAAAAGGCTTTAAACAGAATGATCATTCTCCTCAATTAACTAACATGTTTAGTGTTAAGACAGATGCATTACTGCATTTAACAGTGACAGGTGAATGCACCTAAGATAAATTGCAAATGCAAATTGTCTAAGGCTGTGTAGTAGTAGCAATAAGTATACAAAGAAGAAGAATTATACAAAGAAAAAGATAGTCATAGTTTTAAATTGGATTCCTCAGTGTTATCTTATTGAATCATGTACTCTGTTAAGGATCCTTTAACCCTTTTGCAGTGCGTTTTCTGTAATAATTTATACAGGAATGGTGATACTGGACAGTTAGTATCTCTAAATTGCACATCATGTCTGCATTGGATTATGGAGATATTCTGTATGCTCATGCCACTGCTACTATGCTGGATGCAGGTCTGTCAAGACCTTGATAACAAAAATGCCGGGATAGTTAACTTCCTTAGTTTAAAGTCCATGATCCCAGCAGCTAACAGACTTTAAGGAGTTAGTTTACGTCTCTGTTTATGAGTCTACCATATGCAAATTACTGTGCAGTGTTGCTTGAAGCACAGTGTCCATGGCAGGAAACAACTAAGGAAGCAGTTGCTCTCCAAAACAAACATCACTGCACATATTTCAATGAGGGAAACTTGAAACACCTTCAGAGGAGCCCCATGTGTGTTTGTGGCCTACCTCACTAGTCCCCTTCCAACGGTACTTTGTGTTTTTTTTAGGTGACCTACTGTAGGAAGATTAACACATTAACACATTCTTAATAGGATATCGAGTGACTTGGAAATGTCATGTGTTTTTCAAGAACCCTTTTGAGGAGTTTTATGAAGTGTTCTTTTGTCTCCATTATGTAGTTTTTGGGCAGGATATAAATTCACTAGTAACTGGACCTTCCGGAAACACGTGTATTTATAATACATTCGCTGCACTGCTGTAATTGACATTTAACTAATTGTGAGACTTTGACCACAAGTGTTCCCCCTATTTTCAGTTTCATATTATTAATTAATTTCCATTCATTTGTAGAGATCTGTTTTCACTCTGACATGAAAGAGAACTGCAATTTTTAGACAAAAAAGCCAAATTAAATCCATTGTAATTCAATTATTGTCAAATAAATAAATGAATAAATACAGAAGCTGAAAACCTCTAAAGAGGTGCTGCATGCCAAAGGTGAAATACAACAATGTGGGGGAACATCACGCGTTGAGGTGCTTTGCTGCCTCTCATTGTGTGTTGTTAGCTTAAGTGCAAGGAGTTAGTCTGTACTCATAGATTTGATAAGCGTTGCTGTAAAAATGTAGATTATACTTGCGCCAAGGTGACTATAGTTTTGATGTGAATCTTTATTGTGTTATCAACTAGCTCTTGATTCCACTCGTTTTGGGCTGTCAGTACAGTTATTAGTGCTCTGTTCTCACAGTCACTGTTGTAATTGGCAGACACTTAATTGCTCAGTCCCTGTAAACACAATGCTTGTGTTCATTCAGTGATGAGTCATTAGTGGAAGGCTTGACTTTTTGTTTTACAGTGAAGTACAAGATGTGTAACCATAATAAACAACAGCACCATCCCTCGTCATACTGGCACCACATATAATGCCCTTTTCAATGAAAAGTTGACAAACAGCTATGAATCCATTATCTTTTAAACTAAAGGAGAATGCCTCAATTATTTGGTGATGTAGAGTATGTAGACTGACATCATGAGCCTTTCATATGTTGTGTAGCTCTTTATATTTTATTCAGCTGGATGCTGTTGGTCCAGTCAAATTTATAGGCTTTGTGCCCCACAAGACAGATACAATTTCAGTTAGTTCACAAAATGAACTATATACAGTGGCAATGGGCATGTGTATGTGCTTTCATTTAGAGATTAGGGTGTGAAAAAATGTGAATGTTTTAAAATGGGGTGGTTCTTTTCTATGCCTGCTGCATTTAGCTGATTACAATTAGGGCTGCAACATGTGATGATTTTCATTAATGATGAATCTGCTGATTGTCCGTTCACTAAATAGCTGGGAATGGTAAAATACGCCCTTTATATTTTCACAGAGTCCTTGATGATGCAATAAAATGTGTTGTTTTGTCCAGCCAGTAATGCACAAATCAAATATAATGAATTTACAGTATCAAACAGAGGAAAATAAATCATCATATTGGCTCTATGGTATCAATACAAAATTAATTACTTGCCTGTTACTTGTTACTTGTAACTTGTAATTACTTGTTTATTACTTGGAGTGTTTTCATGGAGATCAAATTTTGATTTCCTTTTATTTTCATTGTGTTAGGTCATCTGTTCATTAATAATTAAAAGTCTGCAAATAAAATTAGATCATTACAGCAGAAATATAACACATATGTTACAGCATAACACAATGCGTACAGTAGCATTATTGTGAGGGACTCTTAGTGTAAATCTTTGCAAGCACACATTCCTCACATAACATCTGAAGGTTTTAACACATCTTTCCTTTGGGAATTTCTTAATTTCACTACTGTTTCTACATCACATTGTGTCATGCATAAAAGTCATTCAGAGTAATTCAGTTGGGACATTGTATCTAAATGATTTTTTAGTTTCCTTGCTTCCCAGTTGCAATTATTATTGCTATTTCACCTTTATTTTTCCAGAGAAGATTCACCAAGACATTCATTCTCAGCAGCAGTGTGTTTCGCATTCATAAAGTTACCCTCTTTCACACTTGAGAGCTGCCCTTTACTGATCACATGCTCTTTCTTCTGTTGAACAGTTCCACTGAAGCAGTTAGTTTAGTGCTCGCTCAAGACTATAGTTAGGTATCAAAGAAAAGAAGAGGGTGTTGCATGTTCACCTTGCCCACTCTGATTTTTCCAGCTTTTCTCGGGATTGAGCTCTCAGTCATAGACTACTTCTCTAATCATTAGGCTGCCACCAGCAACATATCCATTCCCCAATTTCATTCTTTTCTCCTGTTTAATAGCCCATTATTGGCTCACTATGGAATGAACCAAAGTGCTTAGAGGCATAACTTACAAAATATTAGAGGGATCAGGAAATGTGGAGATATTGGTTTTGGCATGAACAGAAGATGAGAATCATAAATAATACAGATCTACACAAATGCTTAGATCGTGTTGTAAAAAAACAGAGTTCAGTTTTTCCTTTTTTATCACTTTATTTATTGTGTCACCACATTTGTCTGAGCTCAATGCTGTCTGATTAGACTGCTGTGTTTTGAAAAAGCTGTCATTAATTGCTGTTCCTTCATTATTTCCTTCATTTACTCCATTTACATTTAAATTCATTCTCATTTATCTACATTTTAAAAGCCACAGCAGCATTTGAAAGATGCCTTTCATTCATTCAGATCAAATTTTCATCTCAGAAAGACATCCATCACACTTGTTTGGTAAATACTGGCATGTTTTTTTCACCCCAGCAATAACCACCTAATTCTGTGGAGCAAAGGTTAGCGTTGGTTTAATGACATGGCTTTCAAATTACAATTAGCCTGTGAAAGTAAATGGGTTGTTTTGCTTATTGCTTACCAACAAAAATGCCTGAAGAAAGACTTATGAATAATTAGAAATGTACAAAGACCTCTATTATAATAAGTATTAAATAGACAAAAGAACATGTGACATGAAGTCTATTCCAGCTGAAATAGGTGCACTAGTACCATGAACACCTGTGCAGAATATTGTGATCCAGCTTTAATGGATGTTTAATTATTAATGGATTTCTTTTCTAAAGAACAGAAATGCACCTGCAGAGAACATTAAACCATACCTCAAGTCTACTTTCATAAATATCAAACAAGTAATAGCCTGTTCCAACAGAAGTGTGAACCACTGAAATGCTGAAGTGCAACAAAGTAGTATTTTCCTAAGTATTTTATCTACTTATCTCTCAGTTTAAAAAGACATGTTGTGTTTGTTCATTTTTTTTCTCTATTAACCCCCCTTTCTCTAACCTTAACCCAGTGCCGTGAGTGCCCTGTACGTCCTTATCTCGTCACAAACTTGGCAGCTTAAGAAAAACACATGCAAACACTGTGTGTTTATGTCCCCCCAAACTGAAACTAATTGCATAACTCTCCTCTATATGTCACTCAACAGCACAATGTTTTGAAAAGCCAGCAAACAAGCAAAACCAGCTACAGCTGGGTGGGAATTTCTTTCTTGCGGCATTCAGGGGAATTCGTGTCCCCACCCGTCTGTAGGAATTGTTGCTGAGCAGGCCATTTCAAGCAAGCAGCATCAGCTCTCAGATTATTCTGTGCTGGGTACAGTTTGGTTTCGAAACTGTTGTGGGCCATTTGAAACTCTTATGGGACAGTTGTCCCTAATAGGTTTTTGAAATTGATAGTGAAGCAAATTTGAAATTAATTTGGTGCAGCTCGGAGGACTACATGTAAGCCTTCGTGTAGGTACCATGTCGTTGAGTAATTGAGGTCTGATCAGTGTTGAGAGCAGGGATTGGATGAGTGTCTGATCTGCCAGAATTTACTCCTTAGCTGTCAGTGGTCTTGAGTGTAATTCAACAAAGCATCTTTGATGTGAGTTGCCCACTTGATTACTAAGCTTTTTCCTCTAATATACAAATCAGCTACAGTATCTACACAGGCACGCTAATACTGTATGTTAGTAAATGTGCATGTCAGAGAAACACTGACAGATGTACTGTCAATATTCAGGGACAAACAAACTTATGTTCAAGAGCTGAAATTGATTTCCAAAGATATCACATTGAACTGCCAAACTGGTGCTGTTTTTCATTTCCTGTCTTTTATTAACCCCACCATATTTGTTCTGTGCTCTCTGTTGGGTATACTGTACATCACAGCTAAGCTCCCATGTACCGTTTTTCAAGAAACATAATATCTGCTTCTTTTGGTGAAGGCTACATAAATCTGAATCCTTTATCAGCCGCCAGCACACCTCCTCGAAGACGCCTGGGCAAATTCTGTTATTTTTATCTAATCATTTCCTGAGCATATTCTGGTGTCAGGATCCATCTTGGCTGACAAGTGCTAGTTCCATTTGAGTCCTCTATCGCCCTGTTTTTCCACTGTTTTGCCATGACACCTGACTGATAAGTGTGTTGTTCAGTGTGCATGTAGAAGGGGAGGATTTCAGCAGTGACACGCAGTATTTAACACAGGGAAGCTGTTCAGCAGTGCCCATGGTGGCAGTTTATCTTATAAATGTTTTTGTTTTATATTTTGATTGAGGATTTTATGCCGGCAGACCTCAGCATTTGATGGCACTTTTGAGACTCCTGCTTATTCACTGCAAAAGAAAAATGGTGTCTTGGGGAAGGTGTCAGAGATGTCATTAATCCACAGGCTGTGGTCAGAGGAGCCACAATGTGAATGGATTTTTTTCCAACAATAAAAATAATCTTAGATTTAATTAAAGCTTTATTTTCTTGCCTTTGTATAAATTTCATTTTACTGTGCATTCATGGCACATTAGCAATATGCCCTTTTTTAACAGGTTGACAAGTCTCCAACAAACTTATTTGGAAATCGCCATCTTTTGTGAGCCTGGCATTGCAGAAATGAAAACTGAAAAATCCTACAGCACACCTAGTCCTTCTTTCTGTCCCTGAAACAGTTCTCTTCAGATGATGGTGATGATGCTTCCAGGATTAAGGGGTGTTGTCACTTGCCAATCAATTTTCAGTGTCAGGTTTACTATTGGGCTACAAATGGAAACCCACTCATGCAGTTCCTCTTGTTGATTGCATCTTTCTGATCAATCCATGTCTGTCTCTCTTTTTTTTTTTACATCTGTGGCCAAGATAACTGCAAACTTTCAGAGAGCAAAGAGGAAGTCCAACTTATGAAATGTGGCTTTTCTTCTTTTGTGTGTGTGTGTGTGCACACATCGAACCTCACCACTGAGCACAGAGAGGGCAGCAAGGGGGTGTTATGTTGCTGAAGTCCACCACTCCCATTTGCCTGTCTGTCAGATGTCTTGCTTGGCTGAGCTCCACACAGTGATGGTGTTGACAAAATGACAGAAGGGGGGCACACTCCAGTGAATGTCAATTTGGCTGCAAAGCACCGGTTCCCCAGGAGCTCTGAAGCTCCCGCACACCGAAACAGAAAAGGGAGAGAACTGTAGTTTATAAAAGGCTAGTGCCACAGAATTACATATTTACATAAAACATACAGGTTCACATGGATGCCTAACAATATAAACTACACAGTCCTAGCACTTACAGAAGTATGATATGCACATACTGAGTGATTTTACATCCCAGCAGCCACAATTAGTTGTCATATAGAAGAAATTACTATCAACATGCTACCTGACATTTGTCACTATGACAAGGTGATGCGTGTGCTTAGTGACGTGCATTTACACAGATCCTGTGTTCTCAGAGCTTTTCCATGCCTTGCTTACTGTCCTGATTTGACTGGTGGGATTAGAGATGCATTCTAATGTGTCTCTAATCTCATAATCTGTCTAATAGGGGCACAGTTACACCGGGGCCTTTAAATATAAAGTAAGTATAAACACAAATTGAGCTTGGGGACTGTGGAGGTTATTGGGGACATTTGGTACAGATCTGAATTTATAAGCTTGACATTGTTATTCACAGAGTATTCCTGTTTGTAACTGCATTAAGCATCTGGAGTTGCATTCACAAAACTCGCCTCAGAAGTTAAATAAGTTATACCAAACAACATCCCTGGCGTGTTTAGTAAATTAGCATTTGATGACAGGTGTTTGGATTAACACTGATTTAATGAGCTTTATGGAAGTCCCTGGAGGACGAATGCAGGGTTTTGGGATTACCTACTTCCTGGATACTGTTAAAGACAGGCAAATGGAAACTCTCTACACTAAATCCATTAAAACATGTCCATGTCTTCATCTCCACAAATCCCGCCAGGAACACAAAAACAACATCAAAACATTACACCCCCATTTTTTATTAATGTGCACCTGAAATAGATGTTTTTACTGAGCAGCAAACCATAAGTTACCTTTAGATCTATCTTTATCTTGATGGTACATTTTATTTGGAAATACACAAAGTTTGCCTATTGGATTAATAATAATTTTGAGCTAAAGAAACATAGGTTTGTTTTTGACTTTTACTGACATATTTTTGTTGCATGTGGTTTCAGTAAGTTAACCCTTATAAGAAAATGTCAGAGTACCTTTTTTTGTTGTTGCTGGAATATCTATAATATTCTACAATAGCAATACCATCATTTGAAATTATGGAGCAATAAAGACTGTGTGTGGCATCTGGTACATAGTGAATAGAGAATGGAGCTAACGTGGAAACCTGACAGGTATAAAAAGACAAGAACAATGGTCACCTATGGGAGTTAAAAACTGTCCCAGTGTAAAGCAACCTTGTCAATCTTCTACTTATCATCCTCAAGCCAGACAAAGGGTCTGTAGTGTCACCTGCTGTGGGCATTGACTGCACCTCAGTAGAAGCAGCACTCACTATGCCTGTGTGTCCTTGAACTTGAGAGGATTCTTAAAGGGCTAGTCCTTCAAATCCTCCCACTGCAGTCAGATGCACGGCATAGATAAAACACTAGGTGGCCATAAATTAAAAATTACTGAAGTAAACAGCTGGAAAACAATTGAGTCTTCAGCAAAAATAAAGTGCAAATAGTAAAAGTCCGCAATTTGCTCTGAGTCTGTTTTGTTCAAGAATAGTTTCCCTCCAGAGTTTTTAGTAGTGTCTCAGCAGTAAACATGGGTGTTCCATATCCCTCACTGTTCTTTCTGTGAGTGTCTTAAAGCTTGTATAATATGTTACACAACTTACATTAATCCAGTACCTCCTAACCTAAGTTGACAACATGGTCTTCTGAATATAGTGCTTGGCTGCATAGCAAGCACAATCGCATTACTTAAATGGATAGGACTAATAATAAAATATTACTTCTAACTGGATTAACTGGGATCACGTGCTCTTGAGAATTTTCGAGCTGCCTTTGCTTTTATATACAAAGGTTTTAAGGGCATTAATTTCATTTATCCTGCTTTGTGTTTATAAATTGGTCAAACAAGGAGGTGGCAAATGCAGGGCTCTTTAAATAGTCCATTTATAGACTTGGCACGGCGCATAACTTTATAGCTGAACTAATACCAAGTACGCACATGTTAATTCAGGCAGAGAATGCTAAGCATTGTAAAGGTTGGAAAATTTACTTTGTGTAGTTGAATGGAAAAGGGCCAAACACTCTGAATCAACAACCCAACCCAGTCTCCTAACAATGACATTCCTAGACAACTAAACTGCAATCACAAATACGTTTTCATGGGGATTGTAATTGCAACCAGGTTTCATTTTCTGTTAACATAATGATCATATGTTCGCAATTAATGTAAATAACAAGTTGCAAATACGCTCATACTTAATGTATCATTAAAATGTTTACATTTTTTATGTGCCAGTATATAGATCTATACCACATCCTGTTTTCTCTTCCTCATTAATATACAGGTCTCAACAGTGAGACACTGTGTCCAAAATTCAGGTCTACATACTTCACCTCCCTGTTTGATTTCTTTCTCTGGAAAGAGCCATTTTCTATGTAATTTTAGGAGCTGATAAGAGCAGAAGTGAGATCTTCATTAGCTTTACAGTTGTGTCCCAGTGCCATACTACATATAATGTATGTATTGCATACAGTATTTATGTACCTTCATAGTATTTAGTTTTTGTGGTTAGTACACAAGTAGTGGTTAGTACTAGTACTAGCCAGGATTTTGGTGCAGTAGGTAGGGTAGATGGCAATTGTTAACTTTCAATAGTTGCCTATTGTTAACTGTCTGTGACCCCAGGGTTGGTGCTCAGTGCAGAGGGTTGTGTCAGGAAGGGCATCCAACGTAATAATCCTTGGCAAATCAAATATGCGGAGTGATCTGTTGGGGCGATCCTGAAAAAGGAGTAGTCAAAAGAAACTTACTTTCACTCAACAATACAGTATATTCATTTCTAACAGGAGAAGATACAAGATACAGTACAAGATATGTGCCAAAATGATTTAGTGTTTTTAACTAAAGTGTGTCCTTGAGTTCCAACAAATGTCCTGAGGGCATTTTCTTCTACATAAAACACTTTCAAAGCCAAAAATATTAATATTTAAACTCCTGCGTTGTTTACAACTGTGTTTGCTAGCTTGTAGTAGCTTCTTCCTTGTTGCCTTTCCTGGCACATTGTTTTGTCCTATTGCATGACCGTTGCCATGTGTGAAATCCAAATGGAAATAAGCAACAGAGATTAGAGAGGCCGCCTATAACCATCACCAGTACGGTAACTGTCATCTTTTTCAGTGGGGTTGTTTGTTTTGTCCACTGCCTTATTCTAGATCTGATTTTGAATTGAACATGTATGGCTGTATTTCTAAAGTTGACATTTGTAACTATGAGTAAAACTGAAAATTAAAAACTTGTGAAATTGTAAATCTGTGTTTTGCTTCTGTCTTTGGGGCTGGTAGAAGAGTATTCAGTCCCTGTGTGTTTCAGCCATACGGGCCACAGCAAGGTGACTAAAATGGAACATTTTCAGACAGAAGATCAGAAGAGTTCATGCATAAAGTCAGGTTATGAGAAAAAACTATTTCAGTTGACCCCAACAATAGAAATATGAGCCCAAATTTTTTTATGGCCTCTATAAGTTTAGTATCAATTTAAAAGCTTCTAATATGAATTAGAAATTAAGCAAATTGCTCATTTTACAAAGTCACACAATCATAGATTAAATGGTAATGTTTAATACTTGGCTACAAATCCTTTGCAATCAGTGACTGCAGTTTGGAAGCTATATCATCAGATGCTGAGTTTACAAACAAAATGGAGACATATTTGTACAAACATTGCTCAGCAGAGCTACTCCACCCCTCAAACTCTACAGAGAGCTTCTTAAATTTCACAAAAGGAATACAAATGTTATTCCAAACTTATAATACTTGTTTTGTTTTCTAAAATCTTCCTGGAGCTGTCACAATTTTTAGTCTGTAGCTCCTCCATGTCCTTTGAGAATAACATTGTGGGACCATGATGTCTATCAACAGCGCACAAAAAAATGACACCAACTTATTATGAATATACATCTTTCAGCCTACTGAATTTGTGCAGTGTGATCAATATGCATTTTGATATGAATATGGATAATTCAGATATGTTTTAAATCAATAATAAGGCTTTCATCATGAACAAAACTTTTTGAAAAGGAGTCAGACATTTGATAACACTGCTGAAACTTTCACTCACTAGTCTTTTCTTCCATCATGCAATCCACATAACACATTTCATCGCCTTTAACCCCAGTTTCAAAGCACACGTGATTGTTACATCAGACCCTCTGGATTAGTTAATGAGTATAAGCTCACCTAGCTCAGAGGGGTAATACGTCATGTTGTGACACTGCTGATAACTTATTCTGACAGGTCGAGGTTGTTTGTGCTGTAGAATCATGACTTACTGCAGAAATAAATATTTGCAATTCCAGTCACAGCCCTTAAGCGGGTCAACAGTTGAGTTCTTAGTCCTCATGTTTGAATGAATTTGCAAGTTTAAACCAATATTGGGAAGTCTATAATGGTAAATGGTAAATAGATCAACTGAAAGATCATAATTTTCTGGCCGAAATGATTAAGCTGTCAAAATCATTGTATGTGTATATCAATTTTCATCCTGAAGAGCTGATATAGAACGATGTAAATATTCTGGTCAGGAGCTTGTTAGCATGTAAAGCTTCAAATATCAGCTTCCACTGTAGTGTTAAGTGTGTCTCACATAATGAATTATACCACAGTCCAGATGCAAGTTGAATTACAAATGAACAAAAGTAATCTGACAAACGGACTATTTATATTACTCATTAATGAATAGGACAATGGATAATGGATCATTTAAAGTGCTTAATTTAGAGTTTATGTCTTATTCTGGTGCGATACAAAATTATATAATTTTCAAGTAGAGAAAAGAAGTTCAAATGTTCAAATTATGAAGCTCCTCTAGCTTTAAGAATTAAAAAGCTTGTTTGTGCTCCTACGTCCCTCTTCTATCCCTTTTTTGATTGGCCAGCTCGTGAAAGTCTTACTGTGGGGCCGAACTATGCCCAGTTGGAACAGCGTCTTCCTTCAGTAACAACCTCGCCAAAAATCCCGTTGCATGATGGCGCAGGTTATAAAAACAGTCATCTGTTAAGTGCTGTGAACAGATAAAAATATTGTTATATTGTTCTAAGTCAGTTGCTGCGATGTAACCATATCCATTATTGTTTTACAGTTCCTTCATGTTTCCCAAAGACAAAAGTACATTTTCTTTCACAGCCAACAGACATACAGTATATCAACTTTTGCATGAACAGTCAAACTAGTGGCATCTAACCTAACAAGCTGGGTAGGACGGCATACTTAGTGGGTGTAGGAGCCCAAAATAGATAGCGGGTAATGGACTTCTACTTCTGCAAATTTATGAAAGAAATCAAATGATGTATTGCAAACAACTGCACACAGTAGAATTTTAGTAACATGAAGAGCTGGGAAGAATTAGAGCTAAAGATTCTGCTAGGATGCAAAGGAAAGTCCAAAGAAGCATTTGTGTGAAATCAGAGAAAGTTACATATTTTTGGAGAGCTTTTAGGATATTGTGAATAGAAACTATTTTTCAATGCTTTTGTCAGGCTGCTGGGGTTCCCTATTGTCAATGTGAGATTTCTGACAACTCTGTTGTCCTCATAACACTCAGTATATGTGCAGCCATTTGCCTCTTGGAATCAACCAAGTTAATCTTTATGAGGATTCTCTTGTTTTTCTGTTCATTATTATTATTATTATTACTCTATTTTAATAAAGGGGTGACTGACAGCTCTTGTGCTCTTACTTTTTTATTTTCAGAGACAGAAACACTAAAATAACATTATGAAATGCATTAACGACTTCTGGCAAATTGCAGAAGTTAATGGAGTGGGATGTGAGGCACATTAGTATGTGCAAAATGTGTTTCCTTGGGACTATTAAAAATAAACAGAAAGTTTAAGAGTGTTTATTTTTATAAAAGCATGTTTTTGCTGTACTTACAGTGTTGTGTTCAGTATTTGTTCATGTGCAAAATATTTATCAGTGTTATCAAGATTAGCTAATAATTTCCATGTGAACTGCATGTTAAATTATTATAAAACACTTTTACTAACACACCTGCAGATGCATACAGTACACTACAGTGCAGATTCAAACTTGTTAGTGTATAAAAGAAAATCATAGTCACAGTGGCATATTTGGCAGTAAATTTTGGGAGCTAAATAAAATTTAAAGTGTCTTACGAAATTAAATTAAGGTAAGACGTGAAAGTCATCAGTGTATTTTATCTTTGCATAACTGTCTTTCATTATTAAATTCACAAACCAGTAACTGTCGTCTCTCTAGTGTCTAGCTTCAGTACATGAAGTTATTCCAGCTTGAAACAGGCCTTGTTGGGTAGGTGTTTGACTATAACAAACAAAGGCAGTGAAGCCCACACTGCCTAAGGTATCTAGTGAAACAATCCTCTGTGAATTGCTTTGTGCGTAATCTTGCACTGTCAGACTAGAATGCAAACATGGTTTCACATAGAAATAATATGTGATGGGAGAGATGGAGAGGATGTCGAGAAATCCAGGAAGGTATTACTGGTGCAGTGTTTGTCTATGTCTTTCTTTAAATAGAATAACCATGAGACCATAAAACAAAGGGAAATTAATATTTTTCATATAATTTAGCTCCGATTATTATAAGCAGGTGTGCATTCTGATGTGAAGAAATGGCAAACAGAAGGCATTTTTTGTGACTTTAATGGAAAACGATCCAGGTTGGTGATCATGTGACTCATTACCAGCAGAATCTGAGAGTCACAAATGGCAAATGTGTTGTCCTGGAAGAAAGAAAGATTAACTTGTGACTACTCAGTTATAGATCTTTGACTCATAACACACACAAACAGATGGTAGCGGTGTGACACACCAGACATAGTGACCGACAATATCTAGTGGAGGTGTTAAAGGTGGTCTGAGGTCTAGTTTTATCTCCTCTTGTTTTATCTCCAACCACAAAACAGTACTTTGTAGAGAGCTGAGTCTCTGTAGAGAGCTGACTAAAGCATAGTCTGTTATTAAATTGCTATTATTAAATCATCATTGGGGCATGAAAAACTTATTGCATGTGAGGCAGGTGTATTGAAGTTCATTCAACAATCCAGTGTGCTATGTATGAGACTATGCTTCTTAATTGAATTTTTATGGGGCCCATGTGAACTGCAGCCTGCCTATGCTTCACAGCGTGCAAATAGAAAATATCATGCTTCATGAATGACATGCCATGTGATCAGGGACTTAGTTGCATCAGTGCAATTTTTATCAGCTATTCATGTCCAGATGTGTTAAATCTATAGAAAACTGATTCTACTATTTTTGCATAGAGATTATAATTCTACGCACAGTTTCGGCACAATATGGATATGAGACCCTCTATAATATTTACAGCATGTACATATGAGCAAAGGTAAAGACTGTATAGACAGAATAGAGGTATTTTTCAGGTACAGTAGGTCCCTAAAACCATACCCATACCCAAAAACAAGACATATGTGTTCCTTCCAGGGGTGCGGAAGGATATTTTTGAGCCAGTTTTCAGCTCACCAGGGTCCAAACTCTTCAGAGGATATCAGGGACTGCCAGTAAATGATGGAATAATCTGGAAACACAGCAGCCAATACTCTGGTCTGATGAGTATTTACCTACAGGGGGTATGCTCATCCCTTCCGTTTTATCTCAGCAAGCACATATGGTGCCCTGTTGCAGACGCCTCCAACAGGAACGTCTGTTTTCCAGAGGATGCCTACAGTTTATTTATACAATTTTGCACTTGTTGTATGACAATGTGGTGTCAGACGAAAGAGCCCTCTTCTCATAGTAGGGGATATTTTTCTTGCTTCTTTGGTCATCTGGTGTGTGTGTGTGTGTGTGTGTGTGTGTGTGTGTGTGTGTGTGTGTGTGTGTGTGTGTGTGTGTGTGTGTGTGTGTGTATTCCAGTCACAATGACATGAACAGTACATGAACCAATGCCCAATAAAGAACATTTTTATATTTCCTGTATCAATGGCTGCCATCCCCCTTGTCCTTCAGACAACAAGAACTCCTGTTGAGCCTATATGAGTCACTCCACTTCATTCACTTAAGTATGCTTTTGCCCCGACATTAAATGTGACAGCCAGTGCTTGGGGGGGCATTGATTGCAGTGACCTTTATGGGAGTAAGGGGTACATATTTATGTTGCAGTAGACAGCTGTCCTTAAGAATAATAGAATAAGCAATGGAAGGCCACTAAGGCAGACACTGACAGTTGCAACTTGCTTCTCCAGGGATTTTAAATTGCCTGCATCATCACTTTCATCAGTTTAAAAAATTTCTACTCACTTTGAATTAGTTTATCAGCTCGACCTTCTGATTCTCTAGCGATGATTTAAATGCACCCCTAATCAATTGTGTTTACATAATGAGATTTACAATGTCAAATGCTTGTCAAAGACAACGGTTTCAAATTGCTTTCCTGGGAGCATCAGAAGTGAAGGGTTAATGTATCAGACTTCTTGAACATCTCATGATAGTGGTTATGTTAAATATGACAAATGCAGTAAAATGTGTTCACTTTGTGCAACATTTTAGGGGACATGTTTCAAGACAGGTATTTGTCTTAAGGACACATTGCCATATAGATCAAACGCGACAGAGATGTTATCTTAATAAAAATCAAAAGAAAATACGACTACACATCCAAGGTGTATCCATTTGAAGGTGCATGACAGGAACCATTTTCATCTTATTGTGTTTTGCTGCAAAATAAAAATGAGTGATAAAGTCTCTTGCCATTCAATTTAGAAATAATGTCAAAATAAACTGACATTTTAGCAGATGGAAAGGAGACTAGATTTTTATCTCAGCTGACAAAAAAACTTCTGGAGGACAAATTGCCCCCATTTTGATACGTCTTCATCTTGGTTTGCCATTTATAATAAATCAGCTTCTCCTCTGCTCTTCAAAATGCTTCAGGGCTGGAAAAAGCTCCAAAGTATCCTTTGAAAATAATGTTTAAACGCATGCTGAAACGGATTCTCATAAGCAGCATTTCTACATGTATTAAAACTATTATTTAAACTCTAAACTGTAGTGAACTTTAGTGTTTTAGTATTACAGTTATTCAGAGAAATACTGTTGGTAAGTTGAGTGGAGTTGAAGGCTATCTCATTTTTCTGCATGAGTCAAATAACTGCTGAAATAATAAAGTCCACAGTTTTTTCTTAGTTCCACAGCTTTCAAAGTCACCATTTCAACACCCACACCTACCTCACATTGCATGCACAGAAACACATTAAAGTGATTTTCCATAAGAGCTGCTGTTGAGTGTCAAAGCTCCTGCTGAGTTGTTTGGCCTAAGAGCAGTAGCTGCTTAACCACAGTCATGTAGCAACAACATGACAAAGAAGATTTCGCTGTGGGGTTTCACATATACTCCTGATGCAATGAGCTGGTAAATGTATTCCCATTTGTAAGGCAAATTAAATTAAACTTTGCAGATAATACTTTAATAGACATTAAATAGTTTGAAGCTACAGTTACAACTAACTGATCATCAACGCCTTTACTGAATTACTGTCGAAAAGCTTGTATGAAATTTTACACGTATTCATGTTATTTTGCCCTCAAATATTAGTCTCAGATCAGATTATGCATCTCTTAGATACGAGGATCAGTGAACCTACTGCAGACCTGATAATATTCACCATCGCTATGGCAACCCTCAGATATCCTCATGCTTTAATTACTAAACATAGTATGTTAAAGCATTGCATGACATGTTTGTGTCTCGTCAGAAATAGAGTAAAATGAACAATTAGGATTTTTGTTGGAAAAGTGGATTTCAAGGGACTTTTATGACGTATGGTGTTGCATCCTCTGATCAATTAGGATCATAATATAATCCATGGAATATTCAGGAGCTAAGCCTGTGTTGTAATTTGGGTTCTAAAGGTTTTTTTTGTGCATATAATGCTTGTGCATCTAACAATGTTTTACAAGATTAAAGCTTTGTTGGAGACATAGGTGTTACATGGAGAATGATTGTTGGAGGCTTTGATGTTACAGTGGATGTTTGAATGTAGATATACAGTTCCTGTATTACTATTCCAGTAGCTACTCTAACAGCCAGACTTTTCCACCGCTCGTCTTTCTCTGCTGTGACTGCATTAAAATAAATAGAAAATAAAGTTAGCTTGCTCTATCTCACTGTGTCAGCCCACACTTTGGCTACATTACATTGTTTGAAAATCACTAAGACTGAAAACATACCCATCCCACTTCCTGATATTAATATTAGAATAATTAGTACTTGTACAGTCTCAGTGTTGCATACGTGTTACAACAAATCTAGAGATTTTAGTTTGGTCCGTCAGGGACATGCTGCAAACCTCACCACAATACTTTCTGAAGAGATGGTAAGGTGAGGCAGAAATGATGGCCATGAATGGAGTTGTTATAGTTTCATATAGATATTGATAATGTTTCTCTGATTTTTTTTTTTGTTGCGCATTTCATCCTTTGATGGACTTGGGTTGCTATAGTAGAACAGGATAGTGCTACAGCATTGTGTTTTTTTTGTACTGGAAATGTTTTGAATTAGCTAATTTCCTGATGTATTTAGTAGTACAGCAACAGGTGGAGAAACCCACCTGCTGTGTGAGAATCAAAACAGCAGTATAAGACACTGACGTGTCAAGTTTCAAAAATAATGACTTACATAACAAAAAATCAAATGGCATGTGTTGTTAGAACTACAATAAGATATTTAAGTTAGTGTTACCATGAGATTCTTAATCAATCCACTTTGCTCTGCCCAGCCCACCCTCTCTCTGCTCCACTGTGCTCTTTTACTGTCTGCTATATACTCTGCCATGCTCTACGCAGCCCTATTAGTCAGTATTAGTCATTATCCAATTACGTTGAGAAAATGCTGCAAAGCATATTAATAAAGCAGAAATTGTTGAATTAGTTAGAAGGTGAGCATCACACAAAAACTTTTAGAAACAGATATCCCTGCACTAATCCCACCAGTGCTGCTCAATGAGTCCATGTCACAGTATGTTTCCACAATAAGGTAAATAAAGATTCTGAAAACATTATATACATATATACAGAGCTGCAGAAACTATAAAATGATTAATTAAGCGCCATACAGCACTTGCCAGGAACAGTTTTGGCATTTACACATCACAAACATTAATAGACTTGACAGCACTGAATGTGTAGGCACAAATACATCTCTCTCTAACTATTCTATTCCTGCAATATGTGTCACCTCTGATGTGTTTTCCTATGTCTGTAGTATACCGATGAAGTGGTTTTTAGAATTAGACTCTTGAATTTTTTTTTTTTAATGATGGGTGATGACACCCTGTGAATGAGGTGGATTTGCAGTGTTAACAGAAAAAGTGGGACTCAGAGACATTGACAGGCTGCCACTGAACCTCAGGCTATTTCATTCTGTCTTGTTCTCATGTATCATTGGGGGGGGGGCGGG
>JAUYWH010000018.1:15797902-15910322 GCA_034779795.1 Ctenopoma multispine | reverse complement strand
TTAATTATTTATAACATAGATATATATATATATATATATATATATATATATATATATGTATATATATATATATATATAGATTTAATGAGAGAGAGAAAAAAAGAGAGAGAGAAATTCAAGATAAAATGTAAAGATGATACATGAATAGTATTTAAGGTTCGTCAAAGATGGTGTAGAATATAGTAGTAGTTTAAACCAAAATGACATCTTAAGAGATTATTTTTGACTTTGTGAAATTGTAATGGGCATATTTTGTTAACTTTTATAGATGGTGAATATACTTGGCAGAATGATCATTACTGAAAATAATCTTTTTCTATGGTCCTAAAACAGTTGTGCCTCTGACTTCCTCAGTACTGAATCAGTGATATTCAGTTGCATGTATTTCATTTGCTGCCCTTATCACACAACACTTTTGTAAACACCCACAGAGACTCTATGAGATGGAGAGGCAGACAAAATAACCTGCATCTTAGCAAACTGAGTTATCATTTAAAGGTAAGAGTTGGTCAATAGATAGTGTGCAGTCTGTGTGTGTGTGTGTGTGTGAAGTCAACAGTCTTATCTCATGAGTGTTTTTTTATGAAAGTAGACAGATACATAACTCAGCTCATCTTTTCATGAGTGCCCCATGATGCCTCATCTCAGAGTGAAAGCTTTCATTTTAAATCAGCTCTGCTAAACAAGTGTGCGCCGTGTCTCTTTTCCTGATGTAGCCGTCTGCTCTCTGACGATACCGTGGACATTCGGAAACTACCTGAAGGCCAGTGGTTCAAATGAAAAAAAGGGCATCAGCAGCACACACATGTGCCCAGAACTGGAAAATCAATATACATTGCAGTCAAGTTATGCCGTGGAATCTTCTTTGCTATACTGCACGTGATAGTTTCATGCTTTTCCAGAGTAATACCAGTGTCATACAGGCTTAGGACTATCTACAACTATCTTTTATAATTTGTATTTCTCCCAAACCTTTTGCAATGCATGACATATACTAGCAAGGCTAGATTGCCATGACATTTTGCACAGGCATTCATATTGCCCAAAGAATGAATGTCTTACATGAATCCCTGACCTGTCATGTAGATCAAGGTTCGCATGTGAGATATATTTTCATCTGTTTGATAAATTGCCACAAACATTAGTGCAGACACTCAAGGTTCCCAGATGATGTATCCTAATGCTTCCTTGTTTGTCCTTCAGCGCCACCATGAGTTTCACATGTGTGAGTTTGAGTAAGATCTCTTGAGAACTATTAAGGGGATTATCATGATGTTGTAATTCTTGCTCCCTTCATGAAAAGGTGTAATGTAATAATCCCTCACTTTTCATCCAGCACCATCATCAGGTCAAAATTTAACTTGTCCAATATTTGGGTTCAGGACAAACATCTGCAATGTTCACTTGTGAGGAATGTTCAGCTGTACTTTCTGTTTAGTGGTAATTAGCAAATGTTAGCATGTTGACTCATGTAACTAATCTGATAAAGATAGTAAACAGTACCCTGATAAAGATTAACATGTTAAGATTGTCAGTGTTTGTGTGCTGACAATAGTTCAGTTCATCTCAGAGCATATCTGTGTGTGGCTGCAGGTTTAGTTTTGTTTCAGTATTTTGTAATTGTTTTTCAGAAACTTCAAATGTTTTCAAACTTTTTTCAGTGTCAAGCATAATTGGAAATTTTAGATCACAATATTATAGAGGTCTAGGAATATTCATATATTCATATAACGGACAAATCTTAGAACCACCTATATCTCTGTAATACAGATAGCAAAACAATCCAACCCCAAGGCTTTTCAGTGGTCTATAGCTGCTGATATTTTTACACATAGCTCAGAGGCTGGAGCTATCTGCAGAAAGGTATATAGAAAGGGAAACATAGAGGAAGAAACACTACCTATCTGCAGAAAGGTACACAGAAGGGGAAACATAGAGGAAGAAACACAACTATGGGGGAGAGAAGTCAAAAAGTTAATGGCATGCAATAGTTGCATATAAATAGACAGAGAGGAGAAGAGCTCAATGCAACAAGAGAAGTCCTCCAGCAGCCTAAGTCTATAGCAGCATAACTACGAGATGGTTCAGAGTCACAAGAGCCAGCTGTAACTATAAGTTTTATCAAAAAGGAACGTTTAGTCTTAAAAATAAGCCTAGTCTTAAAAGTAGACAGGGTGTCTGCCTCCTAAACCTAAACTGGAGCTTTTTCCACAGGAGAGGAGCTTAATTTGCTAAAAGTTCTGCCTCACGTTCTACATGTTGAAACTCTAGGAACCACAAGTAGACCTGCACTCTCAGAGCAAAGTGTTCTATTGAGATAATATGGTACCATGAGATCTTTAAGATACAATGAAACTTGTTCATTAGTTGTTTTGTATGGAAACCTTTCCATAACATTCAGAAAGTGAAGATTTGTTTCAGGATGCCTGCATTTGTTTTGGGTTGTTTTACCTAATAAACTGGCAAAAATGTTTTTCAGCCTTTATTTCCTACTGTGGATGTCAGTTATAAAAAGAGCTAACAAGAAAAAAAAGTAAAACATTAAGCAAAGTAGGGCTTTTTGTTTATTGCAGTAGATTATCTTACTTGGGGAAAGTCTTCAAGGTTGTTTTTCCAAGCAATTAACTTCTTCTAAGAGGAGGAAAATGGCTACTGATATTCAACTATGCTCAAGCACAAGCAGAAACAAAAGGAGTGCACCAATTTTCCCAATCTTTAAAAAACTGCACTGTATTATTGCTTATCCCCACCTTTTAAAAAAAGAACACTAATGACCAGAAAAAAGTGATTTCTTGTGTACCTGTCAGTATTATGCAGAGTTTCTACACAGTGGCCTCCAGACAAAATCATAACTGCAAGCCCAATTTCTAGCAATGCTTCCAATAATTTAGGAAAGCAGGTGAGCCTTAATTACAATTGTCATTATCTCTGTTATCTTTATGTGCTTCCTGTGTGTCACTGTATTTTTCAGCCTCACTTGCTTAACCTCTTATAGACCTGGAATAATAATTTTTAAGCAATTATCATATTGTGTCATATCCTCAAATGTAAATATTTGCTGGTTTTCTTTGTCTTCTATGATAAAAAAAACTAAATATCATTGGATTTAGGACTAATACTCAAACATTTAGATTTAGAGGTAAATTTTGCACTTGAAACTTCTATCGATATTTTTGCATCATTTTCTAATATTTTATGATCAGATTGATATTTGAATAGATGAAAAATGTTTACGTTAAAAATAATCACCAGCGGCAGTTTTACAGTTAGTTTAGTTTTTTCAAGTTTATTGTCACATACACAGTAAAAACATATACACGTTAGAACAATGTAATGAAATTCTTACTTTGCTTGGTCACCTTCATATACAGTGACAACAGAAAACCAGAGGTAAAAATAAATAGTAATTAAACAATTATACAAATATAATAAAAATATAAAAATATAAGACATAAGAAGTGACTACTGTATACTGTAAGTTATCATTTCTCCTAATAGCATCTGGCTTTGCAGTCCTCTATATTTACTGTGTAAATCAGTCATTGTTAATGTTATGTTGCTTATTTTAGAAATGGGAATGCCACACATCAGAAAAAAGGTCAGAGCTATACATGTGGGATTTCACCACTGTGCTCAGACATACATGCCCACTCGCTGTCTCACCTGTAGTTGTCTTTATCCAGATAGATAAAACATAACCCCTCTGGCCACTTCTTGTCTTTGCTTCTCTTTCTTTTTACACCTGGCAACATTGTATTTCTGAAAGGGAATCTCTAACATGATGTGTTAAGTTAAGGTTCTGTAGCTTGTGACAAGGTATATTTGCATTTGAGTTATCTTTTATAGAAAATGAAGAGGAGTCATCTTTGCATTAAATATTTGCAGAGAAATATCTCAGATAAGTTACTTACATTTGCTTTACATTGGACTGTTTAACATTTGCAAATGCTTTGTACTCTGCATATTCTCTATAATTATGTGAAATCTGACAGACATTCATTTTAAATTTACTATCTGAAAACACTTGGGTGTTTTTCCATCTCAATATAAAGTGTTTTTACTAAGCTGTTGGCTAAAACCAAGTTACAATCAGAGACTACATTATATGTTAAGATGCAGGCATCTGACAGACATATACAGTAACGAGCTCTAATGTAAATTTCACTTTCTTATGGTAATTTACAGTCAGTCTACTGCAAAGAAATCCTGGCCATAAGCACAGTAAAAGTAGGCGATGATTAGGCAGAAGATATTATCTATATATTTATTTCCTATACTTAGATATTTATTTTTTTCTTAGATATTAAATTATTTATCAGAAATCATTCAGTGCTGAGCCACAATGTTTCCTTAAACTGTTGCCAAAACAGACTATTATACGAGGCATAACTAGAGATCCTCAGGATAAATCATTACTGGTTTTAATTAAGTTAATGTTGATTTTAGGAGCAACTTACAGTAATTTACTTTGATGGGTTTAACCCTCAGAAAAAAATTAAATAAAATAAGTTCTGCTCTCTAGGTTTTTCCGATACTTTCAGCTGCATTTCACAGTGTTCGTCTTTAGTTGGAGTTTGGAGTGTTCATAGTTGTCATGGTGTCTCAGTTAATATCAAGTGACCAAAATACAGTTAGTCTGTCGTGCCAATGGGACCTTTGCTAATAAAATATATTTTTAGTAGTTTTTATTGACTGTATTTCAAATTATCTTTCACTGACATTTATTGCCAGTAATCTCTGAGTTTTGGAATCATCTTCCTTCTCCAGATCAAACAGCTGTGCAGCCTCTCTGACAGAATATTCATAAGTTACCATAAAAACTTTTTTTGGAGTTGTGTGTGTTGCAAGTTTTTGTGTGTATGCTGAAGGTGGAAAGGCAGTAATAAAATATTAAAATTGATACAGCAACACCTACTTAAACATTGTGGGATTTACCCTGGGAGGATGGCAAGAAAAAAAATGCATTCAAACTATTAATTGGTGCTTATTATTACAAAAATGTCACATACTGACTTGCTTTGTCTTTTATTAAATGAAAAAGGATCCTTGCCAACATACAGACATGCAAACAACAGCGCTTCTATAAATGTGATTGGCCAATAGCAGCATGGCAGGGTTCTTGATTAATGCAACACTGGGTTGTTCATCCTGCTTTGAACCTCTCACACAGAGGCATTCAATCATGATTGTTTTAATATTTTCCTGCTTAGTTGTCTGCTAATAAAATAACCATCGGACCAGTAATTATCACACAGTAATAATAATTAAATCTTGTGCAACATGGGAAACTTTGTCTAACAAAACCAAATGGCAGTTTACCAGCAGTAGCTAAATTCTTCTTTGAGATTTATTTTCAGTATGAAATGAAAAGACATTTTACACATGCAATTTCAAAACCTAACACACTTGGAAAATCTTGCCTTGGGTGTACATGCATACTCCTTTGTCAGCTGCCTTGAGGTTACAAATGTGCAAGACTGCATGTTCTAGACCTCATTGTAGTCCATTAATATAATAAATGAACACCGCTCCACACATGTTGTTTATCATACACATTTCAGTGAGCACAAGAGGCTGCAGTCCAGCTGAACAAACCTTTCCAGCCTTCTCAGAATATTTATAGTTCTTGCAGATACTTTTGTCAATTTATCCACCCGAGGGTATTTATCAGTACATACATTTTATGTTTATCCTAGAACAGTCTGTTTCTTTGAAGAAGGTTTTTTGGCATGACAGGTCATTTAATGTTTCCAGAATTAAGACAAAAGACATTGTTATATGGTATTGTTGCATTAACATTCAGCCCTTTAGTATGCTACATTGAATGCCTATTGCTGCCATTGGTTATAGAATCTATCCCTGACCTTTAAATGTAATTTCATGCAAAATTCAGCAGCTGGATTTCTCCTATACCAACTGTCCCTCTGGAGGACCTTTTTCAATGGGTACTCGGTTTAGAGTAATCATTCATAATCCCCTTTTCTCTTACACTCTGTGATAAGATGCAGTGTATACTTGTACAAATTATTAGTTTTAATGAACATATAACAAAAAAAAATGTAGATTCCATGTGGGTGATTTTGTCCATTTTGATTTTGTCTTTTTGTGGTTGAAGAGGCAAATTTTATTTTGATACTGCCATTCTGAGGACATTATGCAGGGTCCTTACAACTTCAAAAGTCTGTGGGAGGGTAAAGACTTGGTTTTACAGTTCGGGTTGGAACAAAGTAGATTAAGGTTACGGAAAGACTTGAACATAGGCATTCAGGTACTTGAGTCTGCGATTTGTCAATGAGTGTTCTCACAGCCATAGCATAAATACATGTGTGTAATGGAAAATGATCAAAATAAAGTCAAACACAAGATTGCACATGTGAATTATAAATCAACAGCATCCACCTGACATGCAGGCAAGAGTCAACCCATCAGACTTGCTGACTTCTCCTCAGACTGTCTTGAGGGGCCTGATCACTTGTTTAGTTTTTTTTATTTGAGCAGGCTGCTACATTGTTGGGATGTCTGGTATTTAATTAATGAAATGGATATGAACACCTGTGCAAGCATTCATTAGTGTGTCTATTTAAAATCACCGGATACTAAGAGTTGCAAATTACACGTCATGTTGTACTATGCTCTGAATTAGCCACTGAAGTGTGCAACTGTCTGAACGAAGTATTGTCTTTGGCACGCTAGTGGTGTAAAAAGAGCTTCTTTGGGTTTGGGCTTATTTTTGTCATCCTTGCTACTCATTCATTTTAAGTATTCAGTGTGAGCTGTAAATTTGGTTGAAAAATTGGGTTGTATATAAAAACAAAATGTACTTACTTTACTATAGCAAAAACAGACCACATAACCCTCTATCTAGGGAGACTGTTCATCAGCATTTACAAGATCAATTTTAAAATACAAAAAAACATGTTTGCTTGGAATATTCTTCCCTCACAAAACCATCTGTGCTATGTGCTGTCATGTATTATAGAACGTTTGGCAAAGCATGTGATGCAACTTCAGTAAAATAGATATTTCACATCAGGAAAGTATACAGGGCTCTGATTATAAATATCTGCAAGGCTGTAAATTGAGATGGCTGATTACCAGTATTATCCACTGCATTATGCTGCAGACACCCTGAAAAACTCAACATCATAGATGAAAACCAACATCTAAATGAACCTGTCTGCTGACCCTCTCAAAAAATTCAGTGCCCTTCTGCATCCTCAGAATTCACATTTCGTTGGTATAACCATCACCAATAACATCAAATATAGTTTTTTGCGTTAACAATACAGGTAGTTTGAAATCTTTGATCCATCCATTTTTGTAGACTTATCATCAAAGCCCCCTCACATCCTGCATTAACGGCTGTTCCAGTTTTGCCTTTAAAAGTCAAACAGTAGTTTGTTGTTCACTGTGCCGGTCACTTGACCTTGGTCAGTTACTTCCATTAAGGAATCTGAAAACAACTGCGTTTCTTAAGAACACTGAGTGGGCCTGACTATTGATACAGATATGGTCCATCGAGTGACTGAACAGAATTTTTTAGTCAGTGCCCCATGTTTTAGTGTTTGATGAACATAGAAATTAAATAGAAAAACTACATAAACAGAGATCACTTGTGTTAGCTCTGGCAGACCAGGTATTAGCAGATGTCGGGAGTTTTTAACTTTTTAATTTGTATCAGGAGAATAAATGTTGTATAGGTGTATAGGATTTCAAAGAGGTCTCTTTCCTAGCCATTATGTGTTTAATGCATGATATAAACTAGTTGTACAATGGTACAGGCATTTATAAATGCTGTTGCAAAATTACACTGAAGTTCAGCATCATGTGACGGCTTTTAAAAAAAGGTGTAAAACACTGAACAGCAGGAAAAATGTTATTTATTGAGACTAATTTGGCTATTGGAAGCCTATCACTTAAAACGATTCACACTCAGACAGAGATTTAGTCAGATGAAGTCTGACCATGAAGTGACCACACCCACCTGTGATGTAGCTTTGTACTATATTGGAATAAAGTATGTCATTGCTGCACTAGATCTGGAAAGAAGACACAGTAGCCACGACTAGCTGACAGAGTAGAAGTATTATTATGATGCATTTATTTTTGTGACCATGACTCACTCCCTGCTCATCCACCACAGGTGCAGCCACCTGTTCAAATACATTGCATTATTTCCAGCAGATCAAATCCAGTTTTTTTATACAGTGCCAAATCACAACAAAAGTCATCTGAACACACTTTACATCGTAAGGTTTAAGATCTTACAGAACTACATGGAAAACACATACAACTGTTAAGAATGATAAAGAAAACACAACAAATTCTCTTTGAAAAATCATGTGACAGTGGAGGTCTCCAGCAGAACTAGGGACAAGGTGGGCGGCCATCTGCCTCAACTAATTGGGGTGAGTGAAAAGTGTAGAGAGAAATGAACAAGCAAGAGACAAAACACAGTTAGTAGCGCCAGTAACTGCACACTGGAAACCTACAGCTCGGAGGCTGGGGATACCTGCAGAAAGGAGCAGAGTGAGGGAGAAAGAGATGAAGCTGGATAAATAAAGACATTTTACTTTGGAAATTCTAGTGGAATTTATAGCTTATATGGTACTATGGTATGTGTTCCTTCAGATATAATGGAGCTTCATCATTAATTGCTTTGTATGTAAGGAGACAGATTTTAAATTCAATTTAAATAGTTTAGATTTTATGGAAAGCCAGTTGAGAGAAGTTAATGTAATATGAAATACGATTTTTCCTGTTAATTGCAGTCAGAACCCTGGCTGCAGCATTTTGGATTCACTGCAGGTTTTTTAATGTTATTCATGGCCTACATTGTATGACTTCTTGGTAGTCTTACATTTTGGTTGTTATGCTCATATTATCAGTCTCATCTGTGAGATCTTTATCATGTTCTAAATCCTCCTCTTAATTAGCTGTTAACATAGAAGGGAATGTACAGTATGTAGGAATGCTCATTCTACAATCACTAACTAGATATAGGGCTGGTTTATATAATAACAACATTAGAAGGCTTAATATGGGCTGGGGAACTCACCAATTTAACAACTGGTAAACACTATCGCCAGTGGAACCAAAACCAGAACCAAACCATTTTAAATAAGGATTCATTCCTCCACGTTTTATAGACCTCAGTTAAAAATGTTTAAAAAGTTTATTCTATTATATTTATCTAGAGAACATTCTAGAGAACGTGTAAAATGTACTTTATGGTTTTTTGCATATGTGCGTTTGTGTTATAAGTGCTCACAGTGAAGACAAACACAGTGATTTTCAAGTAGTTTTCTGTGTTCAGCAGGAGATAAATGTTTTTTGAATTTTGGCCCACTCTTTGCAGAATTTTTTTAATTTGACCACACTGGAGGTCGAATGTTTAAAGTCACATTCTTCGACAAGCCATTTAAAGGTGGACTTGCTGGTGTGTTTCAGATCATTGAATTATGGCTAGTCGTCCAGGTCCTGAAGCTGCAAAGCAGCCCCAGACCATCACGATACTACCACCATGTTTGACTGTTGGTACAACCCTGTCTCCCAAAAATTATGTATGTATACAACTAAACTGCCATTTCCTTTTTTTTGCAAAGATAATTATAATAAAATGTATTTTTGTGAATGAATGACATCATACATTTCTTAACGCAATGCAAATTGCAAGGATCTGGTGGGGTGAATAGCACACAAGCTATGTTATGTTAACAGAAAATGTTATCCAGTCCAATCCAACATATTTTTGAATGCAGTTTAGTTGTATATTAATGTATAGTTTTGGGAGGCTGGATTGGTTGGTATGATGTTTTTTTTATAAAATGCTTTGTTAGTTTTACCGGATGTAACGGGATACACACCTTCCAAAAAGTTCAACTTTTGTCTCATCAGTCCACAGAATATTTGCTCAAAATCTTTTTGGCAAATGCGAGAGAAGCCTTTGTGTTGATAAATGTCAATTGTGTGTTTGTGTGTGTAAGTAATTGTCACATTTAAATGACCTGAATCTTTTAAGTGTGACAAAAAATATATATATATTAATAATATTAATTCAGAAGGGAGCAAATACTGTTTCATTCCACTGTACATTATGTAAACATGGTATTTGCAAATCTTCATAAATGGAGCCTGGCTCATTTTTGAGTACAAAAGTAGAGAGACATTTGACTGCATGTTTTAAAGACTCTGGAGTAGAACTGAAATTGATTTTTCCACATACTGTATAATTTTACTATTTCAGCAGGGTTTATTTTATGAATACAACTTGAATAGGAAATGGTTGGCTGTGTTGCCAGTTACATTGATAAGTTGGTGCGTGATTGTGAAAAGCTGGTGCAAATGACAATTTTATGCTTAATTTCTCAACAAATCAACAACAACAATCTGCTTGAATTTGTGTGATGTTTTTGTCTTGCCAGAGGGGAATATGCCATTCTGTATTTTTTTATCCTTTCATCACAGCTTTCTACACCAGTCAGTATTTTATTCTTCACACCTTTTTTCTCAGGATTGATTCATCAGCACATAATGCTTAATTTGTACATCAGCCCACTTAGAAGCTCCTTTGAATGCAATTCTAAATATTCAATCAAAAACCAACAAGCACAAAATGAGGAAAAAGGACTGGTGAACTGAAGCTTTCACTTTGTGGCTTATCTTTAATCTTAAAGGTCATGGATGAACTGAAGACCCAGAGCAACAAGAATAAGAGATTCTCCTGACATTGACACTCATATAAAGAGACATAAGAGCCAAGTGGGAGGGAGTGAGGGAGGGTTGAGGCTAAGCCAGCTCTCCCTGCTCTGCCTTTGTGAAGAAGTGAAGACACTGTGAGAAGCTTACAGCCTGAGTCGTGTTGAGAAGAATGCAAAATCCAGAGTGACAAACACAGCATCATGACCCCTAACATAGTGTGAGCTTTAGCCATTATCTGTCTCACTTTATCATAGCCATCAGCTTATGATCCTGTGCTCTTCAGTTTCCTAGCAGAATTTATCCAAATGTTAATGGTTTTGGCCGCGTAGCAGTGGCAAAAGAACCTCAGTGTTGTCACTGGCTCAGCCAAAATGTGAAGTGGAGGGCCAAGCCTCTGCAGAGCAGGCAGCTACTTGGGGAGAGTAACACTCTCTGAGTGAATAGAGCCTAATATTACACATGACATATGCAAATAGCATGTATCTAATTATGCAAATAAGATGCAGCAACAAAAGAAAAGATGACTTGACAGCAACAGGCATAGCCCTTATAACTTTAGTTTAGTTAGCATTAATTTGTATACTGGGACTGTATTAGTTTAATATTTGCAAGTAAAAACAATGACGTTTTAGTTTAGTTTTAGTTGCACCTTTCTACATAATGAGTCGAATTTTTTGTGTCAACATTAAATTCTTTTATTATTATATATTTTTTTATTATTCAAGGCTGCAATTTATGAATATTTTCATTAGTGATTAAGCGATTGATAATGGCCCATAAAATAAAATAGTAATAAAACAGAATTATAAAAAAGCAGTGACATCTTCTCAGGGACTGATGAGGTATCAGATCACTCTGGACTGATCAGATCAGAGTTCCAAAACCCAAAAAATTAATATGTATGATAATGGAAGACTGCAAAAAGTAGCAAATCCTCAATGTCTGTAAAGCCTGGACATTGTCTCCTAAATTATGTAAGAGCACTCTCCTCCACTACTATCTAAACTAAACTGAAACCAAACCAAACATCTTCATATGTTTTCATAAATATATTTGTGTAAATTAGAATACAATAAATAAACTAATCCTTGTTGCTATTATTTATTTTGTTCAAAGGCAAATAACGAATTATAATTCTGAGTTTTGATAAACACATAAATGAGACATTGGTAAAATAGACATGTATAGCTTTGATAGAAGATTTTCTCACTACTATCCATTTAACATGACTCATTTTAACAAAGTCTGGCCATTGATCTATTTTTGGCCCCATTCAAATTGAAAAATGCAGATGAGATCATTAAAGCCTGGTCTATGATGGAATTGTCTCTCGTGCCCGGCGTATAATTTTCCTCTATTTGTCCAATTTGGGAGGAAAAGGGGGCTCATCAAGCCTACGTCACATTTATTACTTCTAACTATGGAAGCACATTGTACAGGTCTACAAAGTAAGATGACAGTTTAAATCAATTTCATAGTGATAAAAGCCATTGTCACTAATCCACAGTGTTCCAATATTCCAACCAGCATGTGTGTTCATTGTGTCTGATATCTTGTCTTACACTGGGTATTTACTGTGCTACACTGATTCTGATTTAAACCATTTCTATGTTAAAATGAGGTTCTGTCCCACCTGTGCTGTAAAGTTATTAAATTCTATCATTGTCTTTTTAGTTTTTGAAAATCAGCCTGCCATAAACTATGCTGTCATATGCTACAGTATAAGAGAAAAAACATCTAAAAATAGATATAATAATAATATATAGTATAATAATAAATATTACTTACCTCTCTAGCAGCAGCCATTATTTAGCTTTTTCATTAGTAGGTATTCCGATTGTGTTATTATTATTTTAGGCCACACTATCAGTCAGTGGCAAAGATGGATGAAGAGAAATATGTGCATCTTTGGGTGAATAAAATGTCACAGATAGCTTTAAAATACACAGTTTATAAACATCATTCAAGAACAGCCATAATAACAGCTCTTCGAGACTGCCCAATGTATCATGCTTTTTAACATCTAATTTAGATTATCAGGACTTAAAGCATATACACATCTTTCTGCAAATGACCATTTTTACCATTCAGTTACCATTCATATATGTGCTGAATTAAAATTATACATTCAACTCATAATTAATGCAAGTCTTTTATCAGCTTTCATAACATGCTTACGAATAGCTAACAAAAGTAGTTCCTTCAATGTCAAACTAAAGGTTTACCTGTTAGATTTTTTTCTAATAAACAAAAAAAACATATCTTGAGATAAGCCATGAAAATAAGTACAGAGAACCTCTTATTAGACATTGTCTGTCTGTTTGTGAGATGCACTACGACCTCTTTTTATCACACATCCTCTCATGTGCCTCTCATTTTCTCCTCTGAACTTGTGTTCCCTAACCAAGTGCAACGGATTAGCTACTGCCAGTCTAAGCTCAGTTAATTAATGTCATTGAAGAGGATGGATGCGCTTTGAACAAGTGAGTGACAGCACAGACTGCTGAAACAGAGTTGACTTGTTCAAATTTGGTGTTACTGTTACAGATTAAGTATAATATCTTTTCATATGATTTAGTCAAATTGTTTCATATTTAATTTTGTGCTTGGTTAAATATTAGAAACAACATAAAAATGATTTGGGGGTCCCAAAACTAAATCATAAAAGACAATATAATGTATTAAAACAATATTTAAAACATGAACCAAACATCGCCAAACATTCTTTAATTCAGATTTATGTCTTCTTATTACTTATCAATACATTTTATTTAGATTAAACTTAGATTAACTTCCTTGTCTTTACTCAGTTCAGATAGAATGTGAAAACATTCCCTAAAGAGACTAACTGACTGAACCAAAGAGGTTATAAGGCCATATAGTAAGTCTGAAGAACACTGAATAGGCTGCACACTGTATAATGTGCAACCTATTCAGTGCTTATTGTACATTAGTAAGTGGTGAGCTTTTAAAGGCCACAGTAATGTTTTCACCCTTCCAGAAAGGACACTTGTTTCTTTATTGTGTATCATGTATCATTTATTGTGTGCTGAGGCAATATAATATCTTAGTAGATGTTACTTGGTAAAGATACTGTGATAGAGCCATTTTGTTCCTAGAAATTAACAGTTTAATATTGTTCTTCATTTACCTTCTAAAGCGTTTAACTAAATGGTAAATATACAATGAATAGGGATAATACAGTTCTATCTTCCAAAGGATAGCTGCACATCACTGTGCAAAACAAGGGCAGGTTCATGGCCTTGGACCCCTCTGGGTAAGTGTCTTTTTAAAGACATTATTTTATCTCTGATCTATTATACAAATCACCTTGAAGAAAAACAAGAAGATGGGAGACAGAGGGTGTGACATGCAGCAAAGGCCTCTGACATGTTTTAAATCCAAGATATACTGTGTTGCCAAAGGTATTGGGACATCCCTCCAAATCAATAAATGCAGTGCAAAAAGCAAGGTCCATAAGGACAGGAATATTTGCATATGTCATGTGGTTTGGAGAAACTTGACTGGCCTGCTCAGAGTCCTGACCTCAACAACACTGGAACACCTATGGGATGAATTAGAGTGGAGACTGCGAGCCAGCATGTGGAAAGCTTTCCTAGAAGAGCTGAAGCCATCAAAGTTTATGCGTGTGGAAAGGCAAGTTTCCTAATACTTTTGGCAATATGTGTATTACTGTATATGGCCAGCACTGATATGTGCTAACACAGCTAACACAAGAAAGATCTTTATCATCCAATTTCACAATTGCCCTGTGTTCACACTGTGTGCTTAGTGATGCAGAAGGTTATGTGCATACTTCATCCTGCCTGTTATTGTTTCGCAACCCTTTGATGAATTCATCATCATGGGATCATAAAAGTTATGTAGTTGTGTCTGTTTGCTGAGTTGTTCACAAGGATTGCTAAATTATGCACACAAATTACTAAGTTAAATTCAATTCAACTTTATTTATATAGCACCAAATCACAACATAAGTCATCACAATTCACTTTACAGTGTAAGGTTTTAGACCTTACACAGAATATATAAATATGGAGAATATTTATAGAAAACCCAACAATCCCACTTGAGCAAGCACTAGGCAGCAGTGGAGAGGAAAAACTCCCTTTAACGGAAGAAACCTCCAGCAGAACCAGGCTCGGGTGGGCGGTCATCTGCCTCGATCAGTGTGGATGAGTGGAGAGAGGAAAGAGAAAAGAACAGTAGGCAACAGAGATCAAAACAACAACAATAAACTGAGAGCACAAATTAAGTAATCTTAATTAATCTTAATTTCTGCTCTTCATTTATTGCCTTTTTTTTGACTCCCAGTAACTAAGCTCTATGTCTTCTGCAATTACACATTGCCTATGTGACATATGG
This sequence comes from Ctenopoma multispine, assembly GCA_034779795.1. Lineage (NCBI taxonomy): Eukaryota > Metazoa > Chordata > Actinopteri > Anabantiformes > Anabantidae > Ctenopoma > Ctenopoma multispine. The sequence continues at coordinate 15,895,238 of JAUYWH010000018.1, read as the reverse complement.
TAATTTGTTTATGATGGATCTTCATCTCATATTGTATAAATGTACAGTGTTATCTTAATTTATTCATATTTATTTTGATATTTTGTAAATCAGGGTCAGCCAACAGACTTCAGGGATGTCTGCGCATTGGGCTATTTCTGTCCATGTCACCATGCATAAAAACAGATCTTACGGGTGAAGTGTCCACATCTGCACAGTTGTCCACAATTGTTTGCCTTCTGCACGTCAAGAAACAACAAACTTCAAACAACTTACCAACTTTATTACAGCATGTTTTGGGCCATGGTTCTAATTTATGACAGACACACATGACTGAATAAACGTTTTATTTACTGTATTTTAGGTTAACATTTGAAATTCCGGATGCAGTGTAGAATATTGTGACTTCCGTCCTCTCAGTAATGTTTATGGAGGTGTAAAGCATATAAAAACCTGACGTTCAGATGGTTTCCAGCGTGCTGAATACAGTTAACCTATAAACTATAGTGGTTCAGTGGCTTTTTTTGAGCTGCCAGATATGGACAGACTGACTTTGCAAGCAACTGTAAAACACTAAAAACAAAAGGCAGAAAATCATGAGCACAAATTAAGTAAAGTGTGCCCACAGATTACTTCATTTGTACTCTCAATTTAGTAATCCGTTCACACAGTTTAGTAATCAGTGCCCTCAATTTAGTAATTTGTGTGCACAATTTAGTTTTTTTCTCCCATGGCACCTCCTGGGCTCTGTAGCGTACCATGCAGATACATGCCGGATTCCTGATGCCAGTTTCATGCTATTACACTGACTAACAGTAATGTGCCAAGAAACATATCTGACATCTGGATGCAAATATTTATTTTATTTTAATTTATTTATTTTTTTATTTTATTTAAAGAAAATTCTTCCAATATAATTTGTAGATGTCAAGGATACACACAATGTATTTACCTTTATTTACAAAAAAAAAAGCACTTGGTACCTTTTAAGTATAAGCAGCTAAAACGTCAGTGGTTCATTGAAGTCAAATTCTGAAAGCAGGGAATTAACATGGAAGTTAGCATAGCATAATATCTGTCAGCAAGTGAATACCTCAAGTAACTGTAGACAATGTGTTGGTTTATACTGTTAAATCTAATCCAGCAAATAAGTGTGACCATAATCTTTCCATTCAGAAATAAGTCTGTTTAATCCTGTTTCATGCCTAATTAAAGTCAGCACATGATGCCCCTATCTTACCACACTGTTATGCAAATGGACACTAAAATTGCATTTTCATTCGCATTTAGCTGCAAGATATGACTATTTTTATGCTATTGATATTCATGGGCAAGTAGACCTATTGCAGAAGATTCAGAAAATAAATGATTAACCCATTTCAAAAGGAATGTTTCCTTAGGGAAAAGTGGCTTCCCCCAACAACAATAACAGTAGTAGTTTCTTCTTTACACAAGTAATCTGAGAAAATTTCCATTTGTGACTTTACATAAGTGATAAAGATCCTGAGCCAGCAGAATGCAACGCATAAAGACTGGTTCTTTTTCAATGCAGAAATGAGACAGGGTCAAACTGAAAGAGAACCCAGCACATTAGGCATTGTAACAGATGGCAGAATTTGAGAGGCCAGGTACCAGGGAGCATAGCAACGAACAGTTTGATTGACTGTTTCACTGAAATGGCACAATGAGTAAGAGCTGAGTTGTGCCAATACAAAGACAGGGAGAAAAGTGCCTTATTCTGAAGAAACATTCTGAAACTATCTATCTGAAAGGAACCACTGAATTTGTATTTGAAACTTGAAAAAAGAAACACACACTTTTGGTGGCATTATATTAAATGCTAGTTGTAAGTTTTCCTTTGATAGAAATGACAAATCCCACATTTTCACTTTGGGAAGGCTAAACAAAGACTTTAACACTGAATTTATACTTACTCTTTGAATGAAATGTGTATAACCCAAATCCTCGTATTTACCTAGTGTTTTTTGTGTCCATTTTCTTTTCTGTGTTATGTATGTCATATAGAAATAAAAAGTAGCTTTTGGATATGCTGCTTGAAGCTTGTCCTGAAATCATTTAGTTCAAACGTAGAGTATGATCAGCCATGCGATGATATTTTATTTTTAGTTTCTTGTTGTTCCAGTTCTGTTTGCTCACAAAAACAATTTAGAAAAGCCTAATTTCCTTTTACACTTATGTTACAGTAAATGCCCAAATTTAAGTATTCAGTAGTTAACACCCAGCTCTCAGTACTACTAGTTATTAGACAAGGCAAAGATGGCACTGGAATCAAATATAGTAACTGGATAATTATCTAACTACGGGTAGAATAAAACCACGTATTTTCTGTGGTCTTCCTGTCACTTTTAAGAAAGGCCACAGATGCCCATATGCATTCTTATCAAATGAGGGTAAAGACCTCTATTAACCTCGGTTCATTTTAGTCCTTATTCAGATTGGTGGTATTTGTAGGGATGGTAGATTATTTCCCTTTCAATGTAGTATAATGTGGCATATTTCATGAAAAGCTATGTAAATGGCCTGAGGATTGAAGATGATTTTTGTACTCAGTATGATAACAAGTACAATTATAAATTTGATGTGAAATCCAAATATTCTGGATAAAGTCCAGAATATTTGCCTCTTACATGTCATATATGAACACATTTAATGAATGTTATTTTATTGCCATTTGTCTTGAATTTCATTGAACATGACTTCGATTAAAATACGGTTTTGGTTATGTTTCCATTGCAAAAATGTTCTTTTCAAAGTTGTCCTTGGTCCCAGTAAAAGCGCATGTATGAAAGATATATAGAGGTGATCTGTGGCTGGCGTTTACATGCTTACATCAAGATTGTCCCTTTGACCTGAATGCCTCTATTAGCACTGTGCCGTCTGTCATCTCACTCGTCAGACAGGATGTCAGAACTTTAACCATGTGGTTCTGATGTAATTTTATATGCATTCTTTAAATGGTGCAGGCTCCCAAGAGTGTAAATCACACGCAATTGAAGGAACCATATACAGTATATTGTTGTAAACATGATCTTTGTTCAATAAAAACTATATTATATGAAAGACAACTATCAAACAATCAATTTTACCTCATTTGATGGCAATATTGTAATAGTGATATCGTTTGTGTAGCCTGGACCTTATTGTTTTAGGTTTATCTTAACATCTTTTCTTATAATAGCCCCTGAGATAAAGGATACAAGTGATGTGAGTACTGCTGGTGAAAGCTTTTCTGACTGTAGTGGTGAATCAATGCATTAAGGAAATTAAATATATGCATACACATTCTTATATATTCACTTTGATATGTAACTCTTTTTGGTAAATTTGGTGCTTCACTATTTGAGTCACTGCAGAAAACACACACACGCAGCTGTGGATTAAATGCACATTTCAAGGGTACAGAAACATTGTCATCTTCCTCACCATCACCCGAAATCTAGTTGATCTAATGACATACAGTAGCGTCTAGTATAATCATTATACAAAAGATATGGTTTAGCTGAGAGGCTAGTTACATATTCTAATTTGTCCTACTTGAAAAAGTAGTTGCTAGATGAGGTTCTTCTCTAATTTTTGAAAGCCATTATGACTCCCATTTGAAAAAATTATTATTTCCAGCAGGCAAATCTCTGATCAGCCTCCCGATATATGTTAAAATTTTGTACTGTTTTTAATGCTTTGATCCTGCAGCAATTATAGTCACAGTCTTGTCTTAATTGCTTCATTAAACCTACCATTCCCTATGTCTTGAAGCAGTAGTATAACAAATGCACTGGAATGCAAATTGCAATCTGTGCAAATCCTAATCTAGTCAATCCATTGGACTGTACACACTAATTTTTTAAGGTAATGCAGTATTATCTTAAATTGTCCATTTCTTAGTTCAAGACTGACTTTTTGTAGTATAATGTGTTACCTAATCAAGGATATCTCAAAAATTCTTAATAAGTGCTGAATTGTTTCCAAGAGGTTATAAGAAATCAATAAAAGAGTGTCTTTTGTGAAACGCCTCTAAACTCAGAGCACTCAATTACCCGCTGAAGCAATGTCAAATCTGCTGTTGAGGTCAGACAAAAAGCTGCTTGCAGCTTGTAAGTGAACAGAAAATCATGGTCCTATAATGTGTGTGTAGGCTGGTTCTTTGCCTGAGGAGGATTTGTGGAAAACTAGCAACAACTTCAGAGACAACATACCCAAACAAAAATATCCACGAGAGACAGTGGTGCTATCCTGAACTTATAAACTGCACACTTAATAAGACGTGTATGAGAGGAGAAATGAAAATTCAGTGGCAGAAAGGCTTTTAGAAAGGACACAAGGTTAACAAATGTTTATGAGTTTTTTTATTTTAATTACTTGTAAGAATGACTATGGCTCATTCCCAACTATGTAAATCAAAATATGTGTGGTATTACTGGAAGATGTGTCAAAAACTAAAATAACTAAGTCTTTACCATGTAGGTATAGATATATATTTAGACATTTTTCTGAAATATCTACAAAAACAGACTACTCTAGTGACTCACAAGAGACTGATTAAAAATAGAATGTGGAAATTGAGGCAGAGAGACTTTAACCCTACATTATGGTTTAATCTCCAAAATGTAACTTGAAAGCATCATTCAAGTTCATTCATTTATTGCTCGTGTCTCTAGAGACATCATCCTACTTTTTTTTCAAAAGCTGTGTTGTATTGTTCCTTTAAATCTCTTTTTACAATATACTACATATAAAATCCTGCAAAGTAAAAAATAGTAAAAGATAATATATTATCCTAGCAATGGTCATGTCTATGAACTTAGTGCCATATATTTTTCACTTACTGAGCGAGCTGTGGTAAGAAAGGACCTCATTCTATCTGCATGTTTGACTTTTCTTTGAATTTTATCGTGTCGGGTCTAACTGTGGCCAGTGGGTTTGCGTGAGGACCAGAACCTTGGGGAGGACACAGAAAACTGATGAAAGGATTGATAGATTATATTAAACAGTTGGTGAGGTATCAAATCGCTGTGGCAAATATGAGCCAGAAAGCTGACTTTGTCAACAACAAGGGCCCTGTAACTATCAGTCTGCCTGCAGAGACAGAGACAGAACAGTAGATTCAAATAGTCTTGCCTTTTCCAAATTGATAATCCAGCCGCCAGCAGGTTTCTCATCCAGATCGGAGTGGTGCACCAGCAGGGTAGTTAACCAGTAATCAAGTCACATCCGTCATCCCATTCTAAATTCTCCACCTCACACTCCCCCTCTTCTCTGCCCTCTGCCTGGCTTAACTCATCCTCTTGTGTTTTCCCTGAGTGACACTTGGAAGTTGGGGAGAGGCTTCACTGATTGGCCTTGATGTGAATCAGATGCATCTGCCTGCTTGTTGCCAGTTCCCAACTTCTCAGCTCTTGGTCAGGGAAGAGGAAACACGACGCAAAGTAACACAGCTCCTGGTAGAGAAGTGCTGTTTCTATTGCATTTTTTGTTAAATGCCTAATTACAGAAGACATTTCTCAATTGTGGTGGCAGTCAGAATTTTTTTATTTTATGATAGTAAATTTAATAAGGGTTTTCTACTTTTTTAAAGATGTAAACTTTAACATTAACAGTTTTCTGAAATTTGTCAGATTAGACAATTAATTTAATAAAGATAATTTTATTAGCTGAAGTCCTGTTTATTACACAAAACATTAAGTTTCAAGCAAAACAAGCAGAGGTGTTATATCAGACATGCCACATAATAAATGAGGCAAATGTTTGACCGTCATAACTACATTGTTAGTAAGACACATGGGTCAGCCATTCATAGCCTGGTGGGGATGTGTGAGGTAAAACTCCCTGCTGCTGCAGAGCAGGTCAGACACAAGGCTAATGCTGGTTGGATAATTGCCTGCTGGACACACGTTTTACCCAACAGCGCGTGCATCATGTTGACATTGGTTTAAAGTTCATATTTGCCAGCTGTGTTGTTCACATAAAACCTGATTACACAAAGTTGTTTTAAGAAGTGCTTTGTGTCATCCCATGGCTGAAATCCCCCATTAAACACTTACCACCTCTGCTAACCAGTTTCCTAGGAGAAAACACTGAAAATTCATAGTTACCATTAGCTAAAGATTTGATTTTAAGATGTAGTATGTTTATGCATCCATTAACATTATACTATGTATTATCTGCACTATACACTATACAGGAATGAGAAATCAAACAAATAAATGCAAAAAATGAAATAAAAAAATAGAAAGAAGTCTTAAAAACACACTTTATGATATTGAAGTTTACACACAATGGGAAAATGGATTAGGTTTGTGGCTTTTTGTGTTAAATTTGAGACTTTTGTCACAGCGTGCTGTTGCTCATACTATTGCTCTAAGAATTTAGAACAAATTCTGTGTTGAAGTTGTATTGTTAATGTCCTGAGCATGTTGCCACTGGTGTAAAAGGGTTTATTGTAACATTCTTCGACATTAACGCTCTATTACAAGTTGTCGTGAAATGTCTCTGAGGGAAAAGGTGAGGCTCTCCCGCACAAAAGGGGTTGCCTTATCGTCAGCATTAGCATTAAGAAATGATGTCTGACAGACTGTGCCTTTCGGAATAAACAAGAAAGTTCAAGCTCAATCTAGCTTGATTATAGCACAACAATCACTGAAGCTGGAGTCAGAGTGTTGCACAGCTTTCAAAAGCAAAGATGGGCAGAATTGCATTAGATACACTCAAATCCCAGATTTAATTGAAGCTGGCAACCGTAAGAGGTTCCTGGGATGCTTTTAAAACTGTAATTTGTGTGATATAGGTCCCTAGATTAGATATTCTGCCATGGAAAAACAGAATGAGTCACATCAACAGCATACATCAGTCTGAAGAAAGACATAGAAACTGAACATTAGCATCTCTATGGTGCATTGTGGAAAATACTGTACAGAGAATAGGAATAGTATATATAGGAATAGGAAACAGTGTGAACTAACAGTATCATTAGTAAAAATTAGGTTTGGCTCTGATCTGGTTCCCTTTCATTTAAATGCAGCTTTTACAGGCATTCTCTTAGTTTCACTGAGAAGGTTACATGTCACTGTGAAAAAGATTTGAAATGTACATGACAATGGAAAGATCAGAGTGAATTGTCTGATGAGGTCAATCCAAGCAAAAAATAGAGAAATACACGCTGGATTTACTAATCTCGTTTGAAGGTATAGCTGAGCAATACAAGAAAATATATTCTTTATATTCTTAAGTCAAACTGAAAACTGAAATTCTGTAGTTTTCCAAAAAAGAAAATGCATAATATCAGCATCATACAGTATCATCCAGTCTTGTATGTTTTCATGTATTTGTTAAAAAAGGTTTACATTTCTGTTGTGGATTTTGTATCAACAATTGTTGCTACTTTCTTTTGGTGTAATGATATTGACTGATGGAGTGCTGAATGTTGAGAGAACGTAATTGGCCTCTACTTATACATGAAAATGCCTGTGAGTAATCATTGAATTATTCATCTAATATGCTAAGTATTTCTATTTCTATTCCTTAAACCTCCCTGGGTGAAAAATTATATAACTTAATGATGAACAAATTAGAAGGAATCACTTCTCAAGATTAAGAAAATGGAGGGATGTTATATAATTTTCATACTGCAATTTACAACTACTGTAATTTTTATACAGTATGAACTGCTCAAACACAATACAAGAGTGCTAATAAAACTGGAGTTAAAATATTTACTTTGTAGTTTACATGATTAACATGAGGCCAAAGTTATTTCATGTGACCTTTACATCTACAGATACAAACTTAGCTGAAGACACAATCAATTTCTTCTCTGGATGCTCTCTTTTAAAATTTTTATCCCTTAATTCAAGCAAGAGTGAAAGCTGATGTGTAAAATTGATTTACACTACTTTAATTTCATCTGTCTAAGTAATGAAGGACTTGCACACTGCTCTTTAACTTATGCAGGTTTTTCAGTGTTGAATACTTCAATTAATTTTGAGTTACATGACCAGATTTTAATGTAAGCAATGCTTTTTATTTTGCTGCTCTATATATCATTATTCTGTTGGTATATATATTTATTGTAATTTATACTTATATTATCTCATATTATAGCCAGTTGTTCATTCAACTGAAATTTTAAAATACACTGTTTGTAGCAACTTCTATAATAAGACTGGGAAGAGAAACTAATCCTTTATAACTGCGTTGTGTATGTTGCTACAGTACAGCAACAATACCAAAGACAGCATCCAATAGTATGATTATATTTGTCAAAAACACAGAATTACCCATAATCATAGCAACGATTGCCATCAGTAACATGAAAAGGAACAAAAAAACTAGGTCTGCTTTCAAATACACACCCTTATTTTGTAAGTACCCAACAGTGTTCCAGACAAACCCAAATTTCCCCAGGAAAAAAAGCAAGAACAAGCTGAGAAGTAATTTTGGAAATGTGTGTGTGTATGTGTGGGGGGCAGTCTCCCAGAGATACATTATTCACACAAAATATACAATTTAAAAACTATTTCAGTGTTTGCACTATTTCAATTTTGTGCTGTATTTTATGAAATGTTTACGTTTATATAAACACACACGTATTATTCCTCAAATATTGTGGTGTTCAAGATCTATGCATCACTTTGACCTATATTGACAAATCAAAATAGTCTTCCTCGTCACCAATTGTTTCATTATATTCCTGCACTAAACAATTAAAGAAGATTTAGTGCCAGACATCCCCTGACATGCATGCAATTAATATTCCCTGCTGTCCGCAATGTTTATACAACAGTTGGTAAACATGACTGACTTTTGTTGCAGATGTAGGATGGTGGTCATGCTCTGCTAGACGAATATATTAATTCACTGACAGGCCCCGGGCACTTCCCCTTATTAAAACTATTTATTTGCCTGCCTAATGACATAATTAATCCAGCCTGAAATTGGAAGTACCACATAAACTGCTGTCTGCCCATAATCTGCATGATGGAAAATAAACTCCTCTAGCTGCTTGTTTCAGTGACTGCTGCCTTGTTAAATATTAAATATTTGACTTAGATCGGACAAGATCATGTACAGATACATTGCATGGTGCAGTAGCATATTTAACACTGGCATTACACTCACTGTTCGGAATATATTTTCTTTTTATAGTCTAAAACTTGGAAGCTGTGGTCACTGAAACATTCCCATAACATGTCTGTGTAATGTCACATGTAATGTGACAGTTTTAAGCATACGATAATAATACCTTAGATTTAAAATGTATTTATTTAACCCACCACCTACCCACTGCAAACCTTTTGCTAATTCTTAATACTGAAAAAGATAAACAGCAGAATGGAAAAATATGTTGCTGTCTCTATGAGTCACTTGTTTTTCCACATTCAAACTCAGTTTTGTTTAATCTCAACTCATCCAAAAACAAATTACAGCTAGTGTTATGTAATTTGTATTCACAGAGTTGATTGCATTCATGTAAATATATCTGATAATTATGATTTTGCAAATCAGTCAGCTTATCATTGTGAGATTGCTGAAATAACTGATTGGCTGATAGTGCTGTCATATGCAGGAGATAGCAAATAACACTGGGGGTAGACGTGGGCCACAATACATCCCAGCAGCACTTTGGGAGTAAATGCTAAAGGGATATAAGAAACTTTTTTGGCCTGAACTAATCTTTCAGGGAGCACTAAATGTTATCACATATGATTTAGATTTTTTGTGAGTATGGCAATGACAGCTACAAGTTGTATTTTTCGTAAAGGGCCAGACAACGTATTTGCCATTTTTAATAACATTTTTTTGTAATCGCCATTCAAAGCACAAAGACAAATAAGAGTGTTTTGACTAGTGTTTTAGTCATTGTGGAAAGTGACTTGTTTTGTTTTCAAGAAGCCCTATAGTTATGTAAAAATGAAAAACAGCACTGTATTTGTCATGGTTATTGGATGCCATGTGTAGCTGACATGTGGAATGAATGATTGATGGAGTTCAGATTCAGCTGTAGGTGGGTATTAAAATAACAGGTCTGGTAGTGAAGGGGCTTCCAAAGAAACTGAGCCCAGGGGAATCCCTTCATTTGTCCTTGTCTGAACTGCGGACTGTGTCCTGCAAATTTTCCAAAAATAGCAGTAGAGGGCTTTTGTTGGGAATGGAAGAGTGGAGGCATTAGATTATTCAACCTGCTTACACTAAGTTCCTAATTGGTAAGCAAATGGTAGGATGGTTGATGGTATCATCAGTGCCTTTATATAAAGTTTTATTGGTGTCTAGATATGTGGAACCATCTTTTCATAACTACTATCAACTTGGTTTATAATAATAGTTATTATTTTTAGTACCACTACTACTTACAAGATAGACAGGGTGAGCTCCATGTTCCATTCCAGCAAGTAAAATAAAACAAACTAGATAAAGAGTTCAAAGAAGGATACAGTGAGAAAAGCAACACAACCTGTTAATAAAAAGGTACATCAGATAGTCACTCAGTCAGTGAAAGATATTACCATGCAGATGTTACTCTCGAGTCTGATTCCGGTGGATACCAGGAATAGATTCAATAGATTATTATACCCTCTTTTATCATTTTCATGATGCATTTTCATGCACTACTGTTAGTTTATAATGAGCTGATGCCTTTTAACATTTTAGACGTTTAATATAAAGTATATTTAGTTAGTGTAGCAAAAACTATGGGTGGGACAAAAAAATTAAATTAAACACACAGGACATTGTATTAGTTTTACCTCAGGTAAAGCCATACTATCAAAATCTGACCTTCAGTATGTTAAATATCTATATCATACCACTGAATCTTGTGTTTTTAGATTCCCTCTCATTCGAAGGACTGAAGAGAGGCTTCAGTACTTACAAATGCCAACTACCATTAATACTGTACCACTGTATGTGGTGAATAGACACCTGAACTGGTGAATAGTTTGTCCAGAAAAGCTGTACTTATGTGTTATTCTATCTGCGTTATAACTTTATTTACAGGCCAGCGCTTGTCAACAATGAACCACAAGCCACTGCAGCTCTCTCTGTGAAGCCGAATGCCATAGCCTTGGCTTCCTTTATTGAGCCATTGCTTGGATGTTGACGATTGAGTTCAGTGGCGTTTCCTTTAGCCTCAGCAGTTCTATTTCACATTGCATGGTCAGCCTCATATAACTCAGAGACCTGCTGAGACTCCAAGGGTAAAGAAATATTTGTCCTCAATAATAAGATCCAATAAATGATGCCTCCCCCTCAGTCTGGGGCGTTTGATGAGTCTCATGAAGACAGGCAGGGACTGATTTCAAACTGCAGATGTCTGAAATGAAAGATTTCATTATCTCATCACCACTGCTTTATGGCCATGTGCCTGGTGGTGCCATTACTGATCATAAGCCTTTTGTCAGCATTCTGTTCGTCATTATCTCATTTCTCTGCTGTGAAAAAGGGGAGGTCTTTGTTTGAGAGGTGGCTGCTAGAACACTGGGATCTTAGGAGGTCATGGTGCAGTCATGCAGCTGTTTGCCATTTGTTTGTTGTAATGAGCAATTTAAAAAACATTAGGTAGTAAAAAACCTAGTTTATCTAAGAACCTTGCAATATACATTTTGCTGTGTCAGTGGGCCTCAAACTATGGGTCTCATTCATTTCACAGATACCCAAGAGCCTGTTCCATTGGGTAATGAATAATATGGCAGTCAGGGAAGAACCCCATCTTAGCCTGTTCCATGAACCTGCAATAAATTCCCACCATTGCCATATGGTGGCAACTCATGTGTGGAATTCAGTATGTCATGTTATTTATTTATTTCCCAGGTGTTGCTTTTCTATTAGTAATTTATATGTCATTGTGTATGATCTGCTGATGGGCTCTATGACATGGGGTGTGCAGGGTTTTGGAAGACGGCCCAGGCTGAAACAAAGCCATGGATTTAGAATAAAGTGCAGCACTCTGCTCTGTCCATGAGCATTTCATTTTTCACTTTGGACCATGCGAGGAATGGTCATTCAGATTCTGTTAAAAACTGCAAAGAGCTAAGTGAAAGACTTTATCACTACCAGCAAGTATTTAGCAAATAATTATTCAAGGATATCGAGTGCATATGCCTTGCTTGAAGCTATTTTTATAATTTGGATTTTCAATTATATAATACGTAAGCACAGATCATTATTTTGGTATTCTGAGTTTGGCTGTGAAGAAAAAAAAGATATATCTCCTTAACAAGCTACTGTTGTGTTGATGTGTCACAGAGCTCTGTCTGTTTCTTTACAGCAGATTTTAAACTCTGATTAGGTTTAACTCCTAATCAACCTCATCTTCTAAAATTATATGTACATATATGCTACTTATGAGCAACAGTAAATGTATAAACAGTAGAGATTAAAATTAAGCAATTTACATAAACAGTTTTTGGATTGGTCATGCTAGCGTTTACAGGACCACTTGTACTGAACTGCTACTCACAGCTTCTGCTAAAGATGCTAGTTGGCCACTTCTACAAGAGTGAAATTGGTTTATTCATTGTTCAGCTCTTTCTGTATTTTTTATTCAAATAATCATTCATTTTCCAAGCCGCTTTATCCTCGTAGGGGTCGCGGAGGTGCTGGAGCCTATCCCAGCTGACGTTTCGGGCGAGAGGCGGGGTACACCCTGGACAGGTTGCCAGTCCATTGCAGGGCCGACATACAGACAAACAACCATACACGCTACGGACACATCACACCTACGGACAATTCCGAGTCGCCAATTAACCTAACATGCATGTCTTTAGATAGTGGGAGGAAACCGGAGTACCCGGAGGAAACCCACACAGACACGAGGAGAACATGCAAACTCCACACAGAAAGGCCGGGTCGACAGGGAATTGAACGCACGTCCTTCTAGCTGTGAGGCGACAGTGCTAACCACTACACCACTGTGCCGCCCTTTATTCTAATATCAATTTTTTTTATTGTAATGACATGGCCAAAATAAAAAGGGAACAAGTGTATACAAGTGTACACCTTGTACAAGTTGATGACAGTTCTAGTATTGAGATTGCATTATGGTACCTCTTCTGCTCCTCACTGTGTGCAGAGGAAAGAGTGCATGGTTCTTTTGTGACTATTATATATACAGTTACAATTAGAGGACTCAAGGGATTATAAAAGTAATCAATTTTTTGGGCTTTATGGAAATCTAGGGCCTCAAGGCTCTTTTATTACTAAAGCAACGACATTCATATACACTTGATTTTAAAACAACTCCCAGAAGAGTTGTCATTGTTATCCTTCAGTCAGTAAAAAAAGAATGTTAAAAAGGAAGACCAAGTCATTAGGCTAGAGGATAAAGGCCAAGTCTTTCAGGCAGGCCAACCTCCTCTATTTTTTTTTACTAATGGTACATCAGGACTCTCAAACCCTTACTTTTGTACCCAGATTTTCTTTGTACCCAGTTCTGTAGTATGCCAATGGGGAATGCAGAATAACATTCAAAATATAAACAAAGACTTTTATTATAGCTGTAGTTCATGCAAAACATCCATTCACACCTGTGGGCACTTCAGAGTCACCTATTAATCTAACATGCATGTCTTTGGTCTGTGGGAGGAAGCCAGAGTGCTCAGAGAGAGCTCACGCACACACAAGGAACATGTAAACTCCACACAAAAAAGACACCAAGCCAACCCATGGACTCATGGTCCTTTTTGCACTGAGGTGCACTACACCACCATGCTGCCCCTCATGCAAACATGCTGTGAAGTAATATTTGCCTCTCTGGAAGCTCAGCCATAAGTGAAAAGAATGCCTCTGCAGGGACGTTCAGACGTTCAGTTTTGCAAAGAGAAAAACAGGATTTGACAAATGTGCCCTGTAGAATTCTTCACTTAATAATTGGATGGACTACATGAATATTTAAATGGTAATGCAGGGGCATACCACTGGTCAAAAGACCTATCTCCGTAAAATGAGCTTTCACTAAATTCACTAAATTGATTGAAAGGAATAAAAGTTTTTTCCCCTCATTCATTGAGGGACTGTGCTGCGTTGATATTAGTTTTCTCCCTATTGCTGTACCCTTTAGCTTTGACTATGATGCTTTTAATCCAGTCTAAAACACCTCTTTCTCCAAAGAGTGTCAATAAAGAGTGAATTCTCTAAGCTAGTGACAGACATTTAATAGTGAAATCTCGCTCTCATTCTCTCAACAGACAAAGCTATGATGGGCTGGAAAAGAAGCTGAAGGAAGTCTTCGGTGAACGAAGCACCATCCTCCGCCAGCTCTCCAAGACATCAAAGGAGCTGGACAGCATAAAAGGCAATCTTCAGGTTGGAATTTTACTGTTTGTCTTTGAAAGATACAGCAACTTTACAAGGCTTAGTAAGCCATGAGTTCTGGGCCAGAGGTAAATTTACAGCCCCTATTTTCAGTCATCTGATAACTAACAAACCAACAAACACTGCATTCTGCAACCCGCTGTCGTTAAATATTAATGTGCAAATGTTTTTCAATTTAGTGAGCCCACCCATTGTTGCGTATGTGATCTTGTGGGCTGCTGGAAATGCAGCTGCTGAATAAGAAGTTAGGAGGCAAGTAAACAGGGAAGTAAACTGCTACTTTCAGTAGTGCTAAAAAGCTTCACTGAAACAGAAACACACAGACAGGCGAGGACGCCCTCACCAGAGGACAGAGAGCACGCGTCGGAAAATATGTCACGTCAACTGTCTGAAAAGCAACTAAAATATCTGCATCCAGCGTGATGTATTAAATCTGTTGTAAACGCTGTAAACCTAAGCGAAGTGCTAGCAAACAGGTGTACAAGTGAATGTCAGCTTTTTCAGTTCTACATTTTAGATTGTGGAGAGTGCCGATGTTAGTTTCATTCTGGTACTCCACAGTATGTTTGTGGCTCAGGTTGTGCAGTAAATCGTTAGTGTTTCCACCTCCGCTGAATACGGAAGCCGAGAAAGGACATGTGTGTCAAAGGACATGTGTGCTAATACCGAGAAAATATCTTTCTCGGTATTTTAACAATTAATTTATCTCATTATCTCGAGAAAATAGGCCACGGGTATCTCAAAATAAAGGGATAAATATGGGAGTGTGGGACGGTTAATAGGTGAAAATGGCACTTTTTTACTTCACACATACAACATCTGCATTAAAAACTAAACCAAAACACAAATAAAACACCAAACACAATATTTTCTCTAATATTGGCAAGAAAAGTACTGGGGTTAGAACCCAGTACTTTTCTTGCCTAAACCCATCCTCACGAGGGACTTTGGTGTCAAAGTCAGGTCATGTCAGCAATGTAAATTTATAGGGGTGTTGTCTTTCTACCCTTTCTGTGTTTATTGTATGGCCAAACAACTATAAATGTTCCCCTTGTGTGTCTTTCTGTCATGTTTTATAGCATGTTTAGTGCTGGGAATTATCTGTTGGGTTCCACCGAATAGTGTTCATTTTCTAAATAATGTACCTTATTATACAGTACTTATTACAACTCTGTGAACATTTCACTAAACACAATTATATCTGTGTCAGTTACTGAACATCACTTTCACATCACAGTCAGTTTAGGTCAACTTCATTACAGCTACTGGCAATGACAAGAAATGAGCAGAAACTCAATTATACATTCAGATATTTTAATCATTTAGTATTTTCTGACACATTAGTGTATGCAACAGTGATCTTACAAAACATGCCTCCCTGTTGGACATTTAGATCTTGGGTGCCAGATTCTCTGCATTTCTGTGCAGTGCTCCCAAAACTGCAGTTTGAGTGATAGTTTCCTCGTGGCAGGGTGTTGATGTTTCTAAGCTTCAGGCAACTTTTGTGGGCCAATAGGCTTGTCGGGAAATCAATAATCAAACGATGATATGCACACTTTTTGCTGCATATGTGTGTGTTTGTGAGTCTGCACTCTGGCTACCATTTCCCCTGGGAGCAGGCTTTGATGTCTATTCAGTCCAAGCTACCTAGGCTGGCATCTATCTTTGCCCTGGGCCCCGTGCCAGCACGCTGGGCAGGGCAGAGGTTGGGTTAGATTTGTAATGGTGTGCTGTGGAACAAATCTATTCTTAGGGGGGAAAACATCATCTACATAAAAATCATCAACTTTTAAAAGAAAATCAAGTCAACAGGGAGAAACATTTAGTATTTCTGGAAAGATTTGATGGAGCAAGTGTTCATAGTTTTAACGAGTTGCCCTCCAGGTGCAGGTCAGCAACCCTAATAATTAAACTTTGTGAGGTGGGGAATTTATTCTTGGCAGCAGCTCCCGGGTGAGATCTTGTATAACAGTTAGTAAAGAACAAGGAATTTCTTTTTTGCCCTGCACCAAACTTTGGGCATTTGGAACTATTTGGACTGTACTTTATTTGGAAAATAACCTTATCAGGCCTTTAAACACAAGTTAAAAGAAACTGTTTTGTTGTTTAAATTCAATCTCACAATTACTTATTCTAAGAATGTCTATAGACGGAAGATTACAAAGTTGTCAGTTACAACAAAATTTGTATTATAATAGCACAATGTATATGTGAAAGACAGTCACTTAAGCGAGTCAGTGTTTGTAAGTGAGTATATTCACTAAGATGCATTTGTATAAATGATACAGTATAAGAAGACTACACACTGTATTTTCTAGTTTGTTAAACTTGGTCAAGTTTGGGGTAAAATGAAATGGGTTACTTTATGGCACAAAGCCATTGAAGTAGGATTAAGAGAATTAAAACCATATAAAAATCTCCAGTATCTGCTAATTTTAATTACACCTCTTGTCTTGTGGTCCATGAATATATTTAATATCTTTATTTTAAACTTCCTTCAAGTACTTGAACTGGACACTGAATTCATGAATTCAACTAAAATAAATGCAACACCTAAAAGGGACAGAAATGAAATAATATATTTTGATTAGTGTTAGAGGCAATCTATTCTATTTCACAACATTGTGTGGAAGTTGAAACCCATGGCTCTCAATTGGCTCTGAGCCATTTTCCGCATCTCTGGTCTGTCCTGGAAAATGGCCAGAATGTGTATTTGAAGATTTCTGTCATCCAAATATTAAACTGAAAGTGCATCCAAAATGTAAACTTTTTTTGAGACAAAACATCGACAAAACTACTTTTTGTGGCCTCATCTATTTTTGTAAACAGTAGAAATATAGCCCTTTTAACTTGTCAGTTCTTGACAGGTGATACAAATCACTGAAATCAAGGGGAGAAACCCAGAGGGAGAATTCAGGAACTGCATGCATAAATAGTAATACACAGTTCCAAACCTCTTATTGCTTCAACTTTAACATTAGCCTGAATGTGATACATTCTCTATTGTCAAAAACAGCTGTTGGCTTAGTTCTTTGTTCTTCGTCTCCTTTACAACCATATATGAAATGACATCTGGGACTGTGGAAGAGGAGAAACATCTCATCTGAGACAGGAGGAAGCAAGTGTTGTGGAATAATTGTTAGAGATATCACCTTGTAGCACAAGTAAGCCAAAAGCCATCTCTCCCTCTGAGTCCACATTTTCATAGGACTCTAGAAAATCCTGCTCAGCTCATAACAAGTAAAAAAATATCTTGAAGGGATTGAAGGGCAATCAGAGACCTGACTAAGCTATAATTACCCATCAGGCAGGTGCTTATGTGCCAGTGGAACGCAATCTTGGTGCCTTCCTGTACCCTTGTTAGAATTGATGTAAGACATTTACTGCCATATTGTTATAGGCTATACACATTTTTGTAGCATCAACACCATTTTACATATGTTACATCATTATATGTGATTCTCAAATACTTTATGATTGTTGTGCTTTTGAGATTACAGTATTCTATGTTTAGTTGAAGTAAATGTAGCGTGACTAACATTGTTAACACTGAAGCTTTTGAATGTGGCGTGAAGGAACTTGCTGCCTTGAAAACCTGAGGACATTTACAATACAGTTGAGTTCAACTGTATACAGAAAAAAATCTTATTTTGAAGTGTATCATGTAATATGCAAAAGTGTATTTCCTGGAAAAACCTTCCTTTTCTGTTTACTTTCAGTCACTGAAAAATGATGACTCAGTGGCCAAGAAGGATGTGCAGAGGATCCTGGAGCTCAGCCACAAACAGAGGTACAGTGAAGCATAATGAAAGACCTGAGATGTGCCATGCTGTTCACAAATGCCATCAGAATTTGTTAGAAATATACAATATAATAGTCACCAGTAATGGCTGATGAATTACTTTCACCATCAAACAAGTGGTTTACAAACAATAAATTATAATTGATGCATAAAAGATTGCTTCCAATCTCAGGTGCAGAACATCTCTATACAGTTGTAGGATCTAATTTGGGCACCGCCTTATTCATTTTTTTCACATAGATAGATCGGAATTAGGGGAATCAGAGATGGAGCTTGGATCATTAGTGCAAACAATTAACAGCATTTGGTAAAATACCTAATGTAAAAGCTGATGTACCATGAACACTTCAGAGGTACATTTTGTTAAGAAACATCTCTGAGCTTAATATGTTGATATGTTTGCTGGCAATGGCTGGTGTAAACTTAACATTACAGTGTTGAGAAAACTAATAATCATTTGCATCTTACTTCAGTATTTAGCAGATGCACCTTTGGCCGCAGTTACAGCACTGAGCCTGTGTGGAATAGTCTCCGTCGGCTTTGGGCACTGTGATTTTTACCTGTTCTTCTTTGCAAACTGATGTGTGTGAAATGTGAGTGAACAGCCCTTTTCAAGTCCATCCACAAATTTTCAGTTGAATTGACTTCTGGTCTCTGATGTGACCAACTCACAACATTAACACTGTTTTGAAACACTGTTGCTGGGAAACAAATATCCTCCCAAACTACAGCTCTTTCAGACATCATCAGGTTTTCCTCCAGGATTTCCCTATATTTTGTTGCATTCATTTACATTCACAAGCCTTTCAAGACCCACTGCTGAGAAGCATCTTCACAGCATGAGGCTGCCACCATCATGCTTCATGGTGAGGACAGTCTGTTTTTGAAATTAGAAATTGCCTCATATTGCCTGTATTGTTTTATTTTCATTAATCTTTTTTGTGGAATTATTTTGTCCTCATGGTGTAGTTTTTGGCCTGGCCACGTTAATCCTGTATTCATACTAGATTTAGCTTCAGTGATCTCTTTTGCAGTCAGTCACCTTTGTCATTTAAAGTTTTTTGTTAATTTACATTACATAAATTGCATTTGCAGATTCGTTTTCATTTTGACATACTAATGTCTTTGTATGGTGATCAAGGTTAAAAATAGTAAATTACATTTTTTTTATTCCTTTTCTCTATATGGTGATGTTTTGAACCATTCATCATGCCAGATATTTGAACAAAACACTTTATTGGAAATTTTATTTATAATATAGCTTCATGAAATATGAATAGAAATAAATTGTGTGGCTGTGGCTACTCCTGTTAACAAGTTTTTGACATTACTGTAATAATCATGAGTAAATGACCAGCAATCACAGTTCAATCACTTATTTTGGTGTCAGTTGAGAGTTTAACACTCAAAACAAATCTGCTTCATCTGGACTGTGTGGGTGCAGTCTGATTTTACTTACATTGGTCTGGCAACAAAAAGCATAATGCAATCAAAAAATCGTACTGTATATTTGAAAATGATGTGCCTTGCTTTGTGAAAAAGCACATCAAACATCTGTGAATTACTCCTTTATGTTTTTGCTTTGTGAAAAAGCACATCAAACATTTGTGAATTACTCCTTTATGTTTTTGCACGCAAGCTGCAAAAATGTTCATTCAAAGCGCTTCACCAGTTAGGATTGTCTGATTAATGTTGTGTATAATGAGATGGTAATGATTTGGAGTCATTTGTGGCCTTCATTCTCTGAAATGCTAGCATCCTGTGTGCTGTATCCTGAGAGCAAATCAATACCCTATCACCAGTCCATGGCAACTCTCACATGTCATCAAGCTAAAACCCATAAAGCAGCACTTTAGCTCAATGTTGTCTACCTAGCATTTGTGAGCTGCAATTTTTTCAAAGCATTATTAATCCACCTTTGGAGTTCCAAGTCTGCCAAGTGTGATTACTAGCTGACTCCATCATGGTGGATGCAGACAGGTGATTCATTGCAAGTCATTTATTTTTGACAACTCTTAACAGCAATTTGATTGCTTTCTGAAAATAATTTTGCTGCTAACTGTAATGCAACAAAAGTGTTTTTCGTCAGACCAGGTACAAACACTCTAAGGTTTTAAAATAGCAGCAATTAGTTGAGCTGTTTAATTTAAATGCTGTTGTTTATCAGTGTCATATACAGCGCCCTTTTATGTCCATTTGAGCAGTTTTGATCTTGTTTGTCCAAAATGTTTTCCAGTCTAAGATGCAGGACATGGGAATATAAATGAAATGCCACAGCTGTGGTGGTTGGCTGATTGCTGTGAAGAAAAATGTTTCCTAGGCTGAACTTATGCCAAGAGACAAGACCACTGGCACATAAAATATAAGGGTATATGGCTGTTGAGCAGTAAAATATTTTTGACACAATCACAGAGCACTGCTGCATTACCCTCAAAGTTACTGCAACTTGACTACACCACTGGCTGACTACAACCATGCCTCACGCTGTCAAACTTACAGTCATGCTTGGAAATGGTAAACAGACTGTTACCTCAGATTTAACTCTGTTCTTTTGTGATGTGATTTCTACAAGTTCTATAATCACTGACCTGCTTCACTTGATTCATAATTCAGTGTGCACTGCCGTTTTCTGTGTGTTTTAAATACAACATATCACTTGTTGTATTACTGATCTAAAATCTAATGTTATCTATGTATTATATTTGTGTTGGTGTGTGTGTGTTAAATCTTAACATTATCTTAGGGATAAAAGAACATTGGCAAAAGGTGAACCTTTAAATTCAAACAGCATAACATAAAACATTAATACATGTGATATTTTTCTGTAGCTTGAGGAAAAATAAATGCCACCCCCCTGATAAAAACATCACAACACAAATGTTTTGACACCACAGAGGAAAAAACTGTGACAAATCAATGAATGTGTGAATGTGTAAACAAGGTTTAAACAATTAAACAAAAGCAATTTACAGCTCTCTTGGCAGACAATTTAGCTACAAATGTTCAACAAATACCACCTCCTTCATCCACTAATTGCATAGCTAATGAGGTGCTAATGTTTGTATTGTTGCTACATTCATTATTGTAGCTTCCCAAGGTGGAAAGGTAAAGCTGGAATTTGATGTTCAAAAGAATGTCAAAATTAAAATGTATGCTTCTTGATTTTGGAAACTTGAAATGACTCAACATGTTTGTTCAGAAACTGATTTGCATATTACAAGTGTAATATCTGTGCAAAATGGCTCTCAACAAGAAAAACATTTTGGGGCCTCTGAGAGTGTGAGGAGGATGTGCTAACAGTGTTTCTCACTTCCCTCCCACTTGACAGAGAGGAGATGAAGTCCCTCCAGGCAGCCTTGCAGAAGCAGCTGGATGAGGCAAATGAGAGAGCGGAGAAGCAGCAGGCCACGGTAAGACAGGGCTGACCTGACCATCAACATCCGGTATCCTCTAACCAGCCCCGTCACCTGTCACACAGGGCCTCTCAGTGATCCACGCTCATTACCCAGAAGCCAGCTCTTGCCTCACCACTTAATTGAAAGCCTCAGAAATACTGAGAGAAAGCTTTGTGTCCTCCCTCCCAACACCACACAAAACTTAATAAGATTGGACAAAGGTATTATAACTTAAGAACACATGTTTATTTCTTCAGCTATTCTGCCACCAGGTAAACAAAAACAAAACAAAACAAAAAGATAAGTATAAACCTGAATAAAGCCAATGAAATTAATCACTTGGTCTATATAAATTCACTAATAGTGAAAAAGCCTGTCGCTATTTCCCAGAGCCAAAGATGATATATTGAATGTCCAAAACCCAACAATAATATATGCAGCGACAGATGATCCGCTGTGATGACTCAAAAAGGGAGAAACTGAAAGAAGCCTTGTATGAGATGAGAAAAGCAGCAAATGGTCACATTTAGGGAGCTGGCAAATGTATTTATTTACTTGATGCAAACAACAAAGGATCATTGAGTATCACAAACATTATAGTTGCTGATTAATAATAATGTTAGCACTTACAGCTCAGTAATAGCAGGGAAATAGTGGGCTAATATTGAGGTAATAACAAAGTAATTGGGGGTAATGTTTTGTAACGACAAGGTTATGGGTAAGGTTGGTAGCAGTGTAAGGAAGTAATATATAGTTAATATCAGTGTAACAAGGTTGTTATTAAAACACTACATGTGTTTCTAAGCACTGTAGCTCTTTGTGTTTAGTTCAATGGTATATTATTAAATAAAGTCAGAATAGGTAGTTTTGCATCTACAGCTTTGTTTTATGGTTATAACACAGAAACTGCCACTTATGTTTCTAGGTAATTATTGTAGCTCTTTTCCACATTGTTACACATGTGTTTTTGGCCTTTACTGTTACCCAAATATATCCATTGCTTATATTATTACTTATATATTCTTTACATCATAATCCTGCTATATTGTTATTACTGAAATATTACTTTGTAGCTGCCCTCCCACTCTCACACCATACACACACACACCTTGTTATTTCCAAACTAATACTCCACCATTTCCAAATTATTACTAAGCTGTGAAGTCCTAGTCTAATAATTTCAGCTGTGTTAATTTCTGATGTAATAGAGATGTCACTAATAAATCTAAAACCTTCTCTTAAACACAAAGTTTAAATAATTATGTATGCAGAACATAATGCGCTTTTAAGGTCTTGACCAGTATATCTGGAGTTACATTTCTAAATGTGTAACTGCTTCAAGAGAAATAATAAACAGCAAATCCAGCTACAGTAAATGACAATTTGTAATTTATTAAGATGAGTTAAAAGCTATGTGCCTCTATGGAATTATTTGAGCTAGAACACATTAATCAAATTAAATTATTACTGAATGTGCTTGACCAACATTTTTTTATGGTCACAGCATATTGATGATATTATAAAAAAAAATCCAGAGTCAGCAGAGAATGTTACATTTGCTCACTCCAGTAATTATGACAAATGTAATGAATTAATTTGGAAATTAATGAAATATACATTCAACTTGAGTTAGCTAAAAATAAGCCTGCTTGTCTGAGGCTTTGTTGTGAGTACCGTGGTCACTGAAACATGTAGATTATGCTGTTAAACAATATCAACAATTTAACAATTCATCAACATACCATCAACAGTGATGAAACAAATACATGTCCTCATAAATATGACTATGTAACTTATCACACTTGAAGTGTAGTAATGTTTACGTGTACTGTCTTCATTCTTTCTCACTATTACCTCTTACCTATGTTGTGTTATTCAAGTAGCATGTTCTCCATCCTACTTTATTATGCCACAGTTGTATCCTCAAAGAGTTGGGCCATCAAACTCCTGATCAACATGAACCTGACTGACTTCTTAGGCATAGTCAAATGTTTTAACATATAGCATTATAACCCTGTAAGATAGATTTCTTAGTTTAGCGGCAAATCCCAGTTGCAGGGGTTTATGGTTCGAGTTTGACATTTCTGTTATGTTAAAAGGTATTTATCATTACCGCTGATATTTAAGATTGAAAGGATTGCCTCTGCAGCAGGCAACTACCACACACATTCAACAGAACGTGTTAAATGTGCTTTTGTTTAACAGTACATACATACAATTCACAGGGTAAACAGGACTTTTTAACAAAATCCAGAGAGAATCACCATAAAGAAAGGTAGAAGTACCTTACAACCATGAAAATATATAATATTATATATTGTAGTTTCTGGTGCGCAGAAAAAGTCTTTGATTCTGACTCTGAATGAATAGGTCACATCAAATAAATAAACAAACAAACACACAAACAAAAGTAGTTTCTTTCAGCACATAAGAAATAGACCTATGTGGTGATGTTCTCATTTTCTATAAAAACCTAAGTAGTACACCAGAATGTTTTCTATTTATTTATTTTTTTACCAATACGTGAGGCGGTGACAGTGACTGAAAGGCTCAAACACGAATTTTGATGTTATCATGCCTTGCTTGGGGATGTGAGTCAACTTAGTTTATTGTATCCTGGGGTCAATACCTGGTATGAGGTCACCAGCCCCATGAATCCTGTTTAGGGATGTGAGTCAACTGATGTGGTCGAGTTCCCCAGGGTGCACTCGCTAGAAAATGGAAAAAATGTGACTTTGAATTTGACCCTTAAAACCAAAAATTAGCTGTGAGTGGGAATTTCTTTCATATCATGAAGCACAACATTAATGTAATAAAATCTACCAATTTTTTTCATAGCATTAATAAATGTTAAGCACATCAGTTAATTGATTCTATCAATTATTGTCTGTGTATCCAAACTCTGATACATATTTTTTGTTCAGTTTCATTGAGCTTCATTGTTATGAAAAACAACACACATTAGATAAGACTCTCTGTCACAATGAGTGATATTTTATTTCAATTATCCAAAAACAGTAATTTATTCTGAATCTCCATTATACATGGTGCTGCTGTTGTAAACAGGTAATAGAGCACTAAATGTGTACCAATCCACAACTGACATAATCCTTTGTACTATTAAAATGAAAAGCTTTTGTGACTATGACATTATTTTATGTTTCATGATCATGTTTAGGCAACAAGATAACTTTGGTTAATGTTAAATAAAAACTGTGGTCTGGCTAAATATAGGGGAAAACTCACTTTGCATAGATAATGTGCTTCATTCTTTAAAAAAATGTTTAGCATTAGACTGTATGGTTCCTACAAAACATAATCACGTTTGCAGTTTAGTTGCAAAGTTTGAATGTTTGAATAGGGAAGCCACTCAGACTGCTGAGAGATGGACTTATGCATTGCTGATCAGATACTGGTGGTGCTTTTGATGTTGCCTTCATTCAATGGATTTATTTCTATATATGTTGCTCAAAATCTGTCATTTGTTCTAAAAGAAAAAAAAAACACAATAAAGCTAAACAGTCATCGTGATCATCTTTCTTTTGTCCTTTTGTTTTCAGATCAAATTTCTAAAAGTGGAGATGGAGAAAAAAGCCAAAATCATCAAGGATTTACAGCAAGAGGTGAGTCATCAAATTATTGTTTGAGGCTGGTTTGAATTATACTATGCCTGCAAAAAATGTTTCATGCTTATTAATTGTCAGTTTATGCTTTCACAAGGTATATAATTTACTTGAACTTACTGGACACCCACTTTCCCCTACTTCTATTTTATTTAACAATCTTCTGTGTTAGCCATGTGCCTTTTGACAATCCCCAGAGACTCAAGGAACAGCTTGTTGCTTTCAATCAAAGGTGAACCTAAGTTGGCATAAGCTTGTCTATTTTACTGACTACTTTGTAAACACTGGACTGTGTCTTTGATCATGGCTGCTGTGGCTTATGCTGGAATTGGTCTCTCTTATCTTTTCTCCTCTGTGGTATATTTCTTTCTGTGTGATTGTTAAGGATCAGTGCAAAATAGTTAGTCTAAAAAGTTTTTTTTTTTTTTTTACTCTGACAGGCTGACACCACGTTTGCCACTGATGCCTTAGACAGATGGAAAAAAAAAGGTCCTGCAGACAAACACCATTGTAGCTATACTGAAAATATGTGACACTACGTTATCTACCATTTCGCTTGTTATCTACAGGAATGAAAATAAATAAAATACACCAACAAACACATCAAAACGACATGGGCCCATTAAATGTAACATAGCTCCATCACCAACAGAGCCTTTAAAGATGTTAAGGATGTTTTTAAGATGGATGTTTTTATTGTTTTCATAGTTGGCCGTCCACTATGAACCATTAAAAAGAAAGCAAAAAATGCCATTTGAAATTTCTGCAGACCAATACCACTAAGAATAATTATACTGGATTCTACAGTTATGTAAGGTCGTTCATTCAGGTTCAGCCCTGTCTCCTAAAAATTACATTCGTATACATCTAAACTGCATTTCAGATTACGTTTTTGTGGAGAGCGTAATTGCGACCCGATTACATTTTCTGTGAACGTAATGATCATATGTCCACAGGTAACATATTATGTCCGCCAAAATATCCAATCCGCATCTGGTTTTCTGTTGGCTAAAATATCTGACATTAAATTTCAACATCCAGACATATGAGTGAGTGAGTTAAAGTGTTTTATAGTTGGGATCAGACATCACAGTGGGTTAGGGTCAGTAAAAGACTGTAGGCTGGTTATTGGATAAAAATATAATTTCAGACAGTGTCAAACACATAATATCTGCATTAAAAATGAAAGCGAAACACAATCTTTCTTCTAAACCTAACCTCAGTACTTTTTTTGCCTAAACCCAACCTCACAGGGAACTTTGGTCTTGAACTCGGGTCTCCGGCATGTCAATCCTACACAGTGAACACTTCCTCAACCACCTCCTTGTAAATTACTTTGATTTAATAAATGTGACACGTCATTCAATCATTCACAAAAATACGTTTTAGTACAACGTGACAATTACATTATACAAAAAGTAATTGGGTCGCAAATACGTTCTGGAGAAAAACATAATTGGGATTGGCATTTAGTTGTATACAAATGTCATTTTTAGGAGACTGGGTTGTCAGGTTTGACGTGTAAAGAGCCTCCTTCTGAATGTAAATTCTTTGATTAACTGACTCCATTTCCACTAAAGAAGCAAGTGCAAATTTCAGCTAATTTTGCCTTCATTTGCTTTATTTATCGAGTAGATTAGCTTTTGAGCTTAACGTTTTCATAACAAATGTCTTTATTAACTTAACACCATACCGCGTGTATTAATATGCATATTGGTTGTTAGGATTTTCAATTAAGAATTTTTTAAAATTACATTAAGCTTTTTACTTAGAATATACTATTCTATAATGGCTAACTTTGGTCACATAGGGTAAATTTTTTGCTCTCTGTTCTGAACTACAGGCAGCCCTTCAATTACATGCAAAGGTCATGAGAAGTCCAGGAGTTTAAGTGCAGTGAGAAACAAATTACATGCATAGCATACATCAGTAATGTCTAGGAAACAGTTTTAGGCAACATTTTTACCAAATATAATTGTTTATATTGTGCCTAAACCTAACCCATGTTTATATCTAAACAAAACCAAACCACTATGTTTGGACAGTTGTAATCTCAAAAACAGCATGGCATTTTGATGCCAGTCACCAAGAGCACGCATCAAAGGTCTGTACTTTCAAAAGACACCTGCAGCCACTGGGTCGCTCTTTTTGAATGGGCATTATGAGTCGTATGAGAGGCAAAGAACAAACAAATTATATGGTGGTTTAAGCTGGAAGACTTGTTACATGCTCTAAAATGTACTCCTACGCCACTAAGAAAGAGATTTCTCTTTTAATCTGACTTAGTTACTGAACGCTAAAAATATTTAAACACTACTGAATGTAATATCTGTTGATATGAGCAATCTCGTCCGGTCTAGTTGCACGTGTGCCTCGTCAGGCATTGTTCAGTTTAAGTCATGTACAGATTGATAGAATGGCTTTCTGAGAACGCTCTTTTAATTTTTTATTAGGAGAAAGCATGTATGGTGAACTTATTTCACACACATGCTTTAGCTACAAACAAACATTCAAACATGAAAAATATGGCAAAGAAGCTGATGTGGAACAAAACTGGTAAAGGTAAACCTTTTTTAATTACTTTATGCAATACCAGATTAAGTACCTGGTATTATAAAATAAATAAAGTTATCCATAATAGTACATCATAATTTAGTAGTTGGTTTGTATTGAGAATATACATCTGTAAAATAACTAAAACCATCAGGTAAATGTAGTGTTGTAAAAAGTAAAATATTTCTCTAAACTATAGTGAAGAAAAAATAACAGAATTTAAATACTTTAGTGAAGTACCTCAAAATTGTTCTAAGTGCTTTTACTGTACTTAGTTACTTAATATTTCTGATTATACTGATATAGGAGTTTGACAAGAAAATTTGACTCACCCATCTCTCAAACTGTCCATCACTTGAACTTACTTTATTATTTAATCCTCAGACCTTTATAAGGCAAAATTAAAAAAAAATCTATTATCCAGTCTCACAGTTATTTGTTTACTTTTTGTTCAACTTTCACCCAGTGGAGGTCTGAGCACCAAGCATTGTTTTAATAAGTGCTGACGGTTTGTAGGGTTTTTTTCTTAACTAAGTCACTAAGACTACAGGGAAAGCAAGAACTCACATGGTGACACCCATCTTTTACTATGTTTATTTTTATTGTACAGTTTTATGTTCTCTAGTGAACCTACATCATTGGTGTCATTGCAGAAGTAGATATGAGATAATACCTATACTTGATAAACTTTGAAACATATTTTTGATCATTAATGCATTTAAAAAGTAATACCTTAGGTTGCAGTTAAAGTTGAATGAATGTTGGAAAATGTTTTTATATTCAATTTGTTCTTGCATGCTTAATTCCGTAGCTGGTAATCAAAGGTAAATGTAAGACACTTCTATAATCAATCATGTGATTTTCACAGCAGGAGGTCGCACATGTTGGCAATACTGTGCAGCAAATTACGTTAACTGACTAAAAGACCCATAAAAGAGGCCATTATTTGACTTTGTAATGAACACTTAGGGATTCCTTTACTCTTAAACCACATCTTGATTTGGAAATGAAGCAAGTACCAAGACCAGGAGGCATCAAGAGGATATTTCTCTAATGTTTATCACATACATTTTTACTGTTACGATCACAGGCCACCCGCTAAACCCTGTTACTATAAGGCCATCATTGATTTTCACTAATCTTGCCAGAACAAAGACCTGGCAAATAGTGTTTGACCTAAATTAGAGTTAACTAAACTGTAATTGAACATACAGTACTGTGCAAAAGTCTTGTGTTGTTTTTCAACAATTCATTTCTAAATTTTTACATCAGAACAACTACACAAAAAGAGATTTCTTGGCTCCGATCCTTTCGCAAAGAGCATTAATGATCAGGTTTTATTCAGGCCATGGTATGATAAACTAGGCATCCAGATAAAGCTGCCAGATGCTGAGTAAGTTTCTGGCTGGACCTCTTCCAGCATCTTAAAGAAGAAACTCTGAGAAATGTCTCATCAGATTTTGAAAGATCTTTCACTCCACTAGTTTTATCCTTGACCTCTCCAGATACCTATACAGAAATATTTTCATGCTCAATATTTGTCATTTTGGCCTAAAAACACATATTTTTGTGTTTTTTTTTATATTTTTATTTTATTATATTCTAATAAAGAGACTAAAGTCTAAAAACACTAAAAAATAAGTATATATGGCCATAATAGCACTACCAAAAAAAACGAGAAAAAAAAGCCGACCTTTCTCTTTCAGATCTACACATCTTGAAAAAGGGTCTCTAGGTTGGGAGATTTCTACAGTGGCATATAGAAAGGCTCATTTGTGGTCAGTAGATGTCTGGGAATTTTTCTCACAACTGTGCCACTCTGACATTTAGGTCATGGCTACATGCAGGGAATCATGAGAAGCATTTTCCTCTGTCCATTACACTTGTGTGCATTACGGAAATGCCTGTGTGTGGTCAAAAGGTCAAAAGTATTTAAGCATTATCACTTTACTACCTCAGAGTCTTCTCTCTTCAGTCTTACAGTATTTCCTCTACTTGTGTGGTCTAAAAAAAATTTTAAATAATGACATACATTATATGATTAAACACCACCAACGATGCTACATGGAACATGTTTTTCTTGTGGTAGAAGTAAATTGTAAGATGATTACAAGTTTGTATCATTTTTTATTAAGTTTTATTAATTTGAAACACAGAAGTAACTTAGGTTCAGTTTTTTGCCCAAAAAATGAACATTGCAGCCTTTGGGAATATGTGATTTGTTGCAGGACTGTATTACACAGCTTTAGTTTTTGCTAGATGCACCTAATAAACTGGCAGTTTAGTGACTATCTTAAAACAATGTGACACAATACCATTGTTTAGAACTGTGATTTTGTGTTCTTATGAAGTTTTATTCCTGATGGGACTAAAAAACTATAATTTGTTAATGCCAGCACTAGTTTTTAAAATGTGTGTTTATGTTACACATCACTGTGAGTTGTGTTGAAGTCAGTGGGGAAGTCTTACAGTTGCAATTCAGTGCAAAGTCATTATCAATGATTTGCTTTCAGGGCTTATTAGAGTAGTGTGAGTGAGAATGATTTACAGACTGACCTGGATCCTTCTGGGATTCATCACATTCTCAAAGAGCATTGTAAAAGACAGATTTGTCACATATTCAGCTCCTTGCTGCTAATGCTGATGTTATATAGTCAAAATGGCACCCTGTCATTGTTTTCTTCCTTCCATGTGTCCTGGTGAATTTCACCAACTCAGTGGGAGAAAAAGTACATCAAGCATTGTTCCGATCTAAACCACATCATAACAAACTAGAGAAAAAGTCACCATAGGACTCTGAGGCTACAAATTGGTGCAGCCTTAAAGGATACAGACGTGATGTGTGTGCAAATTATACAAAATGAAAACATAAAATTACTGTGAACCAAGTATGACCTCTGTGGATGCAAACTGAATAATTACTATATTACTTTAAGTAGGATGATGTAGAGTGGATTGATGTGTTGTTATCTGCTATTAACCCTTTGAAAGCTTATTTTTTCATACCTACATGTGGGTATACACATGACATGCTGGGAAACGTACTAGCATTAGATACTGAATAACATCAAACTAAAAATCACCACATTTTACAGGTCCAGACACTGGCATAGCATGGCATTTCATATATATGTATATAAAATCAGGACAACAAATCCATGTGCCTTATGTTGCTATGGCAATATGCAAGCATGGTACCCATTAAAATACAAGTAGCACAAGAATCTCACAGCCATAAAGTACATGTTCGAGCGAAATGAGCTCTTAACACCCTCAATACAACAAACCTGCAACAAAAAACAATAAAAACTTTGCTTCCTAATAACAATAACATACACCAAGTTTAAGTATTTGGGATTTATGTTTTATGAGAAGGAGATAATATATATGATCAAAAAAGCAACTAGCTGCAATTAAGTGAGTTGATTTAAGGCAGCTTTGATTATGCAAATAAAATTTTGATCAGCGTTAAATCTTCAGTCAAGTATAAAAAAAACTTTATCAGAGTTACAGGCAGATGAGTAACATCCACCTACCCTGCTAGTTTTATGTCAGATCTGTTTCCCATTGTTTCTCCTTCACATAATCCCTTTGAATTTCTCAAACTATTCACACAGAGAGCATGTACTTTCATTTTATGACATCATGCTCATTTCACAATATTCCCAGAACCAAAAAAGCACTGATCTCAGTACTCTCCTCATGCTGCATTGATTGTCCTTCCACTGAGAGCTGGACACCTGGAAAGCTTGTCAGTGAATCCAGTGAATCCACACACTTCATTTGAGTAGACAGCTTAGCATCCAATCGAATGTGGCTTGGGGTGAGGCAGTGGGTTAACAGACTGTAACTGTCTCTTCTTCTCAATAAGCGTCAAAAACATTTAAGTGTAAATACACACTATTACAGTGTTTGCTTATTGACAAAATTGCTGATACCAGCTGTTGGCTGAAAAGGAAGGAAAGTGGTATTGTTGGAATGGTGCAACCATTATTTAACACATGCTGCATTAAAGAAATGAGTTGAGTTGAGTTTAAGCTAAAATACTGACTCAGTGTCTGCTTCCTTGACGTTGACGGGAAGCTTGTTCCAAATGGAGAAGCACTGCAACTGTCTCCTGCAGTACTTCATAAGAGCTATGCAGGAAATCAGGTCTGGGAGAATTAAAGCAATGTGCAACACAGGCTTTTTTGTTTTGGGTTTTCTGCTGTTCAGACAGCTATTATCTTATAATGCTCCACTTCCTTAGATGTGGTATTATTATGTGGAGGCTCCTTAAAATAGTCGTTAAAATACTTTTTTTTTTCAAATATTTCTTGCAGCCAAGAAAGAAGAATCATACAGTATTAAGGCCAAGGTTTGAACTGTAAGTCTATGGGATTTTGATGCCATCAGCAGTGTGGATCATACTGACAGTGGATTTGAAACATAGTGTCTTTGTGATCTGGGTTAGACTGCGTGCTGTGGCATTTATAGAAGAGACTGCTGTGCTGGAGGTGCGTTCTGGCATTTCTGTTGTTTGCTGATTCATTATCAGCAGTGATGCTTATGCAATAGATGACGTTTGAGTGTGAGTAACTTTATGAACCATTCCACATTCAATCTAATGTGTGTGTCTGTTATTTAATTAGAACTAATAACTCACAGGTACAACATCAATAAAGGTTGTTAGTCCTGTGAGGACTAAATGTAAGGTGCTCCATTGAAAGTGAATGTGTGCACTAACACAGTGAGCAAATTTGTGAGAAGAGAAAGTATGTTTAGATAACACTCAAATCATGAGGAGCAATAATTCCGCCTTAGCTTGTCTGTAATGGATTTCCAAGTGGCATGTAAACCTGAATGCAGAATTTGTTGGATGACTGTCTCATATTAAATGGAGGGCATGTTCCTTTTGGGCTTGTATTAATTGGCATTTCTTCCCAACACTGCCAAAGTGCTACAATATGCAAAAAGACAAATTGCATTTACTCTCTGTGAAATAGCAAATATACCAATCCTATTATTTACAGGTATTTCTCACTTTCAGAATCATTATTTATTAGTCTTATAGCCTAGCACTGTGTAATTGGTGTGGAGCTGCAAAATGTTTTCTAACAATATTAGAAATCACACTTTTCTGTAATGAAGAAGTCTCTAATGTACTGTCATACTGCACAGCTGTGGTATTCTCAATTTTTAATGAACTGTTACATCACAATGTCTTACTGTTCCAAAATGCAGTATATCCTGTTATATACATAGACATAAAAAATGTTTGTTTCCTTTTGACTGTCACACAAATGGGACCAATAAAGAACAGAAAAAGAGAGAAAACCCAACTGTAACAGCATCCCAAGTGTGTGTGTGTGTGTGTGTGATTGTGTATATAGCGACTGGATGGTGTTGTGGTATGATCGCTGCCTTTCGAATCTTGTGGTCTACCTCCAGTAGGCAAGACCTCATTACACTTGACTCTGCCACACTCAGATATGAGAGAGACACATACAAAGAGAGCCACATCAGCACAGACGTCACCCTGATTAACAATCCCATGTTGGGGTACTAGGAAAATCTGACAATAAGTGGGCTACTGCAACAAGAACATTCTTGGACAAGAGTTGAGAATAGTTACTGTTAGAATAGAACTGTTGGAAAGCTACTATACAAGTAACCCCAGTAAAAGAGTTTACATGAAAAAAACGTGGGCGCTATGAATTCTTAAAAACACAGCATCTAGACTAATATCGAAACTAGTGGCTCGGTGCTCCAACATCCACAAGAAGCATCCGCTATCAAACTACAGATTCCAGGGTGCAACACAAGTGCAAGGGGTAGCCAAGATGAGACAGTTCAAGGGTGAGATATCATCATCCCCACACTCTGAGACTCTGTACCAAGCCCCAGGAACAACAAGCCCTTGAAAGCTGAGTACAAGAGTAACTAAACTGAGAGATAAGGGGCCCGAACCCTCTAAACTAGATCACCAATGAGACTGGCTATAGATACTGACTGCAGAATGGAGCAAACATCAGCCACCTCCGCTACATGGATGACTTCAAGCAGGAGTGAAAAAGACATTGACTTAGTGATCCACACCACTAAGATCTACAGCAACAACATTGGACTGTCATTCAGAATGGATAAGTGTCGTCAGATGGTAACAGCTTTATGAGACCCTACTCTGAACCATTTTTTAGTTACACTACTATAGACTGCTGGTGGACCTCACTGTCTCACTCTCTACCATTCTCTGTTTTCCCAGTGTGAATGAAAACACTACAAACTACTGATTAGTCAAAGAGAAGAGGTACTATCGCCACCATAGTCACCTTTTTTTCTGAACACTAAAGTATCTTCTCCTGATTTTACCAGTAATCTTTCATCTTGGTGTTTTCAGTCTCTTCTGAAACAATATTTGTCTCTTTGTGCTGACAAATAGCCAAATACCAAGAAACACTAATCCTCCATCGTTCCATTTTGTTTCGTCAGTTTCACGCAGCACCTGGTACCAAAATCAAGTAGTGTTCAGCCGAGGAGAATTAGTAGTATAAGGTAGAACAATACTTTTAGACTTAGAATATGCATCAATTCTCCTGTCCTGATGGTTGACATATCTGCCTTGAATATGGTGCCAATCATGTTGACTTGTGCTATCCAGAAGTTAAAAAAAATATATATATATCATATATTGAGCTCTTTTGGCTCCAAGTAGTTCAGTACTTTAAGTCAAAGGTCTTTTGATTTTTGATTGATAACAGTAAATTAGTGGAGAATTCATGTGTGTCCTTTCGGCAGCATATTTCACTCAAAATCTCACCACACACCTGTGGTTCTCACCTCTCAATATGCTGTTGCATTTTACAAGCCTTTCAATAAAATTATGAATCATAGCGACCCTCAGCTCCAAGGTGAAAGAGAAGTAGCAATCAAGTAACATCAAGGAAATACTTCTGTCTGAGCTTTGTATCAACATGAAGTGAAAAACCATACTTCCTCATTTGCAGTGTGTGGGATGTCTGTCTGGGTAAGTCAGTCACCAGCTGGCAACTCCTACATTTATGCATAAGACTTAGACTTTCTTGAACAAGAGGGATTAAGTTTGTCATTCTCCACATTGTTTTGCACTCAGTACTAAAATTCAGTATATCTGGCTTCATGGTTACTGGCTCTGAACTCAAATGATAAAAACTTGTTTCAGGGAGGTAAAGACAGGCTGCATGTGTTCAGAGGGCTGTTGTCACGCTGTCACTTAGCAGCGTTGCTTTATTCCTCACAGCCTGCCATGGATATTGATTTCCAGCTCTCAGCTTCCAGACAAGTGACCAGTTTTCTGTGGTATTCAGCTGTGACACTATAAAGTGGATGGTCTTCTTTTTTTTTTTTTTTTTACAGAAATACATCCAAGTGCTTCAAGACTGATGACGGCTGCGACTGCAAAAATTTATTTGAGATGTTCAGAAAATTACATCTTATGTTTTTCTTACTTCATTGTAGCTAGAGTCTGTCTTAAAAAAGACACTCAATTTCAAACAGTCTTGACACCATGTGCGTGTCAACAAATCACAGAAAAGTTTCATACCATAAAAACAAAGCCTTTCTTTTTCTTTAAGAAAAGTTTTTCTTTGAAAACTTGACATGTTTTAGCAAAGGGGGTTTTGTAGTTAACTAATGAAAAACAAATTAAAGATTGCTGGATTAGGAAAAGTTGATGAAAGTGTACCTGTAACACAAAAACGTGTAGGCTGAACTAAGCCTACAGCTATCCTCTCTACCAAGATTTAAAAAATCCGGTGGCCAATACACCAAATCTATACCGTGTACAGTAAATGTTTCCCTGTAAAACTGTGCAAATAGAGATAATTTAGAGAGAATACCTTTCATGTTTTTCACTTTGTACCTGTCTTAGATTAGCAATTATTGAAGCTCCATGAAAACTGTTAATTGGTAGCATGCTGCAAATTAGAAAGCTTGTCTACCCACTCGCCATGGAGACCCCTGACTTTGCAATCAAATCCCCAGATAATCATTTGTATTGCTCTTATTAACTTGATAGAAACATTTGCTTATCTTGTGTAAATACACCAAACTAATCACAGATTTGTGGTTAAATTGTTACAGTAACAGTGTGAGGTATTCAGGTAGTAGTCTGGTGAGTGCAGAGCATAAATAAGCTATCACTATAATAATTCTATAATAACCAAAATGTAAAGTCAAAGTGACAACATGAAATAGGTTGTTTGTGGTGATGAACCTAGGAAGAATTTCAATACAAGTTCGGCAGGGAGTTCAGCTGCAAAGTGTAAACTGTACACTAGCTACTCACGATTCATTGGTAAATACAGTGGAGCATTTAGCAGCTTTAAGAGCCTAAAATTTCTTTCACGGGTTGGTAGCAACCAAAAACAGATACAGGAGAAGTGGCCAAAAAAGTAATAACAGCCTCACAATACACACAATCATTCATTTAAATGATTTTGAGGCAGCAGAGTGGTGTAGTTAGCACTGTTGCCTTACAGCAAGAAGGACCTGAGATCAAACCAATTGGTTGGCTAGGTGCCGTTCTGTGTGGAGTTTGCATGTTCTCTCAGTGTCTGTGTGGGATTTCTCCGGGGACTTCTCCTTCTTTCCACCATCCAAAGAAATTAAAGGTGTCTGTAGATGTGAATGCAAGTGTGAATGGTTGTATGTCTCTATGTTGGCTCTGCACTAGGCTGGTGACCTGTCCAGGGTGTACCACTGGTGGATGCGAACCACCAACCCTGGGGTTCCCTGTTGATCATTGACCATATAACCTGGTGCTAACCCTAACTTTACACATTTGGTTGCCAACATATTCAGAAGGCACAAACTCTGAGGCAGCTGAGACTTTCTAGACTGCAGTGAAAACTTGTGTCTCTTCTGTTTACAGTGGATGGTTTTCTAATGGTATCCAGACATTTCCTGCTGCTGCTCATTGACATTATAAACATTCCATTTTGAAAACACTGTGCCTTACTTATTATGAAGCAACCATGGGAGATATAGTCTTGTGTCTTGTTTGGCATCAGGGAGAAGTGTAGAATTTTAGCCGCTGATCCATTTGTCTCTCCATTAAAACTGTTATGGAGATTTTCAGAGGAGAATTTCTAATTCATCATTCATTTCTTATTGAAAAGTGTCCTTGTTGTTTAGGTAAATAACTTTCAAGTTGATAATGGCATTAGGCGGCAAACTGGTGACTTCATAATATTATATTGCTAATATACAAGTATAAGTGATATTAACTTTGACTCTTTAATTTCTCGTTGCAAATATTTTCATGCAACCCAATGAGACACCTTATTTCTTAATGAGATGCAGACAATTTACATAAGGACTACAGCCACAGAAAATGCTGCCATATCGCTTGGCAACACTGTGTTAGAAAAAAAAAAATCCAAGCAGGCAAGTGTCTCACTTAGTACATTATATTAGTTTACTTTACTTTCCACACGATGACACCCTTCAAAATACAGGACAGAGTCACTTTATCCAACTTTTGTCTTGGAACATAATATAACAAATTGATTGTTTATTGTTTGGTACAGATTTAAACTGCCATACACATGATAAAACCATTCAATTATTCTGTCCCTTAATGTCCTAAATGACTGCTGAGTTACCATTATCCCTGGTCAATTTTGGAAAAGCCCAGTCTGTTCTTGCATTTGTGCTTTTTCTCAGTAAAAATGTTTTATATCTGCACTTCCAATGTTTCTGTGGTTACTTGCTGTCAGTGGATCACTTAGGGTTGCATGGTGTGCATTACAATGTGCAGAAACATGGCATTTTAAATCAATATAATATCAAATTAAGTATGACGTGAATAGTGAAAGTGTCACAGTTTTGCGGTGTCTCAGGAAGTTTACCTGCTTCTGACTATCTCATAGTGGATCGAAAGATTTCGCCTACAAGAGGTCTAGACTGAAAGACTCTCCACACTGGTTTGAGATTTGTTGAAGAGAGATTATTTCTATAGGTATGAAATGTGCAATGGAAGTTGAGTGTACAGTGTGGATTCTACTTCATTCAGTCTGTCCTTGTCAGGGAGCTAACGCTTGCTAACAGCTGTCTGCAGATAACAGGCTGATGTCTGATGAATGAATTAGAGAGCAGACCTTCAGTTTCTGCCCCTTCTGTGTTCAAACTGATCATTTGAGTGGATGTCTGCACTTAGCATCTGCTACTCACAGTCAGTGTGGAACTGAATGGGATAACATGCATTTTAAATATATTTTACTGTTCTTACTTAACTGAACGTGCAGGCCTCAAAACACACAGATGTTAAAGATGCATCATGTTTTAGTAATTTTGTGTCTAACAAACCCCCTGTCCACAGTCTTAACCCAGAAATGCTTTTGTAATATAATCTGTAATGTGCACTTTACACAAATTTATATTCATAGAAACAGCTGAGTTGTTGAATGCTTTTCAAGAAAAGAAAATTCCCTCATTTCCTTAATTGCTTAGTTCCTGCTTTAATCCATATTGGTATTTACTGGGTGTAATTAAATCAACATGTATTAAAATGAATAAATTCTGGAGGTAAATACTGACATTCAGTATTAAAGCTTGATTGTTTTTATAAAAAATAATTTATTATAGCAGCCTGCCATTTTTAAAAACGACTACATTTCAAATATCACATTGCTGCTGTTCAAGTCATTGCCAAAATGTCAGAATCTGCTATTTATTTATTTTTATCATAAATTAATAAACATGGAGTAAAGGAAGGTTCATATACCATTATTAACTATTATTTTAGGTTTTACTATTACCACAGTAGTATTTTATAATAAAAAAAAAATATTTTGAACTACTAGGAAAGTTCATGTTTTTTTTCTAGCTCCATTCTTTTTAATTTAAAACACCTTGTTTCAGATCCCTGTTTGACATCATGTTGCAACGTACAGAGTTGAAAAGTAGAGTAAATTATTTCTAAATTATTTTAATTTGTTTCAATTGCGTGCAATAGTGGATTATCTGTATTGAGGTAGATTCACTATGGATGAAAATGTGATTTATAATGTGAATAAAACGCCATACAGAACTCAGTATTTTCTGTTAATAATTCTGAAAACTATGTAGTGGGAGTCAATCAGAACAACATGGGGCAAATGACTAAGCATGCATAGCGAAAGTCTGTGTTCTTAACTTAAAATGAAAACACTAGTTCATAATGCTGTTATTCCCCTTCACTGATCCCAGTGGTTCAATGCTGGAGTCTTTTAAAGTCCATCTGTAGTGGAGTCTAGAGAGAAACACTTTCCTATGCAAGATTATAATCAAACATCATTCCCACTACTGAAACCCAACAAAGTGAATAAGTTACTTCTAGTTCAAAGCTGATTCTCACACCAATTTCAACAAAGCCAAAAACTATGTGACAGTCTCCAAGTCTCAAAAAATTCTGATTGCTGCCTACAGGATGAACAGGTAGTAAGAGTTTATGGGCATATTGAAGCTCGGTGAATGTGATGATGTAATTAGTAGATTAAAAAAATGCTGAGAAAAATCAACAATCAAATTATTTTAAATGGCGAGACAGGTTTAGTGAGTTACCCCACATGGGTGTCATGTTGTTTAGACATACTATGTTGACACATTATGTTTTAATGTCACTGTCTCATCTACAATAAGGGTTGAAAAAAAAACTGAATGCATTTAGGAAGTTGAAGGATTTTTTTTATTATTATCTCCCTAACCATAAGTCATAAAAACTGGACTAAAGCTTTGATGATAACATTGTAGAAAAGCAGTTTGTTATTTTTGGCTCATTTTTACCACAACTGAAAATGGTGGCTCTATTTTCATTCTATGGCCATTGTTCATTGTGGCCTTTAATTTACACGAATAATGGAATCATATTTCCTTTGAGATGTACAAGCTATTAAAGCATTGATGCAACAGAAACATCTTGACATTTTGTTTTCTTTGTCACTACAATGAAGCTTATTGACCTTTAAGATTAAATATGTTGTGACAACAGTTGTTCGCTTGTATAGCCCGAGTGGTGTCAGGCAATGTGCATGGCTAGTGTGACTCACTTACTGAAAATAAAAATGCCAACACTGGATGTACTTTTGATGGTTTATTGGTTACTTTGCAGCACTGGGCAGAATGGACTGTTTATCTCTGAGTATCACTGAATATGGCTATGGTTTTAACATAGGAAAAACTTGACCAATTCAAAAAAAGAAGTGTTGGTTTCTGACTCTCAGGCTAAAAGGATCTAACACTGATGTTTGTGGAGTAGTGTGAAATTTGACCTAGATGGACATTAAATATCAACAGTCAGGAGCTGTCAACATATCAGCACTTTTTAATGTGTGAAAATAACTCTGCTGAGTTGCCTCAGCCATTTATTTTGAGATGAAGTCCTTCAGAAGTCAGTTATTGTTCTTATTGCAACATATTTTTGTTTACTTTGTATTATATGTAATATAACTTTACATAATGTGACTCATAACCCAAAGAGATGACTGGTGTTTCATGTCATGAAACATTGATAAAGGCCCTGTGACAGACTAAAAGATGCAGTAGGTTTTTTACAACCTTTAAGTGTTCTGTGTTTTTTCTAAATTGAAAATATCAAAGTACGTTTCTTTTGCCTGCTCGCTTTCAGGGTCGCCACAGCAGATCACTCTGCATATTTGATTTGGCAAGGAGTTTCCGCTGGATGCCCTTCCTGACACAACCCTCCCCATTTGTCTGGGCTTGGTACCGGCACTAGAGAGGGACCAAGACATGAACAACCAACCCTGGGGTTCTTAAACAGTTAGCAATTGCCGACCGTCCTACATACTCCGCTACTGTCCCAGCTTAAATTGAAAATATAAGCAAATGTAAATGTAAAAATACTTATTTTCTGGTCCACAGAACGACACAGCTGTGGGAATAACATATATACATGTACATACTGTATGCAGCTCACATTTTGCATAATGCACTGTAGCACATAAGCTCCAGAGGATCTCATTTTCACTCTGAGTATGTCCTGGGGCTAAACTATGTCACATTCATGACAGCTGCCAGTTCTACATGTCCTCGAATGGTGGTCCCTCTGTAGGGGCAGTAGTAGTTGCTATGTGTGCTATTGATACCCAACCAGTTTTGCCTCACTGAATCACAAACAGTTTTTATGCTAGCTCATTACCTCTGCTCAGTGTTCATGTATTGTATGTATTTGAGTACACATTAGAGGTGTGTGTGTGTAGTGAGAACTGAATAACAGAGGATTGACAGAGGTCAGTGTGTACTTTGTAAGACACACATATTACTGAATGTAGCTTTTTGACTTTTAGACTGTAAATCTGAACCATGTCTCACCATGTTTTCAAAATTGCTTTTTTCAGCCAATAATTACATAATGCAATGAAGCACATGTAGTGTACTTTTCTAATAAAGTACACGGTGGCCTGACTCTGGAAGATTGCCCTGATGTTCTGTTGCTATGTTGTTGTTGGTGATGGTGGTGATAATTAAGTGACACATTGCATTTTTGATGTTATAGATTGCAGAGACGTCCTCAAGTCATGTAATTATATATAATTTCAAAGCAATTAATATAATTGCACAATTTAGTTTTGATATACCGTACATACATTAAGTGCTAACAAGACTGTAAATGTACAGCCATACTACCAGCTCTGTGAAGCTGCACAGTGGTGGTTTGATGAGCGTCATAATGCTAACATGCTGATGTTTAACAACTGCATTTATCTTGTTTCCTGACTTAGTTTAGTTAGCTTGCTAACATTTTCTAGCCAGAAATTGTTTACTGTATGTTGTCTGTACCAAACATCATATATATCAATAATAACAATCCATCCACTAGATGTGGAGACATTTGACAAAAAATACAAGTGCTGAGTAAACTCACAGTAGTTCTGAGGAAAAGGGTGGAATCATTAAAATCAGTGGGATTAATTAT
This sequence comes from Ctenopoma multispine, assembly GCA_034779795.1. NCBI lineage: Eukaryota > Metazoa > Chordata > Actinopteri > Anabantiformes > Anabantidae > Ctenopoma > Ctenopoma multispine. The sequence goes on along the minus strand of JAUYWH010000018.1, from coordinate 15,853,631 downwards.
CTAGGGTCATAAATGTCGGTAATACAAAATTTCATTACAAACCATTAAACTGATATATTTCAGTCTGGACCAACTGATAGACCAACACAATAATCCCTACAGCCACAGTGCTAGCATGGCTTAAAACGTAAATAAGACAAATTGATCATTCTAGCTTTATTTATACACAGGTGGGCTGTGAATGACTGCCATCAAGCATGAAATTGTCAATGCATTCAATATGTACAATGACACAAAGTAGGTGTTGTGACAGTGGCCACATCATTTATAAGTAGATGTCAAGGACCAGCTGGTGGATGCCCATTCTCCCCTCCCTCTATATGCAAACTGTCCCTGTGGTTCACAGCCAACTCATCACCTAATAACACTGAGCTGTCTCCAACATCAAGTAGCAAATATAGCATCTGAGTACAGCAACGTGATAGGCAAAGGTGTTATATCCACCTACATTTTATTTGTGCCATCTACAATCCATTTGCTTAAAGCAATATCAGATCTCAAAAAATACCTCCTACTGTTCCAGGGATACTACAAGAGATTAAAAACAACATTTCCTAACTTGCAAAAGGAAAACTAATTGGGCAGGTGTATTATGAGTCTGTGAAATGTACAATTATTAATTAATATTCTGTTAGATTTCTCACTGAGTATTTCACTATCTGTGTTGTTAGATCTGCTTTTGTATAGTTGTAGTTTTAGATTTAGAATCCTCTATCATGGTCATCTTAAGATGAGGTTGATCGTTCACACATTCAATTATATGTCAAATCATTATTATTATTATGATCAGATAAAAAAAACATACCTCGTTGTGTACCTCATAATGGTCACTTTGAGACTCGTCATTTAAATTAAGTCCATTACATTTTCAAAAACTGGTTGTTATTCTCAATAACTGTTGTGTGATGTTGACTGTCATACTGCCGTGTATGGACTGTTTGCAGACTGAGCCATGCGTCATCTCCTATGTAGATCTTCCCAGGGCTGCCACCCACATAACAAACATTGTGATGAGTTTTTTTCTTCATTGTACAGTGTACAGAGATTACTGCCTTTGAAAAACCCAGCATGATACATGCAGTTTTGCCGGTGCTCAGGACCACCCTCCTGGCATCCAATGTGACACCGTTTCAAAGTCTGTTAGCTCTCACTCTAAGTCCATACGCTATAATCCCTTCTCACGAAAAACAAGTGTGGAATAGGACTTGCTGCAAGCTTTTGTGTATGTACCATATGTATCGTATAAGGCGAGTTAGGAGCAGTTTGCTCTGTAGGGCTGTGGATGAACAGTTTTTGGTCATTGAGTTTAGTTTTCATGAATTGGAGCTCGTGAATAAATATTCTTTTCTCTCACTCGAGTTCTGCTCAGTGGGTGTGACGAACTGACCCTCGGCCACAGGTAATTAACTCATTGGTAAACTCATTAAGAATCTTAATGCTTTGAGTCAGTGTAAAGTTTAAATAAATCTCAAATGGCTGCTATGATGAAGTCACATCTAATTACATTTGCTTTTTTAGATAAATCAGAGGTGGTACAAGCTTGAAACTTGAAGCCTCATATTCTCTCAAGACATTTTACATTTCTCTGATGTCATATGTTTTCCCTGCCTCTCAGTAGAGACTTATGTTTATACTTATAAAAACAGCGAACAGTCCTACTGTGTGTGAATGTGTATGTGACAAATAAGAAGTTTAACATAGCTCCTTCTTTTATTTTTGTGTTACTATATGACTTTAATATACAGTTATCCCACAGCACCTTCCTCATGCTTCTTGTTGATTTTTGAAAGTAGCACACAGGTCCATATGATCCACGATGATTTGCTCATTGTTTGAGAGGGAATTCTGACCCAAGCACATCCTTCAAAAATTCACCGATAATAATGTGGCCAATGTATTAATAAAGGCTATAACAACATAAAAGGTGCAGACCCTCCTGTGCGCTGTTGTAGACTGTTCCACAGCACCAGTGTCAGTAGCAAGAACATTAATTGTTGTGCACCGTACACATTCATAAGCACATTTGACATTTAAACATGCTGCAAGCTTGAGACTTGCAACAGAAACAGGTGTCTATATAAATAGTTACATGTACTGCATGTACTGTTGTATTGTTCAGTATGCTCTGTTCACTGCAATACTGATTTTACATTGGAAATGTCTATCAAGTCATTTCAGAGTCAGTGTAGTTTAAAATCACAGTAGAGACTGTCTGCCTCAAATGACCTTGTCTTAACTACAGGTGCTGTAGACCATTCAAATTTAGTCCTTTTAGGACCTTAGTGACACTTTTGTCATGCTTGAACGTGCTGCTTTATTGGGTCATCTAGACATCGGAATGGGTACTTCGGGTTAAGCATTGAGTGGGTTTAGGACCAATTTCACTAACAGATCATTGACAATTAAAAAGGGAAATTCCTTCCCTTTAAATGCTGTTATCACCCTTAGATCCCATTTTCTTCTACCTTTATATGGTCTATGTTGGCTGTGTCATTTGCTGATATCCTTTGAAATATATACTGGTGCGTTTTACTCAAACTGAATTTAGAGAGAAACAGTTAAAACAATATGTGGCCATAAACCTGACTTTTGTCTTAGCTTTTACAAACAGGCACTGTACTAAACATAAGTGTTAAACCATGGGTTATGAAGGAAAAATCTAATTAGATATTTACAAACATAAAAATGATTTAAAAAAATAATGTTTCTAAAACCAAATTTTGAATTCAGTGAGTTTATTATTTCACTAATGAAGTTTTTGTTTTCTGTGGACTTGGTAATGAGAGCAGTGCAGTTAACAACTGAAATGTTCAGCTAAAAATCACATTAAATGACCTCCTGAACTGGAGATAATCATTAATGACTTAATAAATCTCATGTAAATTAATGCAGGACACAATGCTGCTGTCTAAGTAAAAAAAATGTATTCTACGCTTACACGTTTATAACAGTACAGTGAGGATTTTAACTGCCACTAAACAATGAGACCCTTTGGCTCGTATATTGGCTTCTTTCTACTGGCTGTCAGTCAAATGTTTTAAGGCTTTACTAGTCATGTTTAAAGTTCAGTGGAGATCTGGCCTGAACTACAAATCTGACCTTTTAGATGCCTACGAGCCTGAGTGCACTCTCAGATACTCAGACAGGGAACTCCTGACCACTCCTCAATCTAGTCTGAAATCGAGATGAAACCAAGCACTTGCAGTCAGAGTTCCTATCCAAATGTCCTGCTGGAGCAACTGAGGTCCACTGAGTCACTAGTGCTTTTATAAAGTAGCACAGAATGTAAATGGAACATGCAGTGAAGAATACAGTGCAGACACCAATGGCATTTTTATGTCTCTCTTTTTCAGAATAAGAGCCTGAAAAATAAACTACTGTCGGGAAACAAACTTTGTGACGCCTATGCTGAAGAGGTAAGAATTTTCATCATATACATAATTATTATTGATCAGCTCTAGCTACTAGTTTGTGAAATATGTGCAATTTACAATATACTGCAGACAAATGTTCCTGTGAATAAGCAATGTTAACAAAATACTAATTATGTCTAACTAAGAAATGTGGAAAAGTGTTTTATCAAAAATGTTACTTTTCATAATAATCTGATGGCTTACAGTTTGTGTTCCCCTAAATGAAACTAAGTTAATCATTATTATTATTATTATCTAGATCACTATTGTTAATTGTAATTAGGAAACTTTTGGTGGTACTTGTACTTGACAAACAATTCACGAAAACACCTAATAAAAGGATAGAAATAGGTCACCTCTCTCTTACTCACTACATACGCAGACTTGCTTGGTTTTGACTGTCCAGTGAATCTCAGAACAAGCTCTTTGATGACTGCACACTGCAGTCAGGTTGTAGCGAGAGCAGATTCGAGGACATTTCATCTGTTTCATTTTTGCTGTCACCTACTTTTCTTTTTTTCTCTACTTTAGCTCTACTGCCAGTTGTTACAGTCAGCAGCGTCCACCAGGTTCACATCCTCAGTGAAGCCTTGAGCTGAGCTTTGAACTGCTGCTTTTACCTTCCTGCTGACCAGTGCTCATGCTGTAATTTAGCCATGAAGGATCTTACAAGGCAGAGGGTCTTACGGGTGTCCTGATGACATACCCAAGTCAGTGCAGCTGGATGCTGTGTAATCGAGTACAGGCTGAATAGTTACGCAGTTATGCCGTTGGGCATTCCAAGCATTTCATTTATCAGGGCTGCAATATGTAGAAGAACATTTTATATCATAGAAAGTGCAGATAGCTTTATTGATAGATACATTGATCTTGATTGATTTTTTTACACAGAATGTTTGCTAATAATTTTCAGGTATTTTTATGCATCAGAGTGTTATGTTTGAGTGTCACAAGTTGGTCATGACAAATATATTTAAAATGTCAATCACCAGAAGTCAGGACTCTGCGTAATCTTCTATCAACTGTCACTTTTCATAAAGCCTGAAATATGAAAGTGTCAGTATTTTCTGTTGAGCACCTCATAATTCAAAACTTAACATGTTTGTTGTGTCCTATGTGTAGTTTATGTAATGCAGTTCAACAGTAACAAAAATCTAATCCAAAAAATGTACACTACTACTACTACAAATACTAATACATAATTTAAAATCACAGACATTCTAGGACAGTGTCAACACTGAAAATGATCGTGAATTTTTTTTAGAATGTTTTATTCTGTATTAGATTTATTTAGGTGTACCAATTTACTGGTAGCTACATAAATGCTAGTGTGACGCAGCGTAGCTTGAAAAGAAGGCTCTCTATTGAACATCAAATGCCTTTGTGCGAATGAAAAAAAATGTTATCCCACTTAAGTCTAATTGAACACTGTTATTGACATACTAAATTATCTAATCTGAGGACATACAATATAGGCGTATGAATGAGAATAAGACTAGACCTTGAAATTGACTGTAGTTGGACACACACTACAGTTTTATGGTCCACAAAGAGAATTCAGTGTTTTGAAACTCTTAATGTTGAAGAGCTTTTTATTGAACCAGAAACTTGCTCCAACCCTACGGTTATTCCCAACTCCTACTGATGCAGGAAATTGATGCTGAAAATTACAGGCCTCTTTCCTTCTACAAATCCTCCAGCTGAACATCCCCTGACATTTCACCATCTCATGTTATCCAAGCCATCATCAAATATTCAAACTATGAAATGATGATGGCACATTTGACTATGCAGCCTAGCCTGATTATTACACTTTAGGAAAGAGTTGGAAAGAGTACAAAGGCTATGAAGAGGTCCTGTTTGAAGTTGTCCATTAGTCTACACAGAGCTGGAATTTTCTTAGCAGCAGCAAAGAGAATTATATAAATAATGATGAAATGATTGGTTATAATTGATAATATCTCATGCCCAGGACTATTTAATATTGAGTTACTGCATGTTTATGTCCAGTAGTTCTTTGTCTGCAGAACTGTTATCAAGGAAAGGAGACTCTGATTTCTTTAGGGAACAAATTGCTAGAATTTTTTTGAACACAGGTAGATGGAGGTCACTGTCTTCAGTTCCCTTTGGATGCATACTAGTTGAAGTAAATCACTGAGAAGAAGATTCTTCCATGCTTTTACTTTCGTCCTCTTATTTATGCTGTAAGGGGATGTTTTACAGCCTTAACCTGTAATCACGCCATAATTTGCTGCATAGCGACAGAAAGATTCTTCTATTCTTCTATTAAATATTTGTCTGCTGGAAAGGAAGTAAGATATGTTTACTCCAATGTATACCAGTCAGCCACAACTTTCAACCACCTGGTGGCTAGTGATAACCATGGGAAAAATGTAATACTACTATAATTACTAGCTGCATGTGGGGCTATGTAAGCGCAAACTGGTCAGAGAGGCCATGCTTACATTTGTCCATCATGTGCTTGACCAGTGTAACTTTTGTTTCTTGGGTCTAAATTCTGATATATGCTGTGTCTGAATGAAAACATTTTCTGTGGGTGTTTTTTTACATTTTCACTGTATCTCATTCAAATCAAAACAGTGGACATTCACCCAAAACATCATAGTTGGACCTAAATTAACCTCTAAGAACATGTTCACCCCTAAACTCTTACTTTATCGTTGTCTAGAAATCATCTCGTCAGGCTTCAAAGATAATTCCAATTAAGATTTCCTTAGAGCATTAAGTGAGTCAGAGTTTAAAAACTGTTTGTGATAAAATCTTTGAATATAAAATCACAGCTTTGAAGCCATATCCAAGAACTCAGATTAGGCCAGATCTTTTTTAGCCAGTCTTGGATAAACTTTCTAAGCACAAGCTCCTTTTGTGGCACATGATACATTTCAGGATTTTGTATGGTAGCTTTCCCTAATGTGTGTTTTGCATTCTTATCTTGTGAAAATTGGCTTTGGGAATTCCTGCATTGTATAGTGGAATATGTTTTAATTGGTGTGATAATCGTTTTTTAAGGAAGCGGCTTCTACTTGTGCTTGGCTTTTGCTTGCTATGCAAGGTGGTGGATCAAGCTTTGTGCTCTTAACCTTTGTTGTGTAGTGAAAACTACTCAGTTTAAAATGCATGAAATTACATGTTCAAAACACTATAGAAACAGTTGTATGGTCTAATTATATCTTCACTGACGGTAGCATTTATTACAAACAGTAATATTTACAGTAAAATAAATTCCCCTAACAGTGCACAGTAAAAACAATATACCCGTATACATATAACATGTCTTGACACTCTATGACTACAAGATTATTTTATTGATTGATAGTTCATCTTTCTTTACCTGACACAGCTTTCTAAAGCTCTGGAATCTTTACTATCTTTACTTTGCTTGTTTTGCCTAACTAGCAATGCATAATCCAGTGTTATTAAATTATCAATCAAACAAAACAACAATAAATCATAAATTTACATAGGTCATGTGATTAATTACATGCCACCACATTAGGCGCACTGTTCCTGTGTCATGTTTTAATATGAGGCTGCTTTATAATATTAATTCATGGTTTGCCTTTTATGACTATGGCAGGCTTTAGAAAAATCAAGCCAGTTAAGTAGTTACTAAGTCTGTCAGTTGGTTCAAACACCTTTCATCTATTTGGCCATAATGAGCAGATTTTACTCTTAGCTGCTATTAAGATTAACAGTGCTAATCAAACTCTGGACCTGATTATTCCATTTGCTACAGTCTTGGGACAGTTAAAAGATGATTATTTACACTACAGTTTTTTAAACCCAAGTTTATTTCATAGTAAGATAGATGGTGGCAGGCCAAGCTTCTCTTCTGAATGTCAAAAACAGCTTCAAAAGACAGCAGTGAAATTGTCAGTGTTGCAACATGACCATGAGAATAGGTCACTGAGAAAAGTGTTTCATAGAATTAGCAGGTTCAGTCATGAAACTCACTGGCAGGCAGCCACTGGCTTGACTCCGCTGTGTTTTGTTCACTTCACAAATCACAAACACTTCACAAATTCAGCTGTCCATTTAAATTGGAAAGCAAACGTTCCAGGTCTCTGCTGCTGCTCAGTTTGCTTCTGTTGCTGGTGAAGGTTATGCTGCCTGCTATACATATCCAGCTATATCTTTTGCTCCTTATCTGTTTCATCAGAAAAATGTCAGGTAAGTTTTCTTAAGCAAACATCTGATAACTCAGAAAACCTGAGTCAAGGTTAAGAAATTTTAGTGAAGGAGAGTGACATTCAATTCAGTTCAATTCAACTTTATTTATATAGCGCCAATTTACAACATAAAGTCATCTCAGGGCACTTCACAGTGTAAGGTTTAAGACCTTACACATTATATAATATATACAAATTAATGTATGTGACATGTGACATTAAAGATGCAATTTAATCTGTTACTGATCTTTTTCTCAAATGCATGAATCTATGGCATTTTTCCAGTGCTGTGAAATGTATGGCATTGCTTCACAGCCATCATTTAGATAAAGGATATTGTCACACATCAGTATTTCAACTCTGTTATCATTTCATTCATGCATCAAGATTTAATGAAAACATCTAGTAACCTCAACCTTATGCAGATAAAATGTAACACCTGGATTTGGGAGGATATCTTGTAAAGACTGATTTCAAGGTGAATGGCCCAATGTAATTCATTCCACAGGGCTTTTTAAAGGGAGCAGCATGGCATCATCATCTTCTTTATTGAGATCCAATTAATGATCCGGAAGAAAGAAATAACACTGATCTTTAATAAAGCATAACTTATTTTAAAAAATGTTCTTCAATTCAAATTATTAATAGACGTTAGATGTGTGTGTGTGTGTGTGTGTGTGTGTGTGCGTACGTGTGTGTGTGTGTGTGTGTGTGTGTGAGAGAGAGAGAGAGAGAGAAAGCAAGAAAGCAAGTTGTACAATATGCTCCGTGCTCAGATAAAAGTTCTTGTCGTCTCTCCATGTGTGACTATCCAAGGCTTACTACTATAGTACATTTATTGGTTTCTTCTGTCCTATCAGAAAGCAGGAAAGAGGTTCTATGGCAAATATGTGCAGTTAAAACCATATAATATTAGAACGTTCCAGGACTGATTCAGAAATCAAAGAGTTTCTGTACATATGAACATTTTATGTTTAGCTGCTTCGATTGTTGTTGCAGGAAATGTGTGCTTCAAGATTTAGTGGTGTACCCTACGATACAATTAGTTATGTGCACAAGGAGCACACAAAGTAGATCTTTAAATAATGTATTGCTACGCTGTTCTGCTTAATTCACTGTCCATATTGAATAAGTAAGAGTACCCTGACTGAAATAATTGAGATAAAATGTATACTTCAGTCAGTAAGTTTTGGCTGCCAGCCTGTCACTGGCCTCAGCTTTCATGCTACAGCCAATCGGACACACTTCACAAATAGGGCAATCTGTTTAAACGGGGAAGGAGGTGTAGCGGGTTTGTGATGCTGCTCTGCCCCTGCTGCACATGCACATACAAATAAGCTGAGGATGTCTGCACACTTTTGCATCCTTCCCTCCACCCTGTGATGTCATGTCACCTGTTTGTGTTTGTGTTTCTATAATGTGGAGCAGTTGTGTGTTGTTCTCCTGCAGGGAGGATTTATAGTACATTGATTTATGGGCATAGACTGTACATACAAAACAGATCCAGTGTTTTGTCCCTTTTTCAGTAACAATGTAAGGTAGTGGTTAGTTGTCCTTCTTGAAATAAAGCTTTGACAACTACTGTGCAGCAACTATGGAAGAATACAAATATAGAAACGCATTCATATAAAACCAACTCATAAACACATACTCCCTTTGATCTCCATGTTTGAAATTCCAGACATGCTCACACACAGTGCCGTAGGCCATTTGAACTTGGATAATGAGAACCCTTAAAGGCTGTTATGCCATACTTTTGGACTAATTTTATTTGACGCAGAATTCAATGGTTTGCCATCAGCTTTAGCTCAAGCATTATTGATATTGATGAAATCTATTTCTCAAAAAAAAAAAAATCTGCATCAGACAAAAAGAATCTTAAAATGAAGGTATACAACATGCATATGCATATAGACTGTTTGGTGAGAAGAGATGTCAGAATGTACAATAGAAATAACAGCAACATTGAAAACATTGCATGTAAATTTAGAAAATCATGTTTAAAGCAGTGGTATGATAATCACAGATCAAATAAAATGTGCTGGTCATTCTAATGACCAGTTGTAACAATTACCACCCAACTCAGTGCTGCAGAGAATTTTTAGGTTTCACAGCCTGCAACCTTATCACTCTCATCGCAGTTGGTACTAACAGGCACCAGTTTCCACTGTACACCAAATGCTAAGCAACAAAAGAGAGACAGACAATGTTTGGCTACTTGGTGAACACAGAGAAGCATTTTGCATTTAAAAACAAAGATATTTTTTTGGTACAAAGTGTAGGACTGTACAATTTGATATCATGATCAATCTTTACATCTGCACAATCTCTCATTTTATGTTTAATTTCCATTTTATGTTGCCTTACTCTTGGTAGCAAAATTTTAAATGAATTCAAAACATTAATGTGGATCTTTGCTATGGGTACGTCAACAATTAAAGAGTTGAAAATGTGTCACTTTGGACAAAGAAAAATGGGAAGGCAGGACGTGGGTCTACTTCTCATTCAAAGCAACTGCAAGTGAGTGTAATAGCACATTAATAGTCATATTGTTAACAGTAAGATTAATACAAACATTTCATCAGCTTCCTTAAATCTGTCTGAACAACTTGCAAGTCAAAGTTTGCACATGACATAGAAAATATGGATGGAGCAGCCTCCTGTTTTATTGGTCATTTAGTGGTTATTGTCACTGTTGCTGGTTAAAATGCAAAAGAACAGCTCAGTCAGCTTTCACTAACTAACATTAATTCCATGACTTGAATTGATGACAAGTCAAAATGAGCTTCAACACAGTACTGTTTTCTGTACACCTGGTACAAGGTGTGACTGTGTATCACTGCTAAGCAATCAGTGTCCTGAATGTCTCTGTAGTTCCAAAAACTTTGACAGAGTGCAACATCTTGTCTTGTAAAACCGTCAGATTATCTAACATCAGTTAAACTAAAATCAGACTCTAATAGATAAAGTTCTAACTACTGTTTTAACTTGTACTTGCTTTGTCTTAAGCTACAGTGCCTTGCAATAATTCTAAGAAGCCTGAGTACCATGCACTTTTTTATTAGACAAATCCTGTCACCTTTGTTGGACTGTCACCTTCTGCACTTCTTCAACAAAATTATATAGCCTTGGACAAAAGACTATGATAGTTGGACAAATTACTTGCTCCAATGTCCATTTTAACACTCCCTAGCACATACCAAAACAGAGCCACAGAATAATATTAAATTTTTGACAGATCCAAACATATATTATTAGAAATTATCACTAAGCTTGTTCATTGTCTGTTGGACGTGGTTTCCTAATACAGTAGTAAACGTCTGTTTTGTATTTAGAGTTAGTTGTACTGTTGCCAAGATAAACTCATTGAGTGGATCATTTGATAAACAGCACTCAAAACAGCACTAAATCAAAAAGCTTGTAGTTAGTTGACAGAGTTAGTTTAACTAACATTAAGCAAAAGTGAATTGATTTACAGTAAAAATCAGCCTCCCAATCATCAACAATAAATAATAAACCTAGCACAAGATCTAGCACAGTATACTGCAGTAGTACTCATTAGCTTAGCTGTTATAATACACCTTTTACAAAATACTCTGTTACTGTATTTGGCTTGCAACTATTTGAAATACAGGCCCCACCCTTGTGAGATTTAAACCATCAGGAACAACAAGAAAGAGAGATGCTGCTGCGATTCTCCTGGGCAGAAAAGACAGCTCACATGATTTATTCCCAGTAAATAACAGACCGATGCTTTGGCAATTCTGAGAGCTCAGCACATTTAGAGATTCACATATTTGCATTTATAAGTTAACACTCCACAGTGTATGGCTCTGTAACCTCTTTACATGATTCATTATATTACTGCAAAGTATCTCAAAAGCTCCACTTAACAGATACAAATAGAATTTATTGTCATTTCATTTTATGACCTGGACACAGAAAAGACTCTTAATCTCAAATAAAATATATAGCTTGCACTCTGTGAGTTGCAGTTCAAAATTAGCTCTGTGCTTATTTACCCTTACTTTTTTACAGATTCCATTTTTGAATCTATTTACACAAGACAGACTTGGGTATATTGGAACATAGCACCCTGGGAGGAGGAATAACAAGAATCACATATTAATAACCTTTATGACCATTTCACTGGAAACAGAAATCAGAACTTTGTAACAGTTTAATTTCTGACAGTGTTTCTGTATTGGATTACATAAGATTGTAAAGGTGTACCTGATAAAGTGGCCAGTAAAATTATGTAAAGAGAAATAGATATTAAATAATCTATTATTTTAAAGAAAAACTGGAATATTCTTTCACTCATAATGACTGTAATATGATTGACCTGATCTTTTCTTTCTTCCTTTGTTTCTGCTGGTGTTCAAGTCAAGTTGAGGCAATTTTATCTGCATACCAATCACAGATACAATACCTATAATGTAAAAACTCTGAGAACACTTTGCAGCCACACTGAGGGCACAGACCGCAACCCTTCAAACCTCTGCCAAGACCCATGTGGAGGCTTTCAGTGTTCATGCTCACATCATGAGCAGCTTTGAAGACTGCTGTGTATCAATCTAGGAGACAGCCTCTGTGTTCCATGCGCCCACTCATGTGAAGCAGCAGCGTGAATGTCAGGCAGGAGCGGTCACCGTGTACATTTGGGGGTGGCAGTAAAAACTCCTCTGGTTTTGTGTGTGTGTGTGTGTGTGTGTGTGTGTGTGTGTGTGTGTGTGTGTGTGTGTGTGTGTGTGTGTGTGTGTGTGTTCTCATGATGACAGGCAGGATCCCATCGTAACTTAGGAGCCTGCATGTGTGTGGTAGTGGTACCGGTAATGTGTGTAGTGGGAGTGAGAATTCAGGTTTAGACAGTGGGCAAGAAGCCAGTGCATGACTGCATCATTGTGTGGACTATGCAGTTCAGTGAAGGGGAGATTTGATATTTTCTTCCTCTCAGTAGGGCCTTCCTTTAAGCCAGAGCTTTGCCCAGGGAACACTCACAAAGGAGTCTTCTGCTGCAGCTGGCAGAATCCTGCTACGTGATCTAAAACCAATTTCGCTATTTGAATAAGCTAACACTTATTTCCTTATCTTTCCCTTGCAGTCCAAAAAAATCCAGGCTCAACTGAAAGAACTGCGGTACGGGAAAAAGGATTTAATTTTTAAGGTAAGCTCAAACAGAAGGGGGTGGGGGACTTTATAGTCACTTCAGACTAGGGGTAAACAGGTACTTCAGACCACCTTGAGAAAGATGATCCTATCACAGGAGACACTCCAATTAATTCAGTCTGCAATTACAAAGTTCCTTCCAGCAAGGCAGCAGCCTGCAAAGTTGATTGGCCATCATTTAGACCACAAACAGCTCTGTCCAGTCCTCCATTTCCCCCTCTTCGAGATCCATCCTATCCTTTTCAATGATGGGAGGTAAGTGGGTAAATGATGCAGATAGCAGTGGATGAAGTTGATACAGATTAAGGCATTACATCATATGAGGGAATCTTCAAGACACAAATTACAGCTGACACCATGTATCACTACAATTCTGTCAGTGGCAAAAAGAGAACATCAGAAATTTGTCTCCTACTCACACATTTCCTCTGCAAGCACATAAAAAACACCAGCAAACAAGAAACTGTTCTGTATTGTTGCAGATGCACCCGTGCATACTCCACTGCCCCTTGTATTGCAAGGACTAAATGTTTTAGATCTGGGTGCTCACGTAATATTTATTGGCATTCATGGGTACATGGACTGACCTTTCAGACCTTGTTTGCAGTGTTCAAATGTCAGTCGACACTTCTGCCACAACGCCCTCTAATGCCATTTCTTAAAAGTATATTTTGATCATTCAGACTGTCATTGCTAAAGCTCTGTCAGACAAAAAAGAATAAAAAAGGTCTCAATCTTCACCCGAGATGTTCCTTGTTCGTTTCCATCCTGTGAGTGATATATGCATTGACTTGTTTGCCTGGTGTCACAGCTTGTAAATAGTTGTCTCTAAACTGCATCAGTCACTCACCCAAAACAAAGTTATTGCTCAGTGTCATCAAATATTTCACGTGGAGCTTTCAAATGTTTTGGTCTTTGAGATTTGCAGCTGCACAAAGATTCAGGCTAATTTGATTATAATCGTTGTCTTGTAAAATGTCATATTTGGAGGACAAGCCGTCTTTTCGGTTTTCGTAATGAAAAACGTCAGGCGGAAATTCATCCTGTCCCTCAGATCCCCTGGCTATTCCTGAAAACTCATCTGTATTCCCCATATGCTCTGCTCAAACACCCAGTGGGGGATGAGGGAGCATGAGTAGAGAAGAGTCACTCAAGATACAGAAATGTCATCAGCCTCACACGGGGGATGTCAGTCAAGGTACCTTGACCGGGAGGCAGCTAAACTGGTTATGACAGCTGCTGTACATATCAAAGTGCATTTTGCATTGTGCACAAAAACATAAGCTAATAAAACTGGAGACAAAATAATATAAAAAGGCTTCAAGCCTCACATATTGGATCTTAGGAATCACTCTATCTCTTTGAGAATTGATAGGTATGACTATTAAAGATAAAGAATTGTGAAAGTTTAAAAACAAAGAAGGAAACTGACTTTAAACTTGACAAACAAAATGCAATGATACAGATATTCACACCGAGAATATACCACATGTACAGTACCAGAGAACAAGCCAGTGAAGAAAACTTCAGTGTATACTTTTGCATCAATAGCGCTCAGATTTAAAGGACAACTTAAAAGCGAGACCCAACTCTGTGAATCCAGACCATGCAGTCCAGTACTAGACTGTAAACACTAGGCAGACAGTTTCTGCTTCACTTGCTCAGCCGAGGCATTAAAAACTTCAGAGGAACTGATGGTGCCTTTCCCTGTGAGACAATATTTTTGGCAAAAGAGCGGTATTCAAGCTTTCACATCTTCTTCTCTCTGTTAGTCCACTTTTAAATTTACTCCTAGAGCGGTTCCTCCTCCAGCTTCGAAAAAGAAACTGTAAAGAAAAATGACGGCTTGATGTAGTTGCATGCCTCATCTAGCAGAGTGGCTTATACCTCAGTGACCCCACACCTCTATAATGGACCCAGCAAAGAAATATGGAGCTTTAGACTTGGGAGGCACTAACCCTGAAAGTCAGCATTTCTGGGTCAGCAGCCATGTTCCTGCAGTCCTCAGAGGACTATGCGCTGATGATGCTCTGTGTAATGGATGTAATGGCTCTCTACTGTAATGCTACATAGAAACACACACAGTCTTCAGCTCCTTTAGAAGCTAAACTAAGAGTAGGCTACTTTGTTCTGTGTTTGTGAGCCAACCAAGCCTCTACCATTGTTTAACTCAGCATTGTATGTTGAACACATCACATATAAGATTTACAGAAACCTTTAGGTAAGTGCCACTTTTGTGTTCTGAAATTAACAAAATCTAAATGTATTCATTTGGTCGATTGTTACATCTTATTATACTATACACTGCCACGAACTGAATGGAAAATTTCTAATAACGTCACCAGTCTCTTAATATTGGACTGTAAAAAAAGTTGTATTTTTATTAGAGTATCCTTCATATTCAAAATATTTCAAATGTGTATTACTGAACACTCATGCCTTTCATTTGCCATAAAGAGATCATCTATAAGCCTTTGTGTACATGATTAAAGAACTGTTCCTCAAGCTTTATTACCTTTGGATTTCCTCTCAAGTACAGCTAAAAATGACCTTGTGTCATTGTCCCAAACTCCCTGTACAGGTAAAAACACTTTTTACTATTTACTATTCTGTAGCATTTTTGAAATCCCAGAGGGGTGAATGCTGTTCTGTCTTTCACTGTCACTACTTCAGGGAATACTTGAATATCATTTCAGCTGCCCCATTGAGTGGTACAAATGACAGATGCATTCATCATCAAAATTACTACTTTACTGGCAGAAATCAAGATGAAAATGCATTGAAATAAAGGAACATGCCAAGCCACTGTGTTATAAAACTCACGGAGGAACCACATAATGCTATAAAACTCATTAAAATCCATCAGTCAGCCTCATCACCCATCTTTGAAACGTCTTAAATTTTGTGCAGAGATTGTGGATGGTATTTGTTGGGTTAACTGTCCTTGAGTTTTTCAGAATGTGTAAGCCCATGCAGTTTATCATTTTAAGATGCCAGTAAAAGACACCGAATAAAAGTTCATGGCTCAAATTCCACCACCAAGGCCACATTTTACACAGGCTGCATGCAAATTTTCCTAAAACAACTTTCTTTTCTGCTTGCTGACAAATTTATCAATAATAAAAAGACTGCTTAGAGGGAGCTCTTTTGGTCCTTATATGGAGTTGTTTACTGATATAAAAAAAGCCTTTGTCTGTGTTGTTCAGTAAAGCTATGATGCTCATTCAACGGGCTTCAGGGGGTCTGCTTATACAACTTTCAACATTAAACCTTTCTTCTCCTCTTTTCTCTTTTTTAATGTGGATTTGGATGAATGTATGCTCACCTTATTCCTTATACCCACTGGATTATGGACCTTTGCAAAGCATTTTAGTATTAAAACTAAACTAAGAATTTATCAGTATAATGAAGCTATGATTATGAAGGCTTATGGGATCCCAGTACTTTCCTGTTTAAAGACACAAGGGGCCATTTTACTACTAAAAGCATAATGTACATTGAGTTTAGTGCTGAGATTCTAACAAGTTAGGACAGAGCTAATAATGGAAAAATAATGAAGAGGACCCTTAGTGTGTCATGCTACTCTATATATTTATGTTATTAATAAAGTTTAGTGGGGATGAGGTGGGGAAGGAGGAATGACTCAACAATGATTCAAAAGTTGTTTATTTTATTGCAGGGGCAGCAGCTTATGGACTTGGAGCACAAGTTAGCTATAGCCAAGGAAGAGCTGGAGAAGACTGCACTGGATAAGGTGAATCACAGGAAAAATATTACCAGTAAATAATGACCATATTTTTTCTTTTGCAATCATAAGACTCACAAAATGTGTTTATTTGTTAAACTTTTTTTTTTACTTTGAACTAATCTTGATTCACTGAAAAGCTACATTTCTAAGACTAAACAGAGAATGACATCTCAATTATTTATTTATAAAGGATGTGTGGTTTGCATGAATCACAACTTTCAACAGTAAATAATTCCTATAATATGTTTTCATGGTAACTATCTTCTTGCTGTGCAGTCATCGACACACTGCCACTGTGGGAAAGTTAGGCAAGTAAAAATGCATGGGAAGAAAAACGCTGATTTAGATAACAGACATTTCTTGTGATTACTGACATCACAACCTGTTGTAAAATAATTAAACCAATCATGGGGTCAAATATTATTACTGATTGAAGGTAAATGATCTTTTGAACCTCGCTTCCTTTTTCTTACTCTGGTGAGTTCTTCTGCATGTCTTGCCTAACGATGCCTGCTGGCTGTTCTAAAGTCACTTTAAAGCATGACCTCCCATGCCTTTAATGCTTAAGTAAATTTCTCATGTGGATGGAAGGCGGCATGGAGGAATTCAAAAATCTTCTTTTGTGTGTAATCTTGTCTGTGGACAGGATTCTCAGCTGAAGGCGCTGAAGGACACAGTTCACATCTGCTTCTCAGCTGTTCTGCACAACCAGCCCAGCAGCAGACACAGATTTCCCACCTCCCCCACCCACTTGTTCAGATACTCATCACTCATCAACAGCTCCAGAGTCACCTTTCAGCAGCCACATGCCAAGGTAATACACTAGTCAGTATAGTTCCATCTGATTTAATGTTTATCAAAAAGCAGGCTCTGGTCTTTAAAAAAATTCAACCACTTTCATATTTAATGAATCCTTTAAGTGATATATCTGCTGCAGATAAGGTTCTCATGTCCTTGAACTAACTGGATGACTCACTGTAAGATGTCAATGTCCTCAAAAAGTCCAAAAATATAAGCATTTGTATTTTCCATTTATACAGTGTGCAAGGTTTATAGGAAATGCCCATTACAAAGTGAATTGGTCTTATAATTATGTGATGCTTAGTCACTATATAATTACAACTTTTCTTTTTTTATGCTCAACCTAAAATTTACAAAACTGCTATAGTTCAGTACAATTTTTAACCAGGGGTTGGAATTTTTTGTATTTCATCAAAAGAGCATTGTTAATTCAACTGAACATTTAATGCCACTGTGAGATTTAGAGCAACACATTTTGAACTACTTGTACATGTCATTGGGATAATCATAGCTGATTTCAGTGTTGAAACATTTTTTCCATGGCATATTGGATAAAGAACTGAGCTTGAATAAACAATACATGCTGGATGCTAACTACATTTCTACAGCCCGCTGATATTACTAGAAGCACGACCAATGGGCATTTTTCACAACTGACATTTTGACTTGCCATAGCAAAAAGGTCTAATTAATACCATTAACAATGGCTCAATGCCATTTATGTGTATCAGTAGGCCATGTCAGAGGGCCAGCATGCATTAACAGTGCTAAATGGAGTGCAGCCCTAATTAATATTCTCAATTACACCTGTGGTTTTCCTGCTTGCACATGTCAAAGTGTCTGGAACAAAAAGGCCTGTAGCATTAAATTAATATATACAGTCAATTTGATTGTCAGAGAGCCAAGTTTAAACATAGAAGTTCTAATGTCTGATGAAAATTAGATAAGTTTGTTTGTAAAGTGAAAATGGAACTCAAGTTGGATTTGGGATTTGCCTCTGTAATAGTATAGTGACTACATAGAGTATAATTTTCCCTCTGACTTTTCAGATAAGATAAAGCAGGCTGCTGTTTTGTGCTATCCTCTTTGTGTAAACACTTTCAAATTGAAATTCATTTCACGCTGTAACTCCTAGCTTGGTGACATCATGGAATATAACTGCATACCAAAATATTCACCTCAACGCACATCAGAGCACACATAATGCACTCTATGCGATATGAAGTGCTAGCCAATTATTACCTCATTTTCAAGTGGCTATTTGTCAATCTCAATGCCCCGAGCATCATTCTCCAGAGAAATATTGCCCTAGAAATAATTACTTGTAAATATAAGAGTTGGACAAACACAACTGAGGTTGTTTAAAATCAGCTAGCGTTTGAAGTATAGCTGAATTAATGTAGGGCATTATGGAGTTTTCATACGTTGACATTTTTTTCTTTATGAAACTTTGACAAAGCGTGACACAGTCTTTGTTTATAGCTTCGCAAAGTCAAGGTCACATTAGACTGAACTAAGGATTCAAAATTTAGTCCCTTTTTTGGAGTTATTAAAAAAGGTGACTGCCAAGAGGATTTATTATAAAAATAGGATTTTGTCTTGTTTTGCAAGTCAAGCACTTTTTATGTTTTACATTTATGACTACTGCTAAATTTCACACATTTAATATGTTAAAAACACAATACTGTCTGACTTAACATCTGCAAGTATGTGTTACATTTGTATACTATATAGACTTTAAAAATATAAGTGTGGGAATGCAGATCAATATGCAGTACACATCAATTTTGTTTTTTGAAAGTACACTTTATAGTACTTTTGGTTATTTTCCCCCTCTACCAAGCAGCCATGTCAACCTCAATCAGAGACTTTGTTAGTTCTGATTTCTGAAAAGCAGTCACTGCAGTCACTTTGAAATCATCAAGTTGGCCACAGCACTGTAGTGCCTTATCTGCCATGATCCTGGTGAGCAATTCTGTCTTTGAGAAGCTTTTCTTTCCTCAGAGCAGTCACAATGTGCATTGCATCTCTTTCGTGGGTGCCTAAGAGGTTTGACATGCCACTTTTAAGTTTTTTATTTAGGTTTTTTATTATGTCTTAGCATGCTTCAATACCACCATCTCCACCACTGTCCCTCTCCTGTAGCATCATACAAAACAATATTCTGTAATTGACATTTTCTGTCCACATTTAAACTCTTGGTTGTTGTTTCCAGCAAAACAGGATGATACCATTATAACAAGTGTGTATTTCCCCATCATTTTCTTTTCAATACTGAGTCAAATAAGCGCGAGCACATGGGCAAAATATGCATCTTACAAAATAAATGACAAGTAAAGGAAATTCAAGGTAGGTGTGAGTTGATTTTTCTATGCTAATGAAGTTATTACTTTCCAGTTCATTAGCATACAAATAGCAGCACTCCACTTTTGAGCTCCATTATCTCCTGTAGCTGCTGTACACTTTGACGGACTGTCTGATAAATCTGGGCGCGCCCTCACTGTAAAGATTACTGGGGTGCTCCATCTGTCCGCTCTGCCTGTGCATGTGGAGGCGGGTCAAATTCCATTTAAATCACTGCCAAATTTATCTCAAATTAAGTAGTAAGAAAACAACATGCAAAAGCACTTACTGTGCATGAAAGAGCCAAATGGCCCATGGCAGAGAAGTTAGGTAACAATGCATTGACAGAGAGGCAAATGTCAAGAACTTGGCTGACCACATTGTGTTCTTTATTGTGCTCATTAACAGCATGAAAGAGCTCAGCAGTATTATTACATCCTCCATCCTATTTCCTGTTCTCACGTTTAGAATCGGACATGTTAGGATAAATACTGTATATTGTAATTGAATGCATTTAATAACACTTTACTGACAATACATGGCAAATAATACTTTATCCTAAATAGCTGGTATTATGTCATTTGTGACACACTTGGGGAGTTGTAAGTATATCTGTTATATTTTATTCACCAAAAGTTGTTTAGAGTTGTAGAGTTATGTAAACTGTATCTTAAGACAGTAGCTATATAAAAATCTGTGAAAGTTAATCTTGTTGAATGAGAAGGGAACCTGCTAATACACAACATTATAATATACACTATTTTTCAGAATGGTAGAATTGTAATTTTTCAAATATACATAATGCAGATAACTAGCTGAGCTTTAGCACAGCTGCATTTACTTCTTTACAATGTACCTGTCATCCAGCCGCAATACAAACTACAGAAGTTACATATGGTGGGAGTTTTTATACCATATTTTCACAAATACCATCAGAATAGAAATTTAGTTAAAACTGTCTGCTATCGAGGCAGGGATTTAAAGTTTTTAAATAATCTAGGATGAGCCTAGAATTTAGCAATTTTACAGCACAGGAGGGACCCTACCATCATCCTAATCCATCCCAAAGCAAATTTTTTCACATTTTCTACAATACCAGCTCTTTAATAATTGTTGGTGATCAAAAGGCAGAGTATAATGGTCTTATCACCAATGTACTGTAGAAACAAAAAATGCTTCAAAGCTTTTAACATATGGAGAAAGCCTTTATCCACTTACTTGGTGATAAAACATACATTTGAGTTTCATGAGCACACTTAGACAAAAATCTGCTTTGTGTATTTGAAATCCAAAGTGGGTAAGTGCAAGGATGTTTGTTCAAGCACTCACTGACACCACTTTGAGTTTCACTCTCACGCTTGCCGGAGTTAACATAATGGACCTTAAACTCCAGTAGACGCTACAAATAAGACTCTCCCAGGTCTTGACTCACACACACAAAGCTCTTCATACTGGTGAAAGATTCATTAGTGTGAGGATGCAGAGATCAGCAAGATTGGAATGGAAGCTGCTTCATATTTAACAGACTCAGGGAGAGAGCCAAGTCTTGTGGTCCGATACCATGCAATTTTCATCAAAGTAATAGGACATGATGTCTTAGATGCTTGGCTCACTATGCTGGAGGAGAAATCAGGCATTTCATTGCCCTGCTCTCAGCACTTACTATTTACTTTTATGATTTTTTCATAGGAGATAGTAGGTGGTTGTAGGTGGTTGACAGTGCAGAAATGTGCTTAAAGATATTTATCAGCTGTAAGAGTAACATTTGCACAATGCAAAAAAATGAGAATCTTACTAAAGAGTCAGTTATGGTTTATTTAATAAAGCTTTTTTAACGAATTATTCATGGATATTAAACTTTTGACCTCTCGGTGCAATGCAGGATTTCACATAAAGAAAATTATTTTTGTAAGGAAAAGCCTTTATATTGTTATGTTTTATGATAATGCATTTTCTGCATGTTATTTTAATTAAATTTTTTATTTTACGTATCACTCACGGTTCTTTTAAAAATATAGTGTACAATTAACCAGAACATCCCCTAATAAGAAAGATGCCATTTTAAGCACTGTCTTTATGAAGAAAAAAATGATAAATATTTTCCTTCTTCCATTACTGTATAGTGTGAAATGCTGTTGATCTTGACTGATGTTGTCAAAACTTTGGAAATAATGCATGAAATGTTTACCCAAAAGTGGTCACATGTATAAATACAGCCTATTCCACTAAACCGGTCAAAAAGATGTTGCTTCAGCTGACAAAGTAAGAATGAGGTTTGACAGTAACAGGTTAAGATTGCTTGTGTTCATCTTGCAACCATCTTGTTTTGTGCTCTCAAGAGACCATTTTTGACCCAGTTAGGGAAAGTACTATGTACTAGCTTTGTGCAGAAGCCTGGCTGCAGTAGACAAACTGTTGCAGAAAAGTCTTGTGGGCAAAAACAAAATTTGCTGACCTTTTATTGTTTTACAGTAATTTACAGTATGTCATAGGCAGCAGTAAAAAATACAATATCTGATTCTGGCGTATTTTTTTACCTTTGTATTGTGGTGGATACTTCAACTCATCTATATTTCAGAGTGAAATACCAAGTCACAGTGGTAGTCACTGTCTATACACTGCTCCAAAAATTAAAGGGACACTTTTTAATTAAAGTATAGTATCAAATAAGTTAAACTCCTGGGTTATTGATCTGGTCGGTTAAGTAGCAGAGGGGGTTTTAATCAGTGTCAGTTGTTTTGGTGTTAATGAAATTAACAACAGGTGCACTAAAGTAGCATCAATGAGACAACCCCAAGAGCAGGACTGGTTTTGCAGGTGGAGGCCACAGACATTTTCTCCTCCTCATCTTTTTTTGACTGCTTTTCAGTAGTTTTACATTTGACTAGGGTCAGTGTCACTACTAGTAGCATGAGGCGACACCTGGACCCTACAGAGGTTGCACAGGCAGTCCAACTCTACCACGATCATCCATCAATACATGCCATTGCCAGAAGGTTTGCTGTGTTTCCCAGCACAGTCTCAAAAGCATGGAGACTCCAGGAGACAGGCATTTACTCTAGGAGAGCTGGACAGGGCCGTCAAAGATCCTTAACCCGTCAGCAGGACCGGTATCTGCAACTTTGTCCAAGGAGGAACAGGATGAGTACTGACAGAGCCCTACAAAGGGCCACTGGTGTGAATGTCTCTGATCAAACGTGAACGTTATGCTGCTTGGAACATTGTTCAGCATGATTAGTTTGGTGGTGTGTCAATAGAACAATAGAACTCTGGGAAATCATGTTTAGGTCCAGGAGCTCAGTGACGCCCTGATCTGGATCTGGGAGGAGATACCCCAGGACACCATCTGTCATTTCATAATGAGCATGGTCAGGCATGCATACAAGCACATGGGGGCTATACAAACTACTAAGTACCATGTTGAGTTGCTGCAATGACATTTCAGCAAATAGGACTAGCCTGCCATATCAGTTTTTCAGTTCTTGGTGACTTTGAATTCAGCCAGCTGTAGGTTTATAATTTTCATCAAATGATGAGGCATCCTGTAACTCAACAGCCAGTAATACCAGAAGCAAAACACCAGCTACTGGTAGTTAGGGAAGTAACTCAAAACTGCAAGACCAGACTGACCAACCTGTGCCCTGCTTGGATTGACTACAAGAAAGCCTATGACCCGATGCCTCACAGAAGGGTCCTGGAATGTTTAGAACATCAACAGGACTCTAAGAGCCTTGTGTGCAATTCACTGGGGCTGTGGGAAACAACCCTATAGGCTAACATCAAGTCAATTGTACAGATCACCATCAAGTGATAAGATTTACCAAGGAGATGCTCTGTTCTGCATAGGCCCGAACCCCCTTCATCATCAATAAGATGGTTATGTATATAAAATGGAGCAAAGCTCAGCCATCTACTCTACATGGATGACATCAAGCTGTATGCCAAGAGTGAATGAGACACTGATTCACTGATTCACACCACCAGGATCTACAGCACAGACACTGGAATGTCATTTGGACTGGAGAAGTGTAGTCAGATGGTAACAAACAGAGGAAGCTAATCAGAACTGAGGGGACGGTACTACCAGAAGGCCACATAGCAGATATTGAGGATAGCTATAATCCCACAAGCAAATGGGAACCATGAAGAGGCCATAAGAAACAGTGCAACCAACAAATACTGGAGAGTAAGGCAAGTTCCGAGAAGTTAGCTGAATGGGAAGAACAAAATCCAGGAAATGAACACTACACCCTGCCATATACTTGGATATGGGATAATAAGCTGGCCAATAGAGAAGGCCAATAGAAACCTATGATATCAAGACAAGGAAGATCCCTACAATGCATGGAGGGTTTCACCCCAAATCCAGCACCCTGATACTGTACTCTATGCAGAAGGTTGGAGGCAAAGGACTATATAAGTATATAATAATTATAAATTTGATCTTAAATCATATTACAAGATTCTAGAGGCAACAAGAAATAATCAAAACGAAGCATTACACTTTTCTGAGGGGAATGGTGAGTTACCAGTTAGATTTAGCACAGCTACATCGTTACTCATCTGTATGCGAATAATGTCTACTATCTAATGGAAAAAATTTGACTGGAGTCTGGCATGCAACCCTTGTAAAGTCTAGTTTTTAGTTACTTTGTTTTTGTGTCTAAGATGAAGGCATTTTTACACTTCTGCGTCAAAGCACATCAACCTTGCAAGACTCATGTTTTTTCATACAGACATCATTTCAGGTGGTGGTGATATAGATTGCTCTACTGCCTCCAGAGAGAACCTTTTCATCTCCAACTGTCCATCTTGTTTTTCTCACACTATCTTGACTTTGCTTGGGCTGTTTTTGCAATGGGTCACTTCACAACATCATTGTTCATCATATAAAGCTCTGACAGAAGTAAATCCCAAAGCTATCATCCAGAATTACTTCTCACTAAGGGGTGATCTGTGTAAACCTATACACACCTCAGTAGCATAAAATTTTGAAGGTCTGAGGAATCTGAGACAGTTGACAGACAACTGTGCATTTACATTTTATTTCATAATAACATGCTATAAATGCTAAAAGTTAGTGGAATTAAATAGCTTTTTGCTTTTAATACCAGCTAATTAGAGAGTTAACAAATGTGAATGGTCATACATATTCACTTAGTCACAAACTAAAATTGATATTTCCAGTTTTTTTCCCATATTCTGATATTTCTGACTTGCAAAACTTTCAGCTTTAACGGCATGTCAGTCACATAATGTCAACTGAAAGTTTGAGGCTTCTACACAATGTGATAATAGTAGTGTACAGTGTAATAATAATATCAATCACAGAAGAATGTGTGTTTAGTGATATAAAACCAAGGTTAACTTGCTAAACTAAGCTGATGAACATGGTAAACATTATACCTGTTTACCATCGGCATGTGAGCATGAGTATGTTAGCATGGTGATATTAGCATTTAGATACCAAAAGTACAGCCTCATAGAGACACCAGCATTGTTACAGTCTCATTTCAATATAACTGAAAATTATATTGAATTACACTCTTAACCCTATAATGAAATATTTTTATTTTTCGTACAGGACATCTCCAAAGTTCAGAGAATTGTGACAGCAAGTAAATCACCCATGAACATTGGAGTAATGAGGAGAGAGAGTGACGGAGTTAAAGAGTGCCAGATGGAAAAGGTGAGCCGTCAGAGTAATTAAACTGTAGCCTATGTGACCCGAGGGCCCATATCCACAAGGTTCATCTGTTCACTGCATTAATGCTCAGCTCCCTCATCACAAATCAAACAAGCCACTTCTACTCCAAGGCCCTGATTTACTAAAGGTTTGCATGTATTAAATCATGTGCAAACTTGATGACACCCCAAAGAACACAAGCAGAACTATTTAGGTTGCACACTAATGACTGCGTCTTTGGAATTAAGTAAAATAGTAAAAATCACTGTGGATTTTCCTCATTTACTATGATAAATATGAAAAGTAAGGCGTTTTTGCAAAAGTGCGCAAAATAGAGGGTGGAGAAAATGCAAATACGGTAGCTGAGATTGCGTCTGAATTTATTAGCTTTGAAAGGCAGTTGCAATCTCCTTGTGCATGGATGCCTGCTGTTATTTAAGTATGATACAAAAGAGAAATTAAAGAATGAATTGTAGAATGTTTACCACTTGTGATAATATATTTAAGATTAAGAAAACCACAGGCTGAGCATTTGGTGATGAACTTTTATTAATTAGAGCACATCATCACACCTTAACAATTGGTGGATCCACAGTGCCCCATAAAACAAAGACCACAAAACTGAGTAGGAGGACACAGTTTTTATAGGTTTTGTCTGCATCACTTATAAAAATAAGCCATACGTTTATTTAAATTGATGGAAGAGAGAATAAGTACATATATGGGTGCGCACATCTTTATGCCCTGAATATGATCTGCTAACTCTGCATTCCGCTCATCCTGAAATACGTTATGGCATAATTGGATCAAGTTTCAGCTTGATTATTTAGTTAATGGCTTTTTTAAAATACAATTTTTCAACTTTTACAATTATCTTGCATCATTTCTTATAGCACATGGTCATGGGCTTAAAATCTCATTAGTGATAAAACTATTATCGATTCATGATAAAGTTATTTATTGAGCAAATAAGCTAAATATTTGCAATTATAAGTTAATTTTGACTCACTGCTGCACTTTCTCTGTGCAAACATAATTTTACAATAAAGGAACTCTGAAAACAGTTACTGAGGGAAGAAAAAGTGAAGCAGTCTCTGACCCCTCCTTTTCAGATTTTTTGTGAAGGACTGTTGTACCTTATAGACACAGATCCAGATCCAGGTAACTGTGAGCATCAGCTAACAGTGAAGCTCTGAATGAGCATCACCAATCCTGTCAAAAGCAAGTTGATTTGAAGAGAGCCAGGAAAAATTAACAGATTTTTTGACAGGCTATCAAGAACTAATACAGATTTAAGTTGATAGACCACTGAAGACAGGAGAGTACCCTCTGTAGAAACTGTGTCAAAGAGATTGTTCCTTAATGAATTTGTGCTAAAAACAATGTTCACTGGTATCCTGTCATTGATTATGCAATTTTAGCAGGGTTGTAAAAATCCTGCAGCAAGAGGGAGAAACATGCTGCTAGATAAGAGGAGACATAGAGTATTTGAAACAGAGATTCAGAAATTGTGTTTGCTCATGAACTCCACCACATGTCCACCTGTCCTCCTCTCCCTGTGGGCTCGGAGGAAATGGGGCTAAGACGTGTGTGTAGCTTTATTAGATGAGTGTGTATAGCTTGCAGTCTATGCTTCAGTTTGAAAATCTAACATGGTACATTTACTACACTCAATGATTTTTTAAACTTTGCATGGACAAACTCATACTTAATTATATTTAATACATACTCCATACAAAATGCATTAGTGCATGAGACTGTCTCCCTGCACAAAAATATTCTTGTGAACAGCATATGCTCAAACAAGTTCAGTGACAGAATTTTCTCTTCTTCTGCATAAATACAACATAAAATATAATTAGATTTTCACAGTCCTAACACTAGATAAAGGGAATTAATTAAATGAAATTTGAGCAACACTGAAATGAAAACTGCCTTTCTTTCACAAACATGGTCATTTCTTTGGACCATCACTTAGACGCCACCTAAATGTCTCAATAATGCATTCACAGTGTCTTAAATGTAAATGTATGGAATCAACAAAGTCAAAGAAATTAAACTAATTAAATTAAACTGTAATATTAATGCTTTTAGTAACGTTTAATGTCTCTTTTTTTACAATATGCAAGATCATTATTATTGCGCTACAGCAATGCAGCGTGATGTTCCTTAGATTCCCTGTTCAGCAACACAGCAGGTGACATGATGGATGAAAACACAGAGGAGCTGGAAGCATCTTGGACTTTCCAAAATTGACATGGCGCAAAAATCAGTTATTTGCAACTGCTGCAAAGATAAGGTTCAGTGAAATGGAAAGGCAAAAAACCTCAAATGAAAACATCCAAAAGGGTATGCCAACAGTCAGACAGTTAGAGGACCCCATGTGAGTGCATCAGCCACAAGGCCAAAACAAACAACTTTAGCGACATTTGAAATTTGAGTCACTGCATGAGCTACCCAGCCAGAAATATTTTTTTCAACACGGTCATTCCACTGCTGTAGTTTGAATGTTATGACAAGAATTGAGATGAAATTCAAAAAGGCCTTTTTTTTCTATAACAGCTGATTGATGGTCTAGCTGACTTCTGAACTGTATATGAGACTGAACATTAATTTAATTCACAATGAATGTTCAGTCGTAGCCTTAAGGTTCTTGTATTTTACCTATTAGGTTATGCTGCCTTGTAAGGCAGTTTTTTTTTTTTAATGGGGGAATTATTTTGAATACAAAGTTCAGTAAGTTGCAAAATTATCTTTAAAACCAACATGAAAAAGAACTGTGATAAAATTGTAGATCATGATACTAAAAAATTATAATATAATATTTTTGCCATATCACCCCTACATTCAGATGGTGTTCTGTGTGCTGAAAAGTCCGTTCAGCTATACCATGCTATAGTGGTTTTGTGGCTCTAGCTGCTGGAACGGGAGAAACATGAAAGCAGTTGTCTGTCGCCAAAAAAACAGAGGGAAATAAATACTTAATATGTGCTCTCAATTTAGTAACTTTTGATTTTCATTTAGTAATCCATGCTCTCAATTCAGTGACCTCTGTGCACATGGCATGCCTTTTTTTTGTAACTCACTTGAACAATTGGATTATCAAATGTGTTTTTGGATGCTTCTCTGATGGTACAAGCAGTTAATGAAATGTCTCGTAGATAATTTGTGAAAATTAAAAAGGCATACTAATCACTACTAGTCACTAATATGGGTCTATTTTTCTCACATTTTCCTTGTATACACATACAGCTAGAAAGTTGGCACAACTAAGATATATTTTTTTTATTTCCTCCTATAGACTGGAAGTGACTGCCTCCATAATCAGACGGAGGAATCAGCTCCAGAAAGTAAAAAGCTACCAGAGCAACAGGTGAGATATTTGTGACTTTACATGGGAATAACAACAAGTATTTCACTACAGTGAATTGTTGTTCTTCTTTGCCCTCAGAAGAAGATAAGACTGGTATTTTCCTTATTGTCGACAAATCTATGGAAACAACAAAAACAAGAATCTATTACTCATTGCTTGCTGACTTTCCCCATTCTGTCTGTGGTACTCAACTCCAAGCCTGTTTGTTCATAGAAAACAAACAGTCTTTAAGTTCTAAAAGGTTGTTACAAATATAGTTTGATTACCAAACAAATCAAAAAGGAACTGTGTTTTTAGCTGATTTTGTTTTGTGATAAATAAATAATGCATTTTTTAAATAAAATAATTAACATAAAATAATTTGCTACATTGCTCATTTAAGGCATCATCTAAAAGATACATACAATGTCAAAATGAACTGCCCATGTTTATGGTAAGAAAGGAACATGCCACATAGTGCACCTTTGTGTCATTGATGTTTTGATTTAATATCTATTTATCCACATTTCAGTTAATACCACACTTTTTGTTTTGTTTTTGTGGGTTGGAGCTAATGACCTGTACTCTATCTTATCCTTAACCAGTCTCTGAATACAGCGCACCAGACAGTTCACATTACACCTTCTATAGACACTTTTACAGCATATGTCATAATTATGTCATGATATTAGCTATAGGCAAAACAATGAAAAAGTGGAGGAAAAAACACTCACTTCAGGCTATGTCACCTATACCAAAAATGTTCTCTTGCTATATTGCTATAGGGAGACAATATTTAATCTTACCTGATAAGAACTGTACGTTGTCTTTTTTTTTTTTTGTAGGCCAGTGGCCTTTATGTGATTAAACTTCAAGCTAATCTATTAATCTTCCAAAGAAGAAGAACAAAAGATTCAGGACATTTGTCTGTTTCAGTCACCTTCTCAGAACTATTACACCTCTATACTTTCTAGAAGAACTGGGATATTTAACTTTGTTGACACAATAAACATCAGGTTTGCCCTGTGTAGCTGTAGTGACTCCTCTCTAGCAAATTACTGCAGTTTCTGATTGTAACACACAAAATGTATTCAAAAGATGACAAACATGTAGCATCTTAGAAGACCTAATATAAATGGTGTAGATACATAGCCAAAACAAATGACTAACAATAAACACAGTACAGTCTATAACTAAGTACAACACAAAGAAATTAGTCAAAGCACCGCAATAATACAGCATGATATAAAGGCACTCAATGCCTTCAACACATCTGCAGAAATCTAATATTCAGTGTGCCAATGTCACCTATAGTATGTAATATTCAATGCCCTGCCAAAGGCTATGCATAACTTCCCCCTTCATCGTATTATTGAACTGAGTCACACGTGTTTTGCTGTACCATCTGCCACTGCCAAACAATGCATCTCATTTCAATGCAGTGCATCACAGAGTAACTGAGCAACTTCGATGCATTCCAAGTGGCAATGATCCCTTTTTAGGCACAGACTATTTTCACAAGAATATTTTAAAAGAGCTCTCAACAAATGGGCAGATTCACTGGTTTGTTTTGTGCCAAAAAGATACTCAGTGAGACATTTTGACAATTGTTCTTGTTATGTGATACAACAGTGAACTGTGTCACTGATTCAAAGCTGTACAAGATAATGGTATTCAGTTTTAGATTCAATGTAGTGAAATAGTTCCACATAATATGTAACATATTATTGAAGTCAAAAGCAGTTCATCCCCCCTGAGGCATTTGTACTGTTTTGTATCAACATAAGACGCAAAAGCAAAAAAAAAACACAATGACAGAAGGAAAGTGAACATTGTACATTTTGGTGTTTTGTTTAAAACCTGTGTTATGTTCCAGTTTTTTTAAGTGTTGCGATTTTTAGAAACTTAACAAGAAAGAAGTCTTCTAACTTCTCAGTTGGGATAATGACTTCAGAGTTTTCTGTGTTCTTTTGTTATCTCATTAATTGGGAAATGTTCACACTGTGTTGCAGCAATAACTCTACATTCAACTCTTTGCCTGTTTTGATGTGATATTTTATATTTTCCTGTGATATTCTTCAGGCACAACACTAAGCATTCATGGTGTAGTTAATAATTTGATTAGTGATGGCTTTAATTCTGGTGTCTGTGCCTCAGTTTTCTGCCCTTTGTTGCTGTCAGACCTTGACTACGTGCTCTTATGTTTAGTTTGTGAATCTGAGTGGCCTCTCCACTTATGTTTAGATGTTTTTATAGAAGACAGGACTGTTTCTCTATTCATGCACCTGTGCTTTTGAACACATAGAAAGGTTTTCTTAATACATTGTGTATATATGCAAAAGCCCTAAACTACTCACTCAGTCTCATGTGGCAGACTGATCAGATGCAGAGCTTTACTAATCAACTCATACCCACATAGGGAATTTCAGCCAGATTAATGCCAACAACATAGAAGAAAACTACAGTTAAACCACAGCTTGATAAATAATGTGTAGGCTTTAAAGCAGGGATGGGCAATTCTGGTCCTTGAGGGCTGCTGCCCTACTTGTTTTACAGTTATCCCTGCCCTACCCACACTGGTATCCATCTTCTGATTGACTGAACACACCTGACTTAGGTAATTAGCTGTGTGTAAAGCAGCCAACACAACTATTGCTGTGTTCACATGCATCTAGAGAAATGAAAAATCTGGCTATTTATCTGTACAATGAAACATTATTGACTGATGTTGAGCTGTTACTGATGTATATCTGAACAGTCTGAACAATGTATTATTTTCCCCAGTGCTCGTCCACTCGCAACATGGTCCAGCCCTGTTAACCCCTGTGCCCAAAGTCTGAAACTGTAAAAATACAATCTGTACTTAAGAAAATTAGATCTGTATAAGAAGAATAAAAGAAGAGTTGAAACTGCAGACAAGATGTGAAAATGAAAAATTAAGATCTGAAACTGTAAAAAATAAAAAATAAAATATGGCCCCATCTGGCTTCACAATTTTACTAATAAAAAAAATGTAAGAAATAAAATCACACCATGGCCTGCTCCAGCAGTCAGTCAGTAATTAATTAGTTGATGTGCACATCTTCACTAACACCCACAATAAAATAAGACAAGAAGGAAAGGAACGGCACACTAAACAATTTCTTTTTAACCAGGCTTTAGTCAAAATAGTTCCATTTGTATGTGGCAGACATGAACACACAAGTTGTTTTGTCAGATATATTGCAGATTTGTTTTGAATTAGTTGGCATTAGTAGTGCAAGTTGGGATAGCTTTACAAAAATCCCCTTAAGAATTCCCAAAAAATGTTTTTCCAAAAAATCTATCCCAGCACAAAAACCTTTGGATGTCCTTAAGGTGGTTATGGTGGTGAGAGACACACACACACAGAGGAAAATCCAAAACAAACATCAAAGTAGGCAGAAACTGAAGAAGGCAAGAAGCCACAAGAGTGAATTACGTGAGACCTTGAGATTTGCTTGCAAATGGATGTCAGTCACTGAGTGCTGTGTCTCACTTACTGAATCACATACATTTACATACTTATGTTAAAAAGGTATGTCTCAGTATTGTATAATTACACATCTGCCAAATTACACGGTTAACTTCAAAGTTTACTTGTATGACCCCCCTGAAAGTAAAGGAATAAATGTTGAGGTGCAAGTTGCCTCTTTTTGTCTGTTTTTGCTTCGAGCCAGGCGATAAGAACTATAACCCACTGCCATGCAGAGTGATGTGTAACTCAATAATTTGCAAACAGCAAGCAAGCCTTAAGGCATCCTCCAAAGTGACATCAGTGAACACAAAACAGATGCTTTGCTTCAGGGATTTGTTCTAGTGCCTGTGTGCAGTACTTAAACATGTCATTGGCAAACTATGGCTTAGGTTATTTAAAATACCGAAGAGGTTTGAGTTCCATTAATGAAGTACATCAGAGCCCAATAACTTTGTATTTAAAGTGTTTTGTAAAAACGACAGGTAAACAGGAGCCTACAATCCTAAAACACACCACATACACTCTCTGTCTCTTAAATTGCACAGTGTTTCAGTGTGCTACTGAACTGCAAACAGACTGTCAGTGTTCAAAACCTTGAGAACTGCTGGTTTTTCATCCCACCAGGTACTGTATTTAATTGTATCCATTCTAAAGTAGAACTCATTTCCTTGATAACTGGAATAAAACCAGCAGGACACAGTACTGTGGGTACTACCCCCCCCCCCTTTAGAGTCAACACTTGGCAGGGCTAAATTTATCTTCAGACATTAGTTTTAAAGAGAAATTTAAATAGACATTTAAGTAGATTATATTTACAGCCATTTAATTACAATATAAAAAAATCCTCACCCCACTTTATTATGTTTGGTCGAGTTATTTTCTTTTTGCAAATGGAAATAAAGTGTTGTTGCCCTGTAGCCCTGTATCTTCTTCTTTTGGCTGCTCCCTTTAGGGGTCGCCACAGAGGATCATTTGTCTCCATCTCACTCTGTTCTAGGCGTTTTACTCTGTTACACCAACTACTTGAATTTTTCTTTCAGCAGATCCATGCACCTCCTCTTTTCCTCTTCACCTCCTATGTATCAACTCCATCCTCGTCATTCTTCTCCTGATATACAATGCATCCCATATAAAACAATAGTTGCTATAAAACAGTAAACTCAAATGACTATGCAAAGTACATTTTTGGAATTTGTAAAGGAGCAAGTTCAAACTAAAATGAGTGTAAGGTTGGTCAAACTGGGGGGCATGTTGGGACAATGCTTATATGAGTGGATGCCTATTTTGTTTATGAACACAATAAAACACCAGCTCAAGTGCAAGCAACCAGGTGGCATGATTCACATCCTGCAACAGTTTTATCCGCTACTGCTGATACACAGCTGTTGGGAAAATGCACAAAGTCTGTGTCAAAAAGGACCAGTGTGAATATTAAAACATTAACGTTAGACATTAATTTACACGTGTTTCACTAAGAAACACTAGATTTAAATAAACACTGCTGACTGTTTTACGGCAACCTTCTGGCCAATTTAAAAATTCCTTATTTGAACTAAAGAGGACTTCCCTAATGTGTTATTAGCTTTGGTATCTGTGTTGCAGAGGAAGAGCAAACTGGTGAAGAGATGTAGTCAATTTTCCAATCATCCTGTTTGGGCAGGAATGAGAGTTCAACTCGATAACCATTCAAGGACAGCTTCTTAATTTGGCAACAAGAGCTGAAGCAGAAGCTCCTAAAATGGGACAGAAAATCTGGTTGTCTAATTATAATGCCCAGTAGTAAAACTATAACACTTTAATGCTGAAAATGAAAATAGTTTCTTACATATCTAGCAAGATGTTCTGCTCAGATTAGAGACCACCACATCTACTGTGAAATGTTATTTTGTCAGTCTTGCTCATTATTAATTTTTATCTTCTGAACATAACAGCAAAGCAGCCAGGCGCAGACTGGAAAATTCAACACAAAACTCTCAGACAACAGCGACGAGGCAGAGGGAGGCAGCAACAAAAAGACAAAGCCACATAAAGACAACTGAGCGAACAGCATATCAGCCAAAATGCAGACCTCCTGCATTGCCTGATGGATCTTTCTAAGAGCACACACTTGCGCACTCTCACAAAAAACATATGTGCGCCCACACTCACACATACACACACACATACACGCACATTTTTAAACACATGGACGCAGATACACATATGCATATCAACATTGTTTGCAAATGCTGAGACACTGGAACTGTCAGATTTCAAACTGTCATCTGAAAACCTCCATAGTAAAATGGCATGCATTCTAGAAATTCTTTTTAAAAGGTAGCCATGGCACTGGTAACTTGTTTCATGATTGTTCATTTGTTGTTTACTTATCTGAGTTTTATTCTGAGTGAGGACACTGCTTTCTAAATGTGTGATCTTTCTAGGAAATTCCCTTTGCTGGTGAGGTCTGACACTGTATCCTGTGATAAGTATATCAATTGACAAATTAAAAATAGTGCTCCTTCTACTACTATTACCACTACTACTACTACTACTACTATTACTACTACTACTACCACTACTACTACCCAACTTAGAATATTGTTTGTCACTCATTGTAGCAAGGTTAATTTACTCCTCCACATTTTGAAATATAGAGGCTCAAGTTGGCTGGCCAACTGTTCAACATTTAATATTTCAGCACTCTTTCTGCCTTTAACACTCCAAAGGCAAAGAGCCAAAGACTCACAATGGGTCGTGTCCCTGAGAATGTGCCATGCACTGAGTAGTAACTCCTAGCTACATGTATCCGTGTTATCTGACCTTTCTGTGTCCTTTCAATAAACTGTAATTTTCAGTAAATGTGTGAAGAATAAATGGTTATTTGTGGGAAAGAAATGAGTATGTATGAGTATGTTTGTGGTCAACATGGCACATAATGCAAAGACCATCAAGGTCTATGCCCTCTGAATGTTAATTATATGTCAAAACTAGTATAACAGGTTGTCAGAGAGTTCAAGACATTTAGTCTTATCACATTCATCACATTGTCTTAAAAGTTGAGTTGTACTAATAACAACAAAAATGTCCAAACTGAAAATCTTGCCTCCTTCTACTGAATAATAGATATTCTGTGACCCGGACTGCAAGTCTTCATACACAATTTAAAGAAATGATTTAAGAAGCTCTATTTGCCTTGAACGTCTTTTATGGTTTATTAAGTCTTATTTGATCACTTGTGCAATCATTTGATCAGATACTTAAATTTTAATTCATATGTTAGAAAGTGCATGTATACTCATTGTGTCCATTACTGCTGTAACTAAAGTCTATTTTCATTATTCTTTAGGTTAATAATTTCTATAATTGTTTGAATAAGCTAAAGTTGAGGTCATGAAAGTTTGTAGAAAGTAATCAATGTAATGCTAGTATGTAATGCTAGTATGTAATGTATGTTACATCACAATTTTTATTGTGTTTTGATCCACATCTAGACATCACTCTCACATGTTTGAAGTCTGTTGTTGAGTATAAAAAATGTGTGGCTCTTCTGTGGATTTTGAAAGCTCACAGCCACAGCATCCTCTTCATGTGACATTTGTTGTGGTTACTCAATCCAACAGTGTCCATGCTGGAAAATGTTAGGCGACAGGTGCACCACTCTATTTTAAGGCCTGCAATCCATCTCTTTTTGCAGCTTTGAGAGCCTCTCCCATGTTATAGCTACATCTTGCTGAGAAGAAAACAATAGGACCTGCCACCAGGATTTGGAGACCCATGGTGGATCCTGCAAATGCTGCCAGTGACTAAAGCAAGAGAGAAGAAAGATGGTCAAGCTTTCTATAAAGATACAGGCTTGGGGTTTGATCAAAGTGGCAGCGTGACTTTTTCAAGTCATCATCTATTTATTGCTTATGGAAATGGTGTGTTTTATGAGGGCAGTTATTTAGACTTAATTTCTAGCTGAACCAGACAAGAATCGTGTCTTCAGATGCACCCAGCCAATATGAAATGGTTTCTGTTTAGTGAATACTCACTTACTATTGTGAAGACAATGTAGTGTAATGTTATTTAATATCTAAGAGAGACAGGTCATAAGCACTAAATACAAAGGGATTTATCTTTACAGTGTCATTAAGCTGTGTGCTTGAGTTCACATAATGTTTTACGTTCCCTGAGCTTCATTTAATCATGGAGAACCAGCAAATAAGAATATGTAAACAAAATCACAGCAGGACAGGTCAGTCAGACACAAAACAGACACTGGATATAAAGTTTTATATCCAGTTTATGAGCAGGACAGAGAAGACATACACTATATATATATTGGGAAAACATAT
Organism: Ctenopoma multispine; assembly: GCA_034779795.1. Taxonomy (NCBI): domain Eukaryota; kingdom Metazoa; phylum Chordata; class Actinopteri; order Anabantiformes; family Anabantidae; genus Ctenopoma; species Ctenopoma multispine. Next base: position 15,817,114 of record JAUYWH010000018.1, on the reverse strand, counting down.
AAAGCTATTTCCACAGTCTGAAAGCTCCAACTGGGAGAGATACTGGTTACATGTGCAGTCAGGAGTTTCTGATACACTTAGAGCTTGTCAGCATCTAACATGTACTGTAAACCAGGTCTGGATTGAGAAATAAAAATTATGTATGCCTTGAAAGCTTATTGGATGAACATCTTTTCTCCTTTAAAATTGGATAGGTATCTGATCACATGATATGTAAGTGGTCTGACAGTGAGCAGGTCAACGACACTGTTGTTAACAAACATGGTAGAGTAGCCTAAACTTTCCAAAGCCAAAGAAAACGAAATGTAGTATTTGTGGAGGCTACTCTTTAAGAATGGAGCAACGACAACAACTTAAATATCAAATACTTCATAAGAACTGGATCTAGATTCAATTAAATGCTATCAAACCTAATTCCCAGACCTCTTAGCGTTGGTATGAGTAAAACATTACTGGTTTAGAGGTGTCATGGTTATGAACTGCTGTTAAATCTCTTTACAACTCTTAGAAGATAACAAAGAGATTGGCCTAAGAGCACAGGTATTCTGAGACCTTTTACAAGTCAATAACCACCCAGCTTCTTTATACTTTAGGACTAACAAAAGTAGCAGTCGCATGAAAATACAATCAATGATCCTGCATAGACTGTATGTTGGACTATATAAAATTTTTTATGTCAGTAGAAGAAGAGATATATTGTCTGTCTCCCATAGTCTAATTTCATTTTATAGAGAATGACTCTGTTTTTTTTCACACTATCTGCTATCCAACCTCATTCTTAAGCATTAACACAACTGCTATGAATTACAGTATAACATTATCTTCAGTTAAAATGGGGAAGTAGGTTTGGTTAAGGTGCGATACAGCAAAGGTCAGTTGTATTATGACAGTGAATAGCTCTCACTACTTAAGCACACACACCTAATTAAACACTCACTCTAATTGCACAGCCCAGAGCATCCTCTTCTTTTTAAACTTCTGCTGCAGGAGGTGATACTGAATTGAGGCACACATGAATGACTGCAAAATCTTTATAGAGTGTGTCAAGATTGCCCACTTCATCTGCTCATTTATTCACAGCTCTTAGAGCTAGAGAGTAAATGACTAGTAATGAGGTGTAGGGTTGTGATGGAAGAGCCATCAATTCTGAATGGCACTGGAAGTAAACTTGGGTCAAAAAGCCAATGCAGATACAAATTTCAAGCACTTCTGTTAAACGTGTGTAGAGGATGAGTGGTTAGATGTCCTTAAACAGATAAGCACTGGTTTTAACTTTTAGCATTCTTCTATGATTGTCTAACGCTCATTAGCATCAGGACTCCCAATTGACAAACACCACTAACTTGGCACCTAATTAGGCTACAGCAGTAACAAACTATTTACAAATTTCTTTGTATCCCCAGGTGTGTAAAGTGTGTAATCATTACCTCAGTTTTCTTAAACTTATCAAGAGATAAAACCCATTAGGCGAAATAATTACTAGGATGTGGGTTGAATATAGAATATCACAAAGCCAATTTGTTTATCGAATGAGGTAGATTTGAACTAAACACAATGTTCTTGTGTAAAGTTACTGAGAGTTTGTGAGACATTTTACCACTACTATTGAAACATAAAACATATTTTCTTCAAGAAAGCAGTCACCGGGAGCAACCTAGAAGTCAAATGATTGCAGCACACACCACACAAATGCAATGTCCCAAGTTTGGTTCCGGCTAGGGACCTTTGTTATACGTCTTACCCTCCTTCTTTCTCTATCTTCCCAACTTTCCTGTCTCTCTTCCTCTCTGCAACACACTGTCAATTAAGAAAAGATCTTTATAAAAACCAAAAGATCTTTTTATACAAGAAAACAAGATCATCTTATAATTTTCTATATTAACATAAAGTTGAGTTTTTCTTCTGTGTGGGACACTTGAAAAGACTTCATGATATTGACACATAAAAAGCAGCTACATTTAGCATCATCCAGCTTACTACATATGTATTTCAATATACTGTGTAGTTTCCAAATGTTTATAGGTGAAGGATAAAATGTTTTTTAGGATAATGTAACTACATTTTTAGCAGGGTTTCTTGCTTTGTCACTGACAAAAAAACAACAAAATAAATTTTAAAAAAAGCAAATGCAACCTATCTGTCTACCAGCTCCCTAATTGCTGACCAGACCAGTTTTTGACCTTGTCCCATGTCTATTTGGGGTATGATGTTATTTCCATTCATCTCTACTACCATGTTTTTGCAAGTATCAGCAGTTTCCCAATCCTCACTCTTGTTCCTGTCCAACTGTAAAATGTATTTTAACAACACCCTTTATTAATGTCAAGAAGAAAATAGGGGTAGAGATTTTTAGGGTCAATCACAGCTAAACTTATTGCAACTTATTCTCCTTTCCATTCTGATTGATAAGCTTTCAAAAGAGATGTTATGTGTGACCTTTTACTGCTCAGAATCTATTTTATCACTTGAAATTCAGATAAAGGTTGCTGCCACTTGAGGCAAGGTCTGCTCCAGTGTCACAGAGTGAACCAAAAATTTGAGCATAATGACTGTATTACATACATAATGTATAACACATTCTGTATACAATATCTGAATCATTGTATTCATGAAAAAGTATATATTTCATGTTTACCAGACAACAAAGTGCAGCTACAAATTGATGGGTGGATGATGCAGACATGCATGTTGTGTCCTGCAGAATCTTTCTGGGCCACGGGACAGTGACAAAGCAGATGCTGCCCTCAATGCTTCCACTTTCATCTTGTCACATTTTTTTTCCCCACTTGCAGTCAAAGCAAATATCGGTGTGCTCCAAGATTAACAATAACAAACCCAGAAAATTAACAGGACGTGAAAACAGATCAATAGGATTTTGGTGTTTTTGAAACGCTCGTGGAATTATCAAAATCCAGGATCAATACAGAATATAGATAGACTGATAAATTGGGCTGTTGCATAATGATGTACTGTATTTGTTAAGTGATGAGTAACAAGAAACTGCATTAGACAGAACACTGATAAATAGATTTTTACCCATCAAATGCCCTGTTTAATGAATCTTAAAAAATGCAAATGATCCATGAATCATGTTTAAGTTTTAAGACTATACACTATAAATAATGTTAAATGTATCAAGCTGTTAGGGTATGGAATTTTCAGTGCCCTCTTATAAAACCATCATTTGCACACAATGTCCTAATTAGGCATTGTCACACAAGAGGACCAGCTGAGCCACCCAAGACCTTGTGTGATCAGCCGCTCTAGTCAATAACTGTCTGTGTTGTCAGTCCAAATGCACTTCTGGTGAGCTTAAGTGCCCGTGTGGACATTTGGGCAAATATGAACACTAAAGGTTTCTTTTTCATCTTTGCACCTGTTGCTCACAGTCATTTAACACTCGCCCAGGGCTTCCAAAACAAACAAACATGAACCACTACAGAACAAATTAAATACTTGCTCGAACAGTGAAGCACTGACAACAGGTACATACTGCTGTCCAAAATGTTTTTTCAGCAACAATGCTGTGTGCCCATGCACAAGTTTGAAATGCCAAGCAAAAAAACAAAAACAAAAAAAAACTGACTTCAGCTCCCCCATGATCACTACCACTCTTTTATTTTACTTCAGACTTAAAATATATTAACACAAACAGCATAAGTGTTTGTTATGTTTGCTTATGTTTTACCACTTAGGAGTAATTCGGGCAGGATCTGATCACTGACCAAAGTGATGCTATGTTTAGTAATATTCATGGTTTAATGAGTGACTAATGTGAGATATGCTGGTAATGTATTGTGGCTGACATTATATATGAAAGAGCTTTTATGCATATAGGATTAATTTAACTTTGCTTGTAAGAATCACTTTGTCATGGACATTCTTCTACTTGTGTTTCAGCTACTTTATGTAGCTACTTTATGAGAGGTAGCTAGATAGACACTTATTCATTTTCATTTGGCTGACAGGAAAAAAACAGGCCTGGAACATACTTTATTAGAGAAGATCAGCCCTTTTTATTAAATGTTTTGTAATACTATTCTACCACATACAACAAATGGATAGCTGACATAAGAAAAAAACTTGGGTAAAGATAAATGTACATAATTTTTAAACAAGGTTTTTGAAGGTACGATACAGTCATCCAATACAAATAAACTGAGGAACAGAACAAACTTGCCCATGACTTTAACATAGGGACACATTAAGGCTGAACAATTATCATACTCCTTTAGTAAGCAAGAAACCGCAGCAACATTGACAGTTTCTGGCACAGCTTAAGATTTTCAAGGTTTTACAGCCTCATAGCACAAAATGACCTTAATATATCTACCTGGGGTGGTTAGGGCAGGTGATTAATACCAATGATGAGTAAGATTTCTGTCTTACAAAGCTTGTTTTGCAGCCTAAACACTGCTTCTAGCCCTGTGAGGTTTGACAACGGCTTCCCTATACAGTTGCATATTAATGGAATAAATGAAGATGATGTCCCTAAAGCCACAAGAGGACAATCCTGGGGAATCTGGTTTGATTGTTTTCATTACCGAATAACATACTGCTGATTTTTGTTTAAATTGTTCTGTAATTAAAATAATAGACATGAGTTAATTTATTGTGTACCAAACTAATAGTTCAAGAAAAACATCACAACATCACATCTGAGAAGCTTGAACCAGAAAATATTTGTCAGTTTTACTTGAAAAAGTATTGAAACTCTTGTTAATGTGTTTAATCCACAAATGTACTAATTGTTTCAGCAGTAAAAATAGATGTGGTTATTACAGTATTTGCATCACAATATGCTCCTGATCACCCAATGTTTCTGCTCTGTACATAATTGGACTTCTAAAGTAGAGACCACCACATGCAGCTGCATGTCTCATGTGCGGAAGGATCAACTGCAAGTTGTGACTCTCAAAACGCTGCAAAGGGCCCAGCTCTCAATAAATATGTTCTATAATCAGGCACTTGCTGAGAGCAGTCAGGGTATTTTGAGTAAACAACTGGGCACCATTAAAGTTTGGATGACTATCATGCTTCAATAATAGCAGACCTTCTCCAAAGACTGGATTTGAAATAGGCTGCAGCTAAAACACCACTTTTTGAATAATTTACAAATAACATATACAGGACTTAGTTGAAAAATGTGCCTCTATCGTAGATGCTGAGAAAATGCTCATTAAATCTCTCAGCCATAACAAACTTATAACTGGCAACTCTCTCATTAATGGCAATGCCATAAAAATAGATCCTACAGCAGCCACAGCTCTGAGTAACCTTCAATGGCCTAATACACAGCAAGATCCTTTAATGGTAAAATGTTGCCATTTCCTTTTTCAAACTTGTAAGCACTTAAAAAGCAAAAGATACTTTACACAGATGCCACTGTACTCAGGTGGGAATAACTTCTTATTAAAGATCCATATGTTACTTTCAATACGTCATATTTGGTGTAAAACAATACATTATTTAACAGGTATGGACTTTTTATTTTAAGCAATTTAAAGCAAATTCAAACAATAGGTTTTCAAACAACTACAGTATCAGCACATAAACAAAGACATATAATTTTAAAATTTAATTGGTGCAGTCCAATAAAGGTTACAAGATTGTTCAATGTTTTATTAAGCAGCAGCCCCTTGACACTGTGTGCCTTCTGTGTAATGAACCTTCTTAATTTTGCGACTGCAGGCATTTGGATGTTTTGCTAGATCATAAAAAAAGCTATTTGTTAGTAAAATTGTCCGGAGAGAAACCATTGCTGAGTGCAGAGTAAAGAAATTGTTTTGTGAAAGAAATTGTAACTTACAATGCGATCTAAAATATTTAGCAACAGAATTATTTCCAAGTTTCTGTTAAAAAAACAAAACAAATAATCCACATTACATGAAGACATCCTGAAAAACAAATATGTAAGTTGAGCTTGAGCTGCTAGATATTTCACTTCCTTGGAAAACGTGTCTATCATTTGGTGCGGAACAGGGTTTGTGCTTTTGGTTTAGCAGAGCTTGTTTGTTAAAAACAAAAATGCTTGTTTAAGACTATTTAAAGGCTTTTGCTTGATTATTCATGTAATAGAGTGGATTTTCTACAGCTACAGTCTATAATAGTATAGACTAAAAACTACATCATGTCATGCTTTTGTTTTGATGGAGTTGAAGATTTGAATCTAGAAAGTGAAAAGCATCTAATATTGCACAGTAGATCTGTACAGCAGGGTCTCACATGTTTTATTAAATGAATTCAGTGACGTGAAATACAAAACTTGCTCTATGCACAGAAAGTACTGCATGTTATTCCACTATTAAAGAAATTAAACATAAACAAAACAAAACGGAGACTGAAACAGTGATATTTTAGCAAGTAAGGTATAAGCCATAAGCAATAATAAAGTAATTTCCATTGTCCAGTCTGACTTGTCCCACAAACCATTCAGAGAAAAGTTGGATTCTCCAATAGGTTTCTATTGTATCTGTATTGAGGTGGTCAACAAAGATCAGACCATGACATGTACATGCAAACACATTTGAGACAATCAGTTATACTGTGTATATAATCAATGATTTATTATTCAAATGGTAAAGAAAATGTCTGCTAGTGAACAGGTAAACATGAGAACTATAAAGGAGTGCAGTACATTACTGGCACAAGGTGAGAACACAACACACAAGCTGCAGTTGTCTGGCTGACTGCCACCAGCCTTAAGACAGGGTCAGACCAGAGCTGATGAAACAGGTAAAGTTTTAGCTGTGTAAACATAACCTCAAAGTTTGACTTTTCTCATTATTAACTTAATAATAATAATAATAAAACACATCCCCACATTGTCACATAACATCAGTGATGCCTAAGTCAGATTTGTGAGAATCTAGCAACTTTGTGTTACATGGGCAAAGACTAAACTAATAGAAACGTTAAATTAACTAGTACATTCTGCTACTCACAATATACATGAACTGGTTTCCTGCTTCAAGAGAATGAACTGATGCTATTTCTGTTAATATAGTACATTAACCCTCGTTTTAAACACTTCCTCACCTCTTATGAAATGTTAGGTCTCTGATCTACAGAAAAGGCAAATTCCTCCTTTATCAACAGGAATCTGCATGAAATAGGCTAAAATGAACACTGCCCATGGATTTCAGCACCTCTTCCAATCTGTTAATCCTCACTGATATGGCTGAATTGGGAAATAAACTTTCATATTTCACTCGAATGAAATGAAGCCATGCATCCACGCACAGAATGATGAGCATAGAGTACCATATAGTGGTGGCATAAAACTACAGTGCTGCAATTTCAGGAAAAATGCTGTGAACCACGGGTGGGTTGCGGCACAAACAACTAGATGGGTAAAAGTAAAATACAGATAAAATCCTAAACATACAATATGGAGTCACAGAGCTCATAAAATCCCTTTGAATAAACAGCATTTACATAGAAAGAAGAAATTTGTTTGCATTCTAAGAGATTCTAAGCAAGAAACTCAACCAGTGCAATTGCAACAGACACCTGCCGAATATGTGGGTGCTTTTTGAACAACCTCTGATGACTCATGACTCATAGGAGGGTAGGAGGACATAGGTGTCACGTGTTTCAGATTTTTTTTTTATAATAAATAATGCATTAACTCCTAACTCAGGAAAATCCTGTCTCCTAAAAAAGCTGTTCCTATATACAACTGCAGATGCAACTATGTTTTGGGAACAAATGCAATTATATCATGATTATCTTATGATCAGACTTTTTTTTTAAGTATAAGTGCTACATAATAGTAATAGTGAGTAAGCAGGGAGATAGAAGTGGATGGTAGGTGTACAATTACTGGCCACTTTAGTATGGCAGAGCAGTTTGTCTGACAGGGCTGTTCTGGAAACCCAAAAACTCTGGTATAATGCACAAAAATTTGAAACACTTTTTTCACTCAAGCCTTAAAAAAGTGACTTTGCTAAGATTGGTATCAATGTGACATTCAGTTTATCAAAGCTTTTCGAGAGACAGTTTTCACTCTCTTTCTGCTGACTAGACATTTAGAAATATGTGAATGACTGGGGTGCAAGCCACAAGGAAACTGTGTGTCTCTCAGTGATAGAGAGGTTCACCTCAAATTCACATTACAGCTCACTCTCACTCGTTAAACTTATGCTACAGAGAGGGACAAGGAACCTCACTGGGTTTTTACTACTGAGGGGTCACTGACGTTCGGGGACTTCTCTCTTCCATAATCTACCATATAAATACTGAAGCAGATAACTGAGCACGAGACATAAAAGAATCAAAGGCATTTTATGAACAATGTATATAGAGTTTTCTATCAGTTACACCCACCCAGTTAAGTGCCACAGGGTAAAACATGAGAAGGTAGCTTAGACAACAAATACTACAGCGTAATACAACAAATTATTTTACACGTTTGACAAAATGTGTTTTGCTTCTAATGGGGTGAAATTCAAGACCTAATCAAAACTAAAGAATAGATGAACTGTCTAGTGTTTCTGCAGCACGTGTTCTACTTATTTCTACCTGATTTTTCAAACAGTACATGGTGGAAAAGTAATTCATTATATAAACATCACAGAACCCTGAATAATGTATTTAATGTAAAAAGACATTTGTATCATTCAATGTATATGCATGCATTACTTCAATTATTATGTTTAACCCTGGTAGAATATGGGACATTTTAATGCATAAAAGTTAAAGTTTTACAAGTCAGTTAGTAAGCAGTGTACATAGCTGTCCTTGTTTGCACCTAACCTATCCAAAATCCCTCCTAAGCCTGAACTAGCTTTACAGTATATTCAATCACATGATGTTGTAGCCAAAATCTGATGTCTGACTGTCCTTCATAAATTAAAACCACATCCAGTCTTGTAGGGGACGGTTCATTCAGACAGATGTGTGCCTACAGTCCCTAAGCACATGGTAATAAGATCGGTAAATAGACTGAAGTTCAGTACTTGCTGATGTGCACAGGGCAGACAGCTGTGTGCAGATGCAGACACTTCACCCCTAAGATCTCTCAGGCTTTCATTCTGTTTTTATGCACGGTGACATGGCTAGTACGGAACGTCTTAAATAACCCTGTGTACAGACATCCCTGAAGTTTGTTGGCTCACTCTGGATTTAAAAATATTAAAATATAAATGAATTAGTTCAGATGACATAAAATTTTTATAAACGAGGAGGCAGACAGCCATTTACGAGCTCAGTCTGTCCCTCTCTGGCAGCTAAAATAAAGCTACAAAACCAATACAGTTTATAGGTTAACTGTCTTCTGCTCACTGGACAGTGACTTAAAGTCAGGCTTTTATATACTTTACATCTCCATAAACATTATTGAGAGTATGAAAGTCACAATATTTCACACATACAGTATTATTAATCACATGATGCTGTAGCCAGAATCTGATATCTGATTGTCCATCATATAATGGCTCACGTTGGATTCAAAAATATTGAAATAAATATGAATTATTTCAGGTGACCTAGGCAATATGTAATGTGATATTGGGTAACTGGTTAATGATAGATTTTCAATCTCATATTGTGGAAAAGTATTACATACCAGCCATGTCACTATGCGAATAAACAGAAGGCCAAAATGACCTGAAATACCTTCTACTGTTGAGATAGTAGAAGCCGTATAACATATCCTGGTGTTTTGTTGCGACAGTCTAGGAGTAAGTAGGCAACTTGATATAGGCCCTATATCAAAGCAGAGCCTATACTCTATAGCAATGGCAGGCTTTATTAAGTGAGTCATGTTGTGCTTATCTGATGTTACATATTTACTTTAATGAAGTTGGGTACCCATGCTACTCATAGTAAGAGGCCCAAAGCTTGAGGTGTTTGCATGCTGGCTGGAGTGAAATGCCAAGTTTTAGTCTGGGTAACTCACTTCGTTTTTTTCTGAATGCTAAACCATCTGACTTCAAGCATTGTGGAGGTCCCTAACTGGCCATTCGAAAATGGAGACAATTACAGGCTAGCAACAGACTTAGAGCAATGTGTTTAAAAGTTCCCAGAACAGGTCACATTATAAAGCCATCAGTTAGGCCATGCGTTTCTACTCATTAGAAATGGGCCCAATAAGCAGACCAGAACCAAAGACCTAAAATAATGATTAGAAACCGAAAGCAGTATTAACAGCGAGGACTGAAAAGAGAAGGGCAAGCTAAATAACTGAACGATCACTAAGCTTAGCGAGGTATCAAGTGAGTGAGGGGAAAGCCAACTAAACAGGGAGTGAGACTAGGCTGAGTGAAAGAAAAGGTGAGGTACAAACCGGGTGTGAATGGAGAACGACACAGACCAAAACCAAACCACTTACGAAGGTGAGGGTAGGTGAACGTTGAGAGCTGATGGTGAGGATTAAGCAGAGACAAGCTGGGCAGAGGATGAGTAGAAGGGCTGAAGACAACATGAACCAAGTGAAGACTACAATGAACTAACAGAGAAGGTGAGCACTGAAAGGTGTTAAATAGAGTGTGAACTAATGAGGGAATGAGTTACATCTCAGAGCAATTAACATGGGTAAGGTGGGCTGAGGTGGGCTGAGGGCGTGACCACAGTGAAGGGAAATCAGGGAACCAGGAAGACAGGCCAGAATGTGTGACGTGACATTGATGCAGTGAATGTATTTATGAAGCTAAAGCTACACCTAATACAGTAGGCCTGCAGCTGTGCTCCAAACAACCACAGAATAACTAATTCTAACAATCACAGGACCTCAAATTATCCTTTTTAGACTCAATACAAAAAGAACTGTTGCATAAAGTGGTATTAATATATGTATTTACACTTTATTAACTCATTAAATCACTTTTTTTTTTTATCAATGGAGCCCCAAAATTAAAAAAACCCTAAAGTTATCAGGATATGGCCACTTTAAAACATTCAGTGAAAGACAGTCTTTAAGGTCCAGCAGGCATGAGTCATGATCATATTGTTAAAATAAAAATGTCTACAACCAAGCGAAATGCAATTAATTTTCTTTTTATTTCTTAATTAGTTTTCCAATTTACTTTGTTTGCTTGAATTGATAATCTGTTTGTACACATTACCATAGGACAGATCATTTGTTATTTCATTAAAAATGGGATAACAGGTTGTTATTGTTATTGTTGTAAGGAGAAACATTGCCACCTGTTTTCAGGTGGTGCTGAAAACAGTGAGAAGGGCCTTGTGCCAGAATGCATTATTTTTACTGAAACATCACTTCACAGTAATTTTTACACTAATGTTAGTGGAATTGCCTTTTTTGCTATTAGTGTTAAACCAAAAAGGCAATTGCCAAATTCAGCTGTTCAGCTAAACAGCATTTTAAGGAATATTCTCAGCAGGTTCTCAGGTTAGCGTTTACAGCCTTGTTCTAGCTAAACCTCTCTTTAGGAGAATTTTGCGTTGTGAAACTCATAGGCATACAGTAGGCAGTAATTTCTAACTCAGTGCCCATTTTAGAATTGAATAAAATAGATTATGTTGTATACAGAAGATACAAATTGAATGAGAAACAAAAGAGATCCCCTCCCTGTTTAAACTCAATATAACCGATATGGAACATAAATAATCATGTTGTAAATGCTTTGCTTTGCGTTGTTACACTGTGATAGTATAAATATATAGTATACAAAAGCAAAGCCCAATATCATGTAATGTGACTGAACGAACCTGAGAAACAACTATACCATACATGCAAGTACACACATACACAATCACATTGTGGAGTTTTACATTGACTTCCAGTACATTAATTGCCTAGAAACCTACACTGATCAGTACTTGCCTAACCATAACCCTTACCCTAACTACCCTAACCTTAACTTAAATATGTAGTGTGCATATTTTTTGTGGCATTTAGTGGCAACTATTACTAACACATTGCAATTACTGGAATACTCTCCACTTCCACCCCTCCCTGCCAAGCTTGAGAAAGCGTACAGTGTCTGTCAGGTGTCACATTGTTGAAAAGGCTTTTCCAAAAAATTAAAAAGGGAAAAAAATAAAAAGGTGCCATGTTGTCAAAGCAGCGCAAATGTCATATCCTGTCTTAATAATAGGAGCAATTGTGCTATGAAAACAGAAAGCTGTCTCTGAATTTGTGTCTCAGAGAGTATGTAAGCAGCCAGAAGTATAAAGCTACTGTGGCACATCAACTTTTCTGTGACCATGCAGTGGGATGGTAAATTACACAGAACCGGTCATTAAAGCCTGTTACCTTCACATGAGTTTTATCTCAGAGCATGCATATTTTTCTGACCAAGGGATTATCCCAGCTTAAGATTTAATAACATGAACCTTTTTGCATAAAGGAAGATGAGTAAAAATAAACTGCTGAAATCAATCGTTCTTATGGTCCTTAACAACTAATACTGAATTCTTTATCTTCATCTTCCAAGAGGTAAAGTATCACCAAATTCAAGTTGCTACTTCAACATTAAAATGTGGAATTTCCTCTGATTTCTTACACACTAACATAACCTTACTGTAACTTTAAACCAAATCAGTCTTAAAATCCAATGATTTTGGTCCCTATGGTACACACACAGAATTCTCTTATATCTGCCATCTGCTTTGACACACTTTTTTGGCAATAACTAGGTAAAATTACAACGGAGTCTTTACTGGGCAGAAATGTTTACTACAACGACCTCTCAAATCTTAAAACACAGACACACTTTTTTCCCTATACCTTTTCATACAGTGGTAATTCTAGAAATGTATAAATGGGGTGGCCATCAGGTGGTTCAAAGTTGGTTGTTGAAGGAAGGAGGGATTTCTGGTTTTTATTATTATTATTATTAATTGCATATTTGTCACAAATTCTAATATTATACACACAGCAAGTAAAAATGATATCCACCACAGAGAACTCATTAGACACTACATAAAATAATTTAGGACACAGTATCCAGGACGTGTAGTTAACAGGAAATATTTATTGTGAATGCATTTAGCAAAAAAATATCGTAATCAATGTTTTATACAATCAGCAAAAGAAAAATATTTGAAAACCACATTACTGGACATTCAAAATTACTGAGATTATTCTTTAACATCAGGGTTTTGTGTGGGGTCTGACCACACTTCTACAATGGCACATTGGCCAATTAGGTTTTGTCTCTCTATGGGGTAGCCTGACAGCTCAGTGGGTAGAGCCCTGCTGGGTGACTGGTTCAATTCTCAGTCCCAGAAAGTAACATATTGAGGTGTCCTTAACGATATGCTCCTAAGACACCAGAACCAATAACAGACAGAGACTGTTGATTCCATCAAAGTTGATGTCTTGGATGGCATTATTTTGATGAACCATGTCAACAATGAGTGCTTCTTGTGGAGAAAAGAGCAGTCCTTCCACCCTCATTTGGTCATCTTTAAATTCTACAAATGAGAAAATTAACGTACAAACATATAAAGCCAGTAAAAATATTAATGAAATTTTAATAAAATTATAATGAGTGTTACTATCAGTAGTGTAGTCCAGTGTATATGCAGGTATACAGCGTATACCCACTTCTTATTAGGTTGTCACAGCGTATAGTACTTACATTACTTGTTATTGCTCTCTGTCAGTTAATAAATATTCGGAATGGTCAAATCCATGTATTTTATTTTGATTTATGTTTTTATGAGCTGTTTAAATTTAGTAAAAATAAAGATAAAAAGTCTGTTGCAGATTAGATATTCTAAGACACTGTTTACAAAATAATCTACTTTCCCAATGGACTAAGAAAATATATGCATTATGCAGTTGAATAATTCTGTAATCTATGAACCAGACAAATCTGCATCTCTAGTTTGTTAATCTCATAATGATCCTTGAAGTGAATGAAGTCTGGCAGCAGAGGTAAATAGTACTGTCCCTTTCCAGTGGGAACTAAATATGTGAGACTGTCACTATTAATAATAGGGCACTTTTTCTTTCTCTTTCTTTTGCTGTGTAGGCCACTAAAAACAGTTCACACGTTAGCTTGAATGCTGCTGGAGATGTTAGGAACTGTCCGACTTCATAGCGGACTTTCAGCCGCTCCCCCTGCTGCGGCCGCCGGCTCTCATCTCCATTCCAGGCGAGGCGCAGCTCATCTCGAACTTTAACATAGACCTACGCTATAACTGGTGCATGCGCACTAGAACCACCTCCAATACTATGTGTACGAGCACCTTGGGGCGCAAAATTTTGCGTTCAAGACCGACGTTACAGCTCCAGGAAATTCAGCCGGAAACGTACCGCGACGCTTTTGTTTTGATTGCAGTCAGTCAGAGGAGCAGCTTTTTGTCATGGATAATGCTAATTCAGAAGCTAAATACTGAACCGTTTCACAGAAGAACCCCACAGGAAGAGATAAAAGATTCTGGACCTCACTAGCTGGACATCAAAATGAAACAACTATCACAAGACGGGGAGAAATTACACCTTGTCTTTGTCCAGAAACTGATCTGAGAAGTCCTAGCTAACTGTCTGTCCTGAGACCGGAGCTTTGGTTTGTTTTTCCTGCCTCCTCTGTCAGCTGTCAGGAAAAGAACGAGCCTGGATTCAGACAGGTAAAACAGATTTAATAAATTTTCCTGATAAAGTGACGAAAGATGAACAGACTAGCAGCTACATGAAAAATGCTAACTGCTATGTGTCTTACAATGATTAGCCATGTGAATATCACTACGCATCTTAGTGAAAGCTACAGGACAGAGAATAATGAGAAGATTTAATGAGGAGGGGGATAAAAACTGACATATTTTGTTTAAGATAACAGATTAATATTCTGTGGTGTGTTTAAGCTTTTGTTGCGTGGTCATGATGAAAGTGAATCCTGGCATTTTCATGGGAATGGTGGACTTTGTTGGATCTCTTGATGGTGATATGTGGTTAGAGTGCATCTGAAAACTGACTTGCAAAAGTGCTCCACCACCACTGGTTACAATACTTTCAGTGTGTATAGTACACTGTATATCAAATGTTGTACAGCACCAAACAATTACCTGTTCTCTTCTCTGAATGTACTGGCCACAGAGAACCCCCTCAAACTGGGTTTTGTCCTACTTCCCTCATTATCATCCCATGAACAAGAACATGGTGTACAATACAGTAGTTGACCAAATTTCACCAGTATTGATTGTTTTGGTCTTTCTCAGACCAATACAATCTCTCAGATGAACTCTTCCTCCTCTGCTTTTCTATGTTTTTGTCCACAGATGGATATACACTGTGCACTCTGAACTGACAGCTGTTTTATTCTTGCATTAGATGCGTGTGTTTTGAGTTTTGAGTTGTTGTGTTTAAAAGGTGTCAGCTGTGTTGGAGTTGTGTTCACATTTTGCTGCTACTGTTTACAATTTTGCAAGACAAGTGTATCACAGTGTGAAATGTGTTCAATTCAGTGGAAATGTTTTTAAGGATTTGAAAAAAGAGCATATGAGTTTTGCAAATTGTGTCTGGTACCTAAAAGGTGTTTAGGGTTTGGCCAAAAGTGTGTTTGGTTTAAAATATTATTTTAGGCCACTTAGAATTTGGTTCAAAGAATGGAGATTAGTGTTTTAGCAATTGTGAAATAATGGATTTTTTTAGCTTTATGTATTTAAGTTTTTTATAATAACTTAAGTCCAGAAAAGAAAAAATATCACACTAACCATAATCCGCCTATCTCCGCCTAGATGTGTCTGGCCGCAGGGCCTCGTCAACATTACAGGCTATGTTATCATTAGCAAGGCAACTTAGGAAGAAACTTCTGGAGTGTTGAATCCGTCCGTGTATTGATGTTACATCAATTTGGTCACAGGCTTTCTCCATAGCTTGGATGAACGGCAACTGGACATACGGCCGGATACACCTTCCATCGCCATGCCCCATCGAGAACTCCTTGATGGGGTTTAGGAAGGGGGAATACTATAAATTGTGATTGTTGTTGTGGACCTCAGCAGAATGATGAAAATATACATTGTCCCAGATGACAATGTGTCTCATCTGGTCCTTTTAGTTTGGTTTGTGGCTGTGATAATGTGGTGTAATCTGTTCAAAAATGTAAGAATTAGGTCAGTGTTGTAAGGACCTAAGTTGGCATGATGATGGAGGACCCCATTCTGGGATATGGTTGCACAAAGGGTAATGTTATCCCCACGTTGCCATGGTACACTGACAATAGCCCTTTGGCCAATGACATTTCTTCCTCTTCTTCTCAATGTACTCAGGATAAATCCAGCCTCATCAATGTATATAAATTAATGCTAAACTTGTTCTACATCCATTTGCAAAACTCTCTGAAATAAAGTAAAAGATCACATTGTGTAGATCAGTATACTGTAAGTCTGCAATACAGTAAAATTGCATGTAAAAGTTATGTGTGCACTGCAGAATACCACAGTCAGTAAACAAAACGTACTACAACAGGACTTTAACCCTGTCTGACTTTCTCACTAAAGGCATTCTATACAGTTGTTTCATCAGGACTTGATGATTTTTAAGGATACAGACTACTGTTGATAGAGAAACTTGTTTATTATTAGTGAAACTTGTGTGTTTTCTCAGTGTTCACTGCTGTGGGCCAAAAAAATACATGTAGCTAACTGTAGACTGTTGCTATACAGTACATAGTATATGGAGTAAGCTATGGATTATCTGTTGACAGCAGATACGTTTTTTACCTGTGCTCTTGACGAAATGTCCCTCTTCCTCCACATTGTTCTCTCTAGATTCCTCCTCCCACCCGCACTCTCCTTCTTCCTCTCACACCGTCAATTTTTGTTGAAGACAGGTGACCTGTTGCATTTTTATAGTGTTTGTTAACCTGGTGTGTACCAAATTACTCAACTGTGTGTGTGCACATCTGGTGGCTGTGTTTAATCAATTGGGTCATAGGTGTTCATTTTAAAGTATTTGCCTTGATATTGCAAGGAAGTGACATTATTTTATTAAGTGTATTATAGTTGTGCAAATCTGGGCCGTTGTTTTGCTCTTTGACTGTTAGGTTTTACTAATTGTGGGAAAGTTTTAATTTTAGTTTGTAAGCAATTGCAAAAAACTGTAAGTAACAATAAAAATAAAAAAAAGCAAAGTGAAGCTGAACCATTGCAGCACAAAACAGTACATTGAGAAAAAAAGTGGGAAAATGACATATTATAAAAGTAGTTTTTTGTTTATTTAAAATGTGTTTTGTTCTATTTAAAAGGCGTAAATAGAGTACTGCAGTTAGTAGCAGATTGAAAATCAAGGATAGCTTAATTTCTGAGCAGCACAGTGTAGGGTGAAGAGTTTATATTTCATGCAATAAGTGTACAGTGTGTGTAAAACCTGTAACTTTTCCCGATTGTTACTTGCCTAATAATTTGAAGCAGTACTGATTCACCCACGTCCACATTTTCTGGCACTTACTGTACATATCCAAAAGTTTCCTGCTGCAAGAATAAGTGAACTAAATGAACTAAAGTAAGAATAAGCGCATCCACCTTGTGACCAGCATCTGGGATGTGGATTAACTGGATTATGTATGTATACATAAAATCATTTTTCTGTGATTAAACGTGTTACGGGCAAAATGTAATAATAATTCAAAATTATTTTTTTTTATTTAAGTACTTGTTACGCTCGGCTCAAAGCCGTAACAAATTAAATGGGACAGACGCATGAGTAACGTTTCAACTTAAATGTTTTAATTAAATAACTCAAATAACTAATAGAAGACAAATCAAAGAATGAGGCATGAGGGTCAGTGTATCAAGTGTAAGTGTGTGAGTGGATGCATGGCAAGTGTAGTGTGTGAGTGTTGTGTGGAGTGAAAAACAAACAAAAGAGTATGGCCGACACAGGTGACAGCAGGTGACAGCAGGTGACAGCAGCCGGCAGCAGCCCCACGGTAGCTTCACAGCAGGTACGGATCAGCCTCTCAGCAACAGAGAGCATAAAAAGGAAGAGCCACACAAAAACAACAGAGAACAGGGTCTTTATATGGTTTCTCAGGTGCACAGGTCCCAGGTGCACCTGCTCAACCAAAACGGACTCCGCCCACAGCCATCTAGGGAAAAAGCAGAGACACAGACCAACACACATGCAAGGACAACAGGCCAAAGAGGCCAGGGTCGTCACATACTGCTATTTGAACAAAATTGCAGTAATTTAGTCTTCAAACACTTAAAACAAATAAGATGGTTTTTCATAGAAGTACTCTTTTTATACAGTAGCAGTTAAATATTTCTTGTAAATCTCAACTTAAACATTTATGTAATCAAATTAAATAGAAAACCAAATTTATTTGCCAGGACATTAACATCCATAAAGTTTATTATAGAAAAACTAATTTCAGAGTCTAGAACAACCTGTGTGTCACAACAGGTCTGTACCTTGTTCTTTTATTAAACTAACTAAACAGTCTCATGTTATTTATCTTATGTAATTTCTGTCTCTACATGGTCGCATTTATTTTTCTCCTTTGATCTGTGTGGCGCAGACACACAGAGAGCGAACGTTTGAGCTCCGCTCTATTGCGCATAGCGAACACACACACACACAAAGCACATGGAACAAAGTCTGTCATGTCAACCACATGAAAAGCGTTTCTTTAAACACAGTTGTTAATTTGACTTCTGTCATTAAAAGAAACACGAGGGCCATGATGAGTGTTGGTGTCGTTGTCTGTGTGATTTGCTGCATCAACGGTGTGTATTGTATTTTAATGATACGTCAGACTTCAAGTTCTCCGTGATAGAAAAATTCAACTTTGCAGTGGTTACAAATAACTGTGGTTCTATCAAATGAAAATGTCTTAGGCCCACTCAAAATGCTGTCATTGGTTGAGATGCACGACAAGGCCGATCCACAGCCAGTACTGATCAACATCCCACCCCTTCTGTGACCCATTGTTTGTCTGTGTGTGTATTCAGACCAAGTAAGCGACGTACTTTTATCATCATAATAATAATAATAAAACTGCGTTAACTATAAAGTAATTATCAGTGTTAATTAATGCGTGCCCAGACCTAATATACAAATATTATATATATAGATATAGATCTATATCTATATAGATCTATATCTATATCTATATAGATATATATAGTATACACATATATCTATATCTATATAGATATAGATATGTGTGTATACAGTACAGGCCAAAAGTTTTCTCATTCAATGTGTTTTGGGGTAAGCTGGACCGCAGAGTGAAGGCAAAGGGGCCAACAAGTGCTAAACACCTCTGGGAACTCCTTCAAGACTGTTGGAAA
>JAUYWH010000018.1:15781808-15797802 GCA_034779795.1 Ctenopoma multispine | reverse complement strand
GTTAAGGACATAACTCCACATGTGTTCATTCATAGTTTTGATGCCTTCAGTGAGAATCTACCAATGTAAATGGTCATTAAAATAAAAGAAAACAACATTGAGTTGTCTGGCTCTTCTGTATAACGTCACCAGCAGAATACTGCTGGACCTTTTCAGTCAGATTTTCAGTTACAATCAAAATTGATTATAAAACACTCAAAAACCTTCTACAAGAGGCAATTCAATATATGTTATATTATATTTTTAATCTGTATAAACCACTTCTTTATGTTTCCGCACAAAGAAATAATCTTCCAATGAGCAGCAAACATATTGAATCAAGGTTTGAACCAAGGTTACAAACAAGGTTGGAACTTTCTCAGAAATTTGTAGCATGTTTTACACTGTAGTCCAATATAGATGCACTAATCAAGTATACAGGATACAGGCTTATTATACAACCCATTGTAGCAGATTTGTTGTCAATTAGGTTTTTATCAATCCACAATAAATATAGCTCCTGCACAGTAAATTCAGTATTTCTGTTTTAAATTGCATTCATTATGGCACACTGTGGGCCACTGAGTCCATTGTTGTGCTGAAGCACAACAATAACTGGTAAAAGGGAAGACAAATTTGCATTGATGCATGCAAATACTGTATCAACTACCAGCATTCACCAATCTCCTGCCTAAATTGACCTGCTGTCCTCAGACTTTTGCTAAAACCTCCAGCTCTTCACCTCCCACCCATCTGCCAGCAGACCCACTACAGTACACCCCTTATCTTTGAATAATGATTAAAGCTTTATAGATTTCATCTGTTTCTGCCTGAAATAGAATTAGTTTGAAGCTTAGAGTTTGACTTTTAGGAATCAAAAACATTAATATCAGTTTGGGTAGTGTGTAGTTTTTGTACTGGTCTAGATTGAATAAGAAAATGTCAACCCGCAGAGAGCTTGACTATTACGGAGTGTGAATGAGAAGGCTTTTCAAAAGCACTAGATCGTCTTTGACTGCTTAATGGGCATACTCTGACAGCATATTTTCCAGTTAACTGAAATAATGAGATTCAGTGTGTGTGACTATCAGCACATCTATATGTGATACACAGCATGTCTCCATTTTGCACAAATGACAAAAGCCATTGCAAACAGAAGCCTTCTTATCAGAAAACCTCAGATTTGCACCTGCTCCTCAGAGAAGACACAAACATACTGAGCACTCAAACTGAGACAGCTATGGCCAGTTCAACAGGAAATTGAAACACCAATTTATACCTGTGCCTTTGGTTTTGTGTGATTATTTGCTGAAGACATGAAGACATGACTCAAATCACAGAGTTTCGCCATCTTGGTCATTAAGTTTATACTAAAAACATTTCAGACATTGCAAGTCACCCAAACCTAGTGCCTATTTTTAAGTTTATATAGGAGCACACATAAACACGTTGGTCTCACTACTCAGAAGACTAGTAACCTAAAACACCTTAAACCAAAAACAGGCCTTCAAAGTTGTAAGGACAGGCCAAAATAATGGAATTAAAACTTGTCCACACAGCCACAAAAAGATTCAATATGTAACCACACACACAGGCAGAGCAGTCACATGGTACCAGAGAAAACGCACTCCAATTTTTCTTAAATACTTGGCAAGCTAAATTTCATAATTGTTCAAGTCACAGTGCCAAATATTCGCTGGTTCCAGCTTTTTAAATGTGAGGACGTGCAGCATTTCAAGATGTTACCTTGGCTCTAGGAAACATGTCAGGCCCGTTTAATGTGTCATGTTTATTAAACCTATTCTAAGTATTCTAGTCATTGTATGCAAGTATGTTTGTCAAAAACATCAGAATGATTGTCAAGTTCCAGAGAAACAAATGTCTGCTTCATTATGTTTGTAATGTATTGGACCTGGAAGTCCTGTGTGTCTCATTATTGCTTCCTTTAGTAAGGCATTGGATCTAAAGGTTCAATGTAACCTTAATTTTCAATATTTCTTAATCTTTTAAGGGGGTGGCTGTGGATCAGTTGGTTGAGCAGTCATCCACAAATTGCAGGATCAGCAGTTTAATGGAGATCACAGATAGATAGATTCTTTACTTTCATTGCACATTTCTATACAACACAATTCTGTTTAACAGCAATCCTTATCACACCAGCATATGTAAGTATAAGCAGCATAAACATTAAATAGTGCAATATAAGCATTAAATAGGAAGAAGGGGCGAGGTATAGGAAGGACAAGTTGTACATTAAATGTTATTGTGACTGTATTATTGTGTATAAGGTACAACTAAGTCCAGCTCAGGCTTTCAGCAGAGTTTTCACGGCCCTTGGGAAGAAGCTGTTTTTCAGTTCTGTCCATGCCCCGATGCCCCGATGACCCTGAGCCTGCCAGAGGGGAGGGTGTCAAAAAGGCATTGTTCAGGTTGTGTGCAATCAGACCTGATTTTTGTTTCTCAGTCAGGCGGAGTAGATATGTTCCAGGGGCGGAGGAGGGTTGTCAGTGATGGACAAGTTCCCTCGGCCAATTTGGATCTGAGATTTTTTTAATAGTCTTACCTGCCGATTCCGATTTTGGACGATGCGTGTGGCTGTGATGTTACTTTCTGTGCAACAGAGCATGTGAGCAGGCAAGTTTTGGACAGACCTGCTTTGTTTAAAAAAGAAAGGAGCTTCGCCATGTGTGCCATTCCAATTTCACTCTAGTTCTGCTCACACAATGAGCCTGAAGAATGGCTAAGACCAACACAGGATGATAACTTTGAGTGGGGAAAAGCACAGTCATACTTGTAAATATGATCGGATATCTCAGCCGCTTACCAGACATAAAACCACCCTATTTCAATCTCGATTAATTGGTGCATCTTTAATATTATCATTCTTAAACAGCAAACAAGTAACCTAGAGGCTTGTTAAAACCTCTAACATATAAGCCTAGATTAAACAGTTTATGTGCCCGGGATGGGGCATTGGAGAAAAAAAAATTAATGGGTGAAAAAAAAGATATACTTTTGCCAATTTTCATTGTAAAAGTACTTCCGACTCAGTTGGTTACCATAAATACAACAACAATGGGGCGTATACAACTGCATTCACAGACTTTTATATTGAACTTGGTATCAAATATAAGGACACTAACTTGGTGCTTGGCAGTAAACACTGTTTACATTTAAGCGAGAGACACTTGGAGAGAATACTTAGCACAAAGGACAATATTGCTAAAAAAAATAGCAACTAGATTACTTCCAAAATCATTCAGCCCTAACTTTTACCACTCTCAACCCTACTAAACTGCAGACACCACCAGCGTTGCAATCTACTACAGCGATACATTTGACACGGATCATCATCCTCCCTTGCAGATGGTATACATATACACACACAGCATGCACAGTCTCTAATTCACTAACTATTAGGGAAAACTCTCTACCTCCAAGTCTAAACGTCTTTACATAGACACTTCTACCAAGAGACATTTAATTTCCCTGCTCATCTGATGATATCTTGTATCAAACAGAATAGTAAAGAAACATCTCACTGACAGGAGAGACTGCAGCATTTGATGAAATTGATCTTAATGAAAAAAGCATGCAATTACGGTGTATCGAAATACTGTACATCAGTGGTTTCTAAATCAAGTCACGGAGGCGCACCAAAGAGCAGTGGAAATGCATTATGTTCAGAGTCAGCCACAGCAAAATCATTAATGTGTCAAAGAACATACTGACTCATCAGTAAAGTTACAATATTACTCCTTGCTTGGTGCAAAAGCAGTGAAGATCTGATTGAGGTTGATTTAGGGGAATGACTAATGAAACCACAGCCACCAAAGGAGAACCCCCCCCACACACACCTCAACCTTCCCAATATTTGCACTCCACATTATGATAATTAACTGCTTGTGTTGGCATAAGCAGCATGGTGTACTGTATTATAATCTGATGTGAGACAACTAAATACTGTGATGAGAAAGACAGGAAAGGGTGACTTTAGTTTGCTGCAGAAATTGCAATCAAACACTTGGTGAGAAGACACTCGCTGCTTCATGTATACTGTCAATAACATCAAAAATAAAAAAAGAAACTGCATCCAGCAGTTTTAAATGCATAACCAGCAGGTATAAGTCTCATCTCATATTATTAGCTGATGAGTCTTGGAATAGTTTTCTCCATAATAAAAAGCCAGGATGGAGCATTTGTTAAAGAGTTGCTTTAGGGAGAAGTGTTTGTTTCCAGCTCAGAATGATATGACTGCAGTTGTGTCCACGTTAGTGGGAACTCCAAGTAGGATTTTTGGTGTCTGAAGGATGGGCTGCAGATTTCAGTGCAACATGGCCAGAAGCTAGACCAATAAACAACAACAACATTAACACACATCTGGTAATGAGAGCGGGTGGGAGAATGAAAAAGCAACAACATTCCTGTGACTCGGGAGAGAACAAAATGACACAGTGCTAAAAAGGCCAAGATTAAATAACTGTTTATTTTACCTGTTTATATGCTGGTTCTACACATTGCTATTGCTGCATTTTATACCAACACAAGTCATCGTGTTATCTCAAACCTCTTTGATCTTAGTTCAAAAACACAATAATTTATTAGGAAATAGTGTCCAGTTGATGCCTGAATCTGGCCTTAGGAATACCATTTTCATATGTAAATGAAACTGCAAAACATTAGCATTTGCTATATTTGCCTCCAGATGGACTTTTGAAGTACTTTGGTTGCTTTCCCGCAGCAAATCCAGAAGCTTTTTAAGACAACTCCATCGACATAGCCTGGTGATGGTACATCAAACTGCCCATTTGTGTCTAGAAAGCAAGTTTTAATGCTCCCTCGCAGCAGTGCCAAATGAGTGAGGGCATTTGTTGCATTGCGTGAGCAAAACCTCACAAGTGGACGGAAAAAAAAAACAGACTTAATTTTAAGAGAAAGCTAAATTATTCTAAAGGAGCTCGAGGGATGAAAGAATAGCACTTCAGTGAACCTTAAAGGACAAACTGTTGGTGTCTGACAATTGATTGGCATGAAAGTAATTCTCCAGTGGTTTGACCTTTAGAGCTAGTCACCCCTAAACTAAACAAAGCAAATTCTTAATTTATTTTCTTCTTACTTTCCTTTTTTTAGCAAATGTGAAAAACCACATAAAAACTGTTAAAGTGAGTTTTATTTTTGTTCTTTTTTTATTTAAACCAAACATTTTCAGGAGACAATTTAATCATCATGCAGATTTCCATGTCTAGAAATATCATAATATGAGAACATCAAATATTTAATCAAACCTTATATTTGACCTCAACTAAGTGTTTATGAGTTTATTTTAGCCCCTGTTGCTGAGCACTTTATTTGTTTTAAATCAAGCCACCAGAGGCAAAGACAAATTAACTTAATCACATTTCAAACTTATTTGAATTTTACTTCACAGCCACTCAAATACAGTAACAAGTACAATGCATACATAACAACAAAAAGTAGGTCATGTGGTGGTCATAATTCTTTTTTTCCTTGTACTTGGGATTTGTTTATATTCAATGTTTGATATAACACATATAAATTAACAGAAAAACTGTGTTAGTTTTATAGAGTCGCAGGAGATAATAGAAGTTTCAAAGGCAGTCTTTAGAGATTCAGAAGCTGCTGTAAATTTAAATACATTATGCATCATACGTGCACTTCTTTACTCTCTAGAGGTTTTTCTTACAGATCAAAGCACTCGTTCTTTCTGAAAATAATGAGGGGGGAGAAAAGTAAAGATATCCTCATCAGACATGTCAGTCTTCCACCGTCAGCATACCATCAGCATGCTTCAGCCTCAAGTTTTTTATGTTAAAAAACTACAGTAAGTGTGGGCAGCATGCTGAGCTGGAGACCAAAATCTTTGGAAACACATCTAAGATGCTGCTACAACGGCCCATTTATGTAGTTATGTATAGTACGTGGCCAAATAATTTTGCATCATGAAGTCACCTCAAGCATCTTCACTATAGCATCCCGCTTTTCACACTCTTGCAGGGTTGCCATGGAAACAAGGAGTCTGCTGTTCTTGTCTCTTCACAAAGTGCTGCAGCCTTACAGAACCACAGCAGACCAAACCCGCCCCTGTTACAGTGTTCCAAGAATGCAGCATTGTGTAAACCAGCTGCGGACGAGTTCATGTCTTAGCAAAATCTTGTGTTCTGGTATATAATAAATGACATACTGTAAATGAAAAATCCTTAAATACCAATTACATAGTATTTACACTCCTTAGATAAAACCCTGGAAAACTAGACTACGGCTGTGGTGTTTAATCCTTTGACACAAAAGGGATTACTAACACAGTGTTACTCTGTTAAGCACAACTGTATGAAAAGGCAGATTTTCTATAGTAGCATAAGTATTAGTATTCGTACAATCACACAAATCCAACTGTACTCATCCAATCAAAGTTCCCTAAGATGTATTCTTGAGTTACAGCAAGCTAAACAATGCCTCACCCAATCTCTCACAAAAGATTTTGATGGGAAAAGCTGCTCTAATTTGAAAATGTAACACTGTGAACAGGGGATGAGTACCATGAAATCTCTAGTTTAAACCGGTTGTTTTACTTTTTACTAATACACTTAATTAACAGTGCTTTCTTAAAAAAAGTTATTTTTTGACAAACAAAATCAAGTATACATAAATATGTATTGATAGTGGAGTAGAAACAGAGACTGCATCCAATACCAAGACTCAGATCATTTTAACTTCTTCTTTTGGCTGCACCCTTCAAGGGTCACCATCTCACCCTATCCCTAGCATCCTGTTCTGTCACACCAACCGATTGCATGTCCACCTTCACTACATCCATGAACCTCCTCTGAGGTCTTCCTTTTTTCCTCCTGTCTGGCAGCTCCACACTCAACATCTTCCGTCCGGTATATTCATTATCCCTCCTCTGCACATGTCCAAACCATCTCAATCTTGCCTCTCTAAATTTGTCTCCAAACTGCTCAAAATGAGCTGTCTCAGGTCTTTTTAACACTTTGCTGAATGATTATCTTTTTATTGCTATAATCTGCTGACCAGGTGCTCAAGCATATTGCATTGCCTGGTATGCAGACGAATAGAGAGAAGACTAATTTTTCATGACTGATATTAAATTTAAGGCGTGTCAGTTGTAAATCAGAGAAAATGGGTGATGAGATTAATCAAATCACTCCAACTGTTAGATTTACTAAGCCAGAAAGTGCTGTAGCTGTGAGTGGCACTGCCTTGCAAGAAGACAACTTGACTAACACAGAAACAAGGACCAAAGATGAGAGAACAAATATTCAGCATAGGTAAAAAAAATATTTTGACTATTCTGACTAAATTTAAAACGTAATGTAAGAGAACAGAAAAATCTAAAGGCTCATTATTCATGTAATGATCAATGGGACAACGTATGGATAGCAGATAAAAAATATGCCTGACAGAAAATCAAGCATAAAACCAAATCACTGTTCTGTAGATTAGTCATTGTAATATTTCTGTATTAAGGGAATGTATATGTTCTTACAGCAATTTTACAGCTGAACCCAAAAGTTGTGCCTCAATTTGATTTGATTTGATTTTCATAAATGTAGCATATTAAACAAGACACTCCCACCACTCATTCTAATGCAGGTATGTGACTGGCCTGCCACCAAGTGTAATTTGTGGTCACACTGGTGATTGAATGAGCAATGACTATCTGACTAGCATCCATATGCGCTTAAGTGACCACAATTAGTCATCAACCGCATGATTTGATTTACCTTCAAACTGTGTTTGACAAATAATATACTGTATTTTAAAGGCAACAGTGTTATATGATCTCCCACAAGTTCCCTTGCCTTCCCTGAACTTACCAGTACTTTTTCTAGTCAACACAACACCTTCAGAGTTTTGTCTGTGAATTTGTATGATGACATTGGTGCTTTGTTGTTTACTGATGCAGATTTGATTTCATTTTCTGGGTGATATGAACAATTTTATATTATATTTTATATTAACAATTTATATTTTGGTATATTCTGGCTCTGTCATGATATACCTTTTATATCCCTGTATTTTTCTTATACAAAACGTTTCAGGTGCAATTCAAAGACATTATAAGAATATTATTAAAACAGACGTCAGAATTTATAACTGAGTTTTTTTTCTTGTTTTCAAACAATGACTAAAGTAAAGGAAGTCACTTTAGAAATAAATTCTCTGATACTGAGGGACTTTGTTTGGAGACAAACTGTTACGTCTTCTATATAATGTTTATTCTCATGTAAGATTCACACGTCCGACTTGACCACACAGCTCTGGAAGAAATTAAGAGACCACTGCAAAATCACTAAAAACCTTCCGGACATTCATGAAACTAACAGCACCTGTCCTGCCAACAACTGGACAACTGGTACTGATATAGCAGCTTTTTAAAACCATCTTTGTCGTTTTTGTATCGCTGTAGGGATGGTGTCTTAGCAATATGGTCTCTTACTGCGTTTGTTATCTAGTCATCACTTCTCTTTTTATAAGACACCCCACAGGTAAATGGTGCAGGTGTGTGTCTGACACAGACTGAAGTTTGACTCACTCTTCAGACCGGAGTTTGTGGCACTGTTGTAAACGGAGATAAAGTTTTGCCGTGTTTTCACATTTGGATGTGAGCTCTTTGAGACAAACTCTAAAAAGTATATTTTTTCTGCTGGAAATCCGAACCGCAGGTTTTCTTTTTACCAACCAGTTCGTATTTCTCATTAGTTTCTTCTACGCTGCTTACTTGAACGAGTATAGCGGACTGGCTGTGGCTGGATGCGCAGTGGGAGAAGGGGGGGTGGGTGTAGGTGTGTATGTCAGAGACCGAGAGAGCCTGATGAGAGACTCTGATCTCGGTTGTAAAGATCTAAACACGAGCACGATAAATGAACAGTACAGTATTGTAAAATTCTATACCACACGTAAAATTGTATATACAGTATTATTACAATCAGGTATAGTTAAAAAGCCCAGCCCAAGTATGTAGCTTCCAGCTGTATGTATTTTCTGTACGTTTTAGACATGGCTCAGTAAAAAATCTTCACTTCTGTTCGTATTTCTGCTTTCTCAACAGCGGTAACTTTAATAATGATCATTGTCATGATTATTAATTGACAGGATCAGTCAGAATATAACATTAAATTATTTTACACATGATTTTCCTCATGTGCTGCATCAGTGTCTGAATATTTAAAATTTCACATTATAACCAGGAGAAGTGGTTAAAATACTGTGACCGGGATGTTTCTTTCCATAAAATGCTGCAACTTTGATGAGCGTGACTTTTCCTCCAGGTCACTTGCGCCCTACCTGTCATACTGCGCCCCACCAGTGGGGCGTGCCACACACTTTGAGAATCACTGCCATAGCCTGTCTAAATAGTGGACTCTCTCTCTCTCTCTCTCTCTCTCTCTCTCTCTCTCTCTCTCTCTCTCTCTCTCTCTCTCTCTCTCACACACACACACACAGATACAGAAGCTTACCTCTATTTACGAAAAATAATTTCCAATTGCAACATCAATCTTAGTAACAATCAGCATTGTGTTGGTAATCAAACTCTAATTGAATCACTACATCAGTTTCCTTGAAACAGCTCATTCACCATTTAGTGAACCACATATTGGAAAACAATAGCTCCAATTATGTCAAATAAATAAATACACCAGGATGTGCGGACACTGTTTGGCAAACTAATTCAGACTTTACAGCAGTATATTTAAATCATTAATTGAAGTATCCGTCTTAGTTATTATTAGACAGATTTTCATACATTCTCCAGACAGAGCCACCAGCTGCTTTTCAGTTGCCTCTGAAATTACTGGGGAGGCTTGACATAACCCCTGCTCATAAATGTCTGACTTACTGAGCACACTGTTAGTGGGTGGGAATACACAGCACCAAATATCCACAGGGGATTTCCCAGCATTCCTGAGTCACTGTTGGGCCTCTGCTGCTGATTGTGTATCTTACATACACTTCTTATTTGAGCATTTTCTATTACGGGAGAATGGTAAGAAGAGCTCAGTTCTCTGCCAGTATAAAGACTGCAGGGTAAATGAGACGTATCCTACCTCATAAAATGGGTTTACACTGTTAAATATGATTCCAGACCAAAACAAAATTTTATTCCTTACTTTTTTATTACTTGTAGTTTTATGCATTCGCTTAATAACATGTCTGAGTATTCTGATGTATGCATCTAATGAAAAACTGTGGTCTGTTCTTTATTTTATTTTCTTGAAAAAAAGACAGTGCTCGGTGTCATACTGAAAAAAAAAAACATTTACTTAAACTCATTTGCAGTAAAATTGTTGTTGTTCAAAATGCATTACCAAGCTTGTCTTTAAACCACTTAATTTGGTCTACATTTATTTCAGCTAAAAGCTGTTTTTTAATTTACATCAAACATTCAGTCAAAACTGATGCAGTTCACACACATTTGTGGGATCATATTATTATATTAAGTTAGATTTATACATTGCCAGATAAGACAGAAGCTATAACTGAAAACAGTAGTTTGTTCAGTAGCAAGTCATAGAAGTAAACTGGCTACAGTGGAACAGTCAGAGCTCAAAGTCCCAAAGTTAATAACGGTGGAGACGTGCTCTCCCCAATTCTGCACACTCACACAAATGTCTTCAGTTATTCTGGCTGATTACACCTGCACTGAGACTGGTTGTAGTTGTGATTTAAATGATGTCAGTAAAACACCTGTGCTAAATTCACTGGGTGTGTTTGGGAAACGTGACTGGAAAAATGTTGTTTTGTGCCAATTTAGGGCAGAGTTGCCACTATATTTGGAACACTGAAAACTGCTGCAAATGGCATGCTAGTTGGAAATTGATATGGATGACTAAAGAACGGCTGTCAACGAAAAAAAAAAACATGCCACTGTAACACAGGTATACACACGTTGCCGGACACTTGCGTGTTCTTAGAGCAACTAATTCACAGTGATGTTCTACAAACTGAAAGAAGGTGTGTCATATTTGGGGATTGATATCGCCATCAACAACCTTCAACAATTTGGAGTAGGCATTTTAACAATTAATCAATAATGATCAATCAATTTAAATATATATTAACTGATAATGCAGAAGACAGGACGTGTGTTGCAACTGTCTGTAACTGTACTAAAATGTACTGTATTCTAATTTAGTACTTGGCTGTGCTAGGAGGTGCATTTTATTGTTTAATTAATGTGTCAGTCAGCCGAGAGCACCGCTGCAGGTCTGGTGATAACATTCAGGACTAGCCGTACTCTATTTGAACAATTGAACATCATCAACACAAAGGTGTATGCTGTATAAGAGACACCTCTCAGTTTAGATACATTTTTACTGGTGTTTTTTTTGGGGGGGGGGGGTTGTTTGATCCAGCAGTATTTGTGCATCTCTGGCACAGTGGTACCAACTGTGCAGATGTTCCCAGCAGCTGGAGTAACATTAGCTACAATAATTAATCTACTGTGTGGAGACTGTGGTACTTTTGTGTATTAGATAATGTCACAGGTTACAGTAAATACAGCATGTTAAGACTTATGTAATAGTTGTTCTCAAGTGAAGCCTGGATGTCGTGCATCATTATTTGTTGTGTTTAATGCTTTGGATTTTGTCTGAACAATCACTGATTAACAACAGTCACTTAATGTTCACTGACATCACATGAGAGTTTACAGAATGTTATTCTAAAACACTGTTTTTCAAAAATAGTAATAATTAATTGATTATTGATTGTTAACTTTGCAGATTATTGATTAAAGAAATGACTTTGCATGCTGTTTAGAGTTTCACTAAATGCAATTCAAGGTGCAAAGAAAATATAACTAGAAAATGAAGCCGAGCCTCTTCAGGCCTAAAACAGCAGGACGTCTAATCAGGCATGTTAAAACTCCTGCATATTGACCATTGGTGCTTTAATCATAACCACAAAATGTCCTTGGTGTAAGGCTAAGGTGCTTGAACTTAACTATACTTTAATCATAGAGGAAGCAGATGAAAAAAAATTAAAAACAGTAGCAGGGCCATGTAAAACCACAACCCATAGCGGTATTCTACTACTTCCCACACACTTTTATATCTAGATTTTAGCCTTCAGAACAACACCTACTCAAGATAAACTCCACTGCAACAACTGATGTCAGGGTGTTCTCCTCAAACAGTGTGTTTTTTTTGTGTTCACTAACCATAAATAACAAAAATAATTCTGCGTCTGTAGTCCCTTTTATTTTAGCTTTCTATTTCCGTTTGCTGTTTGAACCAGGCAAACTTAAGAGAACAAAAAGAGAGAGTGACTTTAGGGAGAGACGTCATGGTTCTCAATTCTTTGCCAATGTGAGCAATCTTTCAGAGAGAAATGTTCTGATCATTATTAGAAGCCCAAACATCTAAGCTGCAAGAGGCACCCTACTGCTTTTGTAGGCTCTCTTTCCTTTTTTTCTTTTCTTGGTCATCTATACAGACCTCTTCTACAAAAGGCATCCAGGCATGACAACATTAATGAAGAAGATGTTCAATTTAGGTGATGCACTTCATATGCTCTGCTTTCTCACTGGCATGGCTTATTGGTGAACTTCAAATGAAACAGTCATCATTAATGTTGTTAGTTCCACCTGCTAATAGTGAAAAGGGCTTAAGATGCCACAGGAGTATTTGCATGAAGACTGGCAGCCACATCTGGAGATTGGTAAAACAAGGAACAGAAAGAAAATGTAAACACAGATACATTTCAATCCTTAATGTCAACAAGAGTTTCCAGACTCCAGACTGTGACATGGGAATTTGTTTCTCAAAGAGCATTCAAACCAGGCATCACACATTACTCTGTATCACTTTGCATGAATATCTTTGATAACTTCCTGTATTGTTTTATATTTCAGTTTGAGGTAAAATGGACCCTCAGATGAATTTAAATTCATTAAATACATTAAAGTTATATAATCCAGATATTTGTATGATCTTGAAAAGCTTATTTTTGAATTTACATAATTAAGATTCCCTCAGTCATAGAAACAAGAAATTGAAATCTATTATTAATTCAAACTTTTTAGAGAACACCAATAAATAAGATATCATTTTTGTGTGCACTTGGGATCTGGATGTGTTTTCTAGTACATAACTACCAGCACTATGAAGAAATTAAGCTCATTCAAGGGGAAACTTTAAAACAAATGCTCCATCATCTCACATAGGTTAGATTTATTTCCAAGGTTTGCTTTAACTGAATAGCTTTTATATCACTTATCCAAAGAAAACAAATTGCCCAAAGGCCTGTATTCCCTGCAATTGCACAAGGAATGCAATCAGAGCAATTTTGACAGACTGTTTGTGAAAACTGGGTCAGAATGAGGCAAAGGATTTGAACGCGTAAAATGCTCACCTATGCTTATTAAATCACGTCAGACCTAGGGATTGATTGAACTACACGGGGTGTCTAACTTGAGGCAAAGAACATTTATATTTTGAGATTTTTAGATAAAAGATATTTCAGTGAGCATTACATCGATTGCTCTCAGAGAACCGTAGTTGCCAAGATGTTAGAGATTACAGATGTCAAAAAATTTTTAACCAAATATTCCTCATTCATACTGCCTAACCCTAACCCACATGGCATTTATGAATAAATTCTCATTTTATTGTTGGTAGAGGTTGATAAAAAAAAGATCCATGCAAAATCCATGCCATGCCACGGAGAGTGGCATAACCCCTGATTTTATTTTTAAAAATGGAAAAGTGAAAGAGTGAAGCAATTTCAATCTGTCTCCGGCCTTACAGATGTGTCCTCAGATGCTCTTTTTTTTTATCAAATTATCCTCATACAATATTCGTAGAGTGTTCCTTTTTACTTCCCCTCATTGTTGTGAGGTGATGTCACCTTGACATGAATGTAGAAACATCTTGCATTCCCCTTGCTGTTGTATCTGTGGACTGACCTGTGGGTCACAGGAAATTCTCAACGGGGATGGACTTGCAGCAGAGCATCTACCTTTATCTAATTATATGACAGCTTCAAGGGAGGGAGAGCTGGTTCTCCACAATCCCTTCATGGTGCCTAATATCACATTCCTTTTCATATTGAATCTTTTTGTTCAAAGCAGTCCTTTAATGCTTGCTGCACCCTCATCACCGAGGCACTAGGAGAGAGGGAAGTGGAACCGGCTTCAAGCAGGAAAAAAAACAGTGAATAGTTTAGCTTCTCCAATCACACCTATTGAAGGATGTGTCGAATACATTGCATCACTGCACATTTAGGCCCTTACTAAAGGTTTTTCCTCTGTGGGGCCCTCTGTGGCTCACAGCATCAAAAGAAAGGCGAGATCTGCATGCGTGTGTGTGTGTCAGAGAAATAGTTGCAAGATGTTGGTGTCTTTGATCTATATCTAAAACCCTAGTTAGATTTGCACCAGAGCATCAGAATTTGTGCATGTGATCAGCACAGTGAGTAATAATTCATGTTAACGATACAGAATGGTTCCATGTACACTGAAAAGCCTTGGCCTCAGCATTGCATCTTTCTTCAATGAGAATTTGAGGTATGTGATGTCATGTGTTGTACTATATAAAATCTATCAGGACTTTAAATTAAATATGATCTTATGCTGTTTAAAGAGAAAGGTCTGCTGTTTCCATTTAACAAACTGGATCAAATGCCTACATTCTCTAAACATGGATACACGCTCGACTATATATATGTATAAACCATACCATACCAAACCTGACAACGTCACTTTGATAGTTAACAAGTAACTCACCTAAAAATACCTACTTAAATTTTAGATTTCTGCTTTACTTAAAAAAAAAGTGCTTAAAAGAAAGAGCCATGCCAGCTGTTTCACTCTGTCTCCAAATAACTCAAAAGACACGACAATGACATCTATCTTCTCACATCAATTAAAAGAAAAACGAGGAGGCAAATTTTCCACATTTTTGAAATCCTTCCTAACATTTATTCATCTGTTTAATACAGTTTTTACCTTTTGATGTACTTAACAAAATAAGTCGCAACCTCCATTTTTTTAATAACACAATATTCTCAAGGTTCAAAAACAAACAGTCACACAGAAGATGATATGACGACAGATACAGTATTAACCTGCAAGTGCCTCAGCATGGCACAAAGGCATACGCAACCCAGCTGGGAGACAGCCAACTGATAAAATACAGTATTGAGGTCATGCCTTCAACCACTTCTAGTTCAGCAGAGTGATTCATGATGTCAGTGTAGTCAGTGATTAACACAACTCAGAACAAATCAAAGTCAAACTTGAATGTTAATCATTGTATGCTTAATATATTCTGTACATCAAACTGGTTTTGAATCCACAAATCTAATGTGAGTTAGAAGACTGTGTTTTATAATTATTCAGTGAACACAATGTAATATAGAGAAAATTGTGTTATTTTTATAGTTGTGTATATAACTTTTTCCTGCAACTTCTTTTAGTGGTCACTCCAGGAGAAACAATATGTAGTGGTGGTATAAAGGTTATATGGTAGTCCTAAGTGAAGTGTGCTCCACTTGGAGGTCAACTCAATAAATAGACAAAAAAAAAAACTTTCAAAAACTAGACAAAAATATTACTTCTGCATAGTTAAGGTTTAATTTAAACTGAAATAACTGACTGATTTCTCAACAGTCTCACAATAAACAGACTATTTCAAATGAATCCACTTTATAACTCTTAAAAAACATATAAATCAATTTAAACTTATAACAAAAACAAGTTAGGAGTTTACTTAATATTGTTTTTTCTTAAACAAACAATGCAATTAGAGAACATTTCTGACAACACACCCACACTCCTTATATATCTACTGTACTGTACAGCCTACACTGGAAGCATTGATTGCGTGCCTAATCATTTCTGAGCAGCTTAGTAAACTTGTGAAAAGTCACACAAAGGCAGTATATTCAACACAAGGATCAAATCGACCGGCTCAATGATGACATGTCCCCTATTGTGGTCAAATGGCATTTTGAGTTACCATGGCAACGCAAC
>JAUYWH010000018.1:15765022-15781572 GCA_034779795.1 Ctenopoma multispine | reverse complement strand
CGTGATGCGTTTAAGGTTCACGGGCGCAAGGTGGCAGGCACCTTCAAAGTTTCCCCAGGAACTTTCTAGTTTATTAAATGTAATTGTACATGGTTTTATGTATTTATTGATTTTGTCCTTGCATGACCAGGTCTGTGATGGCTTGAGTCCATAGTGTTTTTCTTGTTTCGTTCTGTATATATTTCTTCCATATACTCCTCTCTGATGCAGAATCCAGGAAATGAAGCCCAGTGCTTTCACTGCATCAGTCAGTCCTCAGGCTGATATTGATTGTCTGATACCAGCATTAGGGTTGACTAGGAGGTTACCATGCATGGCTGTAGCTACCACATATTGTGCCTTCTTGCCCATATATGGAGTAAATTTCAGGAAAAGGATAAAGTTTAGGAAATGGCACTTAAAAGTGAAGAGTGGCAGAAAGTTAAGGGCACAAGATGCAGCTCAGTGGGATCAACAGTATTGCAGTGGACTGGGACAGGTATTGGCACAGGAAGTAACTTCCCAACAGTTCGCTTTATTATCTGGATGAAAGGTGTACTGACATTGAGTGGAGAAGGTTCTTCAAGGGGGTAGTGAAGGATGAAACAGACACTATCTGCAGAGAGGGAAAAAAGCAAAGGGAAAGCCACTGCTTCAGCTAAGAATACCAATTGTGTATCATAAGTTGACCTAAGAAAGCAGCACAGATTCCTAGAAACCACTGTAGCAACAATACTTGGGCAGACTGGACATTTAAAGCTGACTGCAGTATGCACACTTGAGAGTTGGCTGTGCGCAAAGAAATGGGATGGTAGAGGAAAACAACTGAGGAGAGCCAACTATGATAACTTTGACAAAGAGAGCTGTAGGCTGTCATGACTGCAGATGGGTGACAGCATGACGATCATCCCTTCAGTACAAAAGTGAGAAGCCATCAAAAACTCAAGTGCTGCAGAGTCATTTAACCATCAATACAAGTGATCTATGGGCAAAGCAAAGCTGGTTGAGCCCAGGGGAATTTTTTTTACTTCATTATGGAAGGAGACTTATTGTATTTGTCAGTGTAAAGTCTGATTTTTATAGCGTTCTGTGCACTGTCCTGTCTAAGAATAAAGTTTGCACTGTTTGACAGTGCAACTTAGTTGAATGTGCTTCAGGTCATTGCAGCCTTAAGAGAGCACAATTCTCCAGTGTTCTGTGTCTCTGTCACTATTTTTAGGTCTCCAGACGGACATTGTGTGGCTGTGGCTCTGACAGGAATGAGGCCAACTGAATGCAGGGAGTGAACCTGTGCCAACTGCCAGGAGTCTCACCCCCTCTGCATATTCATTGTCCAAAATGTAACATCTGGGACATTTCCCTGTCAGCCTGATTTCCATTCTCACTGTAATGCCCCACCTTAATCAAATGATTTGCTCATCTCTCTGTCCCTATGAACCATTATTTGAAAGGCCTATTGACAAATAAGGGGAATGCCAGACAGACTATGGTACATGATAGAGATTTAGTGAATTGTGTGTGTACCACACTTTAAAAATGAGTGCCATGGTAGCAGTTTAGGGTTTGATGGATTCACACATTACTGTGTATGTGTGTATCTGTATGGTGGAAGTGGGCCTACAGCAACCCAGAATCTGCTGGGAACTGGCTACCACTGGCACATTAGTCCTCTGCTCTTTTTCCATCTTGCTTTGTCTGCAATCAAGCTTTCTGTGAATCTTTTAAGCATGAAACTTCTCAATCAGCTGCTGTAGCCCAATTCACCCTGTAACTCTTTCATTTGTCCACTTAGTATATTGTGAACATTCACAGTTTTACCTGTAATATTGATTCAAGCTATTTTATTTTTTATGAAAACAATGTGCCACATTCCTTTTGTTCACTAACACTGATTGAACAATAACTGTTTATGCAGGTACTGTGCTTGAAAACACCTGTGCAGAGTAGATGTATTCCACATTCCCATGTTAAAAAATCTGCCATTGCTGTGCACACACACACTGTATAAAATCCAGTTAGATGGAACTCATCAGATTCACAGCACAACTCAATTCGTCATACTTACATTGTTCCGGATTTAGACACAGCAATAGCAAGAATCACAGTTGGTGTTTCTGACTTCTGCTGGGTGGTAGTATTAGAAAAGTAATAAGTATTGAGCATTAGTATTTTAACATTATTATTATTTCATTATATTTGTGACCATTCTAATAAAACAAAAAATAACACTTATTCTGAGCTGTTTTTGTGGACTATTTTTAATTAATAACTGCTCCAAATTCTGGTTCACTGAACTACATATGTAGAGATGTTGCTTCTCTAATTAATACAATTAGGTTTTTCTGTCAGTGTGAATAAATCATCACTGAAGAAAAGTTTGTTCATATGCTTGACTTGAATTTCACCTTAAAATGGAAAAACTCCATCCTTCATTAATCATTTAAGCAATTGTATTTGCTTGGCATTCAATTACATCTCAACAGAACAATTACAACTAAATTGCATTGGTTTGAATCATAAAGACAATATTTAATATATAAAGCTTTAACTTCATCAGCACTGTTTTAGACTGTTTTATTTTATTTATTAATGCTTTATCTATTAAATTACAGTATAATTGCCTTTAAAGCTGCAAATATTCTGACATTCTAGGCTATTATATGCTAGTTTTTCTGTAAATCTGCAGAAAAATGATAAATCTTCCTTTCCAGAAGAAGAAAACTATTCACAGGACCACATAAGCCAAGTTAGTAAAAATTTCCTACTGAGAAACCATGGCCTGCAATTAGCTCCAGTACTGTAAGCATTTTATGGGTCTGTGGTTTTTTGGTTAAATGTACAATACTTGGCAAGCTAGAAATGAAAATGAGATGAACCAGTCAAAACCTTAGCTTGATTTGGCCCTCTCAATAAATTTATTCAACAGTTCCTTTTTTAGTGGTTGTTTGCTATGGGCGACGGGTAAAGTTCAGTTCCTGTACAGTTGCTTTTGGAGTGCCAAGAAAATTTATTTTATTTCATAACTAAAAGTGCTAAAACACATTTTAATATGTGTTTATACACACATGGTGTGTGGCGGTTTAAACACTCTCCTCTCCAAAACAGGATAACTCTATCAAAATTCAAAATTAGAACCCCTGAAAAGCAATTAAAAAATCTGCTTAAACACCTGGGTGACAACTGATTATTCAGAATTAAACAGACATATTACAGTGCAAAGTATGTGATGACAGCTAAGATGCAGAATCAGCATTAGGCCAACATCGAGGCGGTGAGAAATATGTAGGTTATTACAGTAAATGAGGATTGATGCTTTAATTAGAAAATATTTAAACCTCTAGAACAATGCTATAAAATAAGAAATAACAACATATTCATTAGTGGGAATCCAGTGAGAAAACGAAGGCTTGAATCTTTTTGGGAGACACAACAGAGAGCTGTGACCTGATGCTTTCCAGGAACCACTTTTAGCTCATGGAGTTAGACTGAACTGTAATGTGCACCCAGAAAAAGTCCCAGATAGTGAGCAACTAGGAGTCTACCTAAAAGAGGAATAGCAAGCTGATTATTTATCAACTACATAGCAGTGGACATAATAATAGTCACTGCTAATCTGTCACAGCACACTGACAGTTGTATCCTAGCAGCAACCAACAGTATGAATGTGAATTAAAAACCTTTTGCCTTTCATGAACAAACAGCACATGAACAAACATAGCCCTGCTGCCCTCACTACGCCACAAACCTGTCTCATTTACCACTCTGTTATGCTCCCACTACCTGTCTGTCTTTTCCTCCATCATGATGTTTGACCTTTGTCACCATCTTGTCGTTAGTCTGTCAACAGGGTGCTGACAGCACCTACACCAGGTTAAACAAAGATATCGTAGTCAAAGGTTGCATGTTGAGCATCAGATGATGTCAGGAAAGTGAAGAGACTGACTCTGCTTGGTGCTGTGCTGGTTGTGCTACTTGTGTTGTGTAACTCTGGAGGGATGTTTATTCTGCCTTTTCAAAAACTGCTGCCTCAGTTAGATATGCTGATAATAAAATTGGGTAATGAGATGTGCACTTTCTTTCCTAACTGAACAATGTTTAGTATCAGTAAATATCTATCTTGCATTGCAAGTCTGTCTTATGAAAAAATGTTTCTCCATAAATACATTTACAGTGACTCAGGGACTGTAGACCAATATTTCTGCTTCCTCCTTTTTTCATTCTGGTTTAGTCTGCCTGCTTACTTAAAATCTGACTTTTTATTGGAAATGAATAAAACGAATAATATAATGCAATTCTCACCACAGATTTTCAAAAAACATCTTTCTCAAATTATACTATATTATAAATTATAATATAGTATAATTTGGGGCGACCATGCATCAGATGGTAGGGCAGTTGTCTATGAACCCCAGGGTTGGTGGTTTGATTCCCGCCATTAGGTTGATGGATGGATAAGACAATTAATATCATGTTTGAAATTTGGAACTTAAATCTAAGCTTACTTCAGAATCTTTATACAGGTTATTTTACATCTGTTAGCTACCTGCAAAAAGCTATATTTCCCCAAGCATCATTTTTTTTTTTCTTTAACAAGCTTGTGGTGAGACTTCAGTCAAGCTGTGCCATTAAACTGTTAAATTTTTCCTTGCTCCTTTTCATGTCATGTTACAAGCATGGTCACACTTGAAAGGTGAGCTGCAAACAATCTCTACTGTATGTTCAAAGAGAGAGAACTGAGCAGAGCACTTTGACAGAAAGTTCAAGGCCGAGGACGTCACAATGGTAAGCTCAGTGTCACATCTCACCTCAAGGTAGAGCAGTTGTCACTTCTCATATGTTGGCAGCTTCATATAAGGCAGTTGCTTGGCTCTCCATGCTTACATGAGTCAGTTGCCCTCATATCTGTGATGATGCAAGGAGGTGATGGCGACTTGTGCGAGGAAAATGGCATACTCATCCGACACACCAAGGTCTATTATGTTTTTTATCTTTCATGCAGATGTTTGAAAGTCACCTTGCACTTTAGTGTAGAAAAATGGGAGGCGAGGCTTAATAACTAACAAGAAGAATACCAGCCAGCAATGGTAGATGTTGCAGATATCTAATACCATAGACGATGATAAGCAAACTTGCAAACTACTATGGTTCTATGCAACTTAACTGCAACTGTACTTACATTCTGACCTGTAGGTCAGTTAGTTAGGGAGTTGTCCACAAACCACAGAAGCAGTAATCATGAAATACTACTTGCAATTTACCATTTATGTAAATTAATAACATATCCTCATTATGTTAATATAAAACACAATTCAGTTGCAATTACATTCCCTACAATAACATATCCATATTAATTTGCACAGAAACATATTTTTAATTAGACAAACAGTTATTTGGCCTTGTCTTTTATTACTATTAAGCATGTGGTGCTCTGTTTCCAGATTGACTGAAAATAAATTTGATTACCAGTATGTACTACTCCTAAATACAGCAGGTGGATAAATGTGAAAAACCGAGAGCTTCATAATTTGGCATTACTAATGCATGTAAAAAGCACACAATATTAAAACCCACATATAATTAATATGATAAGTATAACAACTCTTACATCATAAAATCAACAACAACAATGCAGAATGGAGCCATCTTAACTACACTCAATTACCAAAGGTGTTATACTGTAATTGCAGCACACAGCTCTCATGTGTCATTCGGTACTCTGGAACAGCCTGAGTGGTTGCACCACGCATGATCAGCTGTGTGGTTTTGTCAGTATGTCTCATGAGGAATCATGAACAGATTAAATATTTCCATTTTTAAAGTCTGAATGTTGTAAGGGTAAAAAGTAGGTGCAAAGGAACTGCTTCTCTGTGGTCCAGCAGTTGCAGTAAAGTAAGAGAGAATCAGACAAAGGGTGTCAGAGAAGCAGTGATAGAGTGGGGGAGGCTTTGGCAGACAAGCTGCAACAGAGAAGCTCAAGGGTGGCAGACTGGTTGCCTCTGTCAGGCTGAAACAAGGTGCCTCTTTGTTGACTGTATTTGTGGTAGATTTTGCAAGTATTACATGTACCCACAGGGGGCATTTTCAGTTATTTATACACTGTCTTACTGTGAAATAATAATGAAAATGCGAAACATTTAACAAGGAAAGGCTTCTGATAAAGCAGTCTTAGTTCTATTTTGAATGACCACATAGGAAGAAAGTATAAATCATTCATAACACTGAAGCTTTCAGAAATGTTGATGGACTTAAAATGTTCAAAAACATGGCTTTGCAATTGTGTTACAGGGAAGGAAATTCATTCGTATTCCAAAACATTTGTTAGGCTTCAGTGCAATAAAACAACATCAATCTGTGGGGGGGTAACACTCTTTAGGAAAATCCCAAAGAGGGCTTTTAAAAATCTTTTGGACAGACACATTGCATATGAGACGTCCATCATTGTAACAGATTTTGACACATTTGTGTTGAGGTGACAAGCTTTTTTTTTTACTTTGAATCACTTTGAATAAGTTAAATTATTTAATTATATGATAACTTATACACTTTATACCTTATTATTTTAGGGAGGGAAACTACATCTGAAAGAAATTAAATCTGCAAATTGAGGAAATAGGAAAAATAACAAAATGTCTCTGAAAAAACATTTTAAAAGTGATGTTACAGTGATGCCGTAGTAATGTTGATAGCTGACTGAATTCTGATGCATCTGTGCACCAGCAGTGCAACAAAATATGTGGGTCTGGTATAATTACAGTTATGATAACCTGAATGTGTAGTAGTAAACAGAACAATTTTAAAGCTTTCGAGCACTGTTGGCCTCATACTTACTATTCCCTCGCCCACATTGTTGGTATTGCTCTGCTAATTATTAAAACCCCCACATTAACTAACAGGAAAGTCAGAACAGGACAAATACAATTGTGGTCAATGACATAAAAACATTTTTTTAGCTTTCGGGGTTCTGTATGTTATGTGGATGCTGTTGAGTCCACAACACAATGTTTAACATGATTTTTAAATGAGTCATTTCAAATGTTTGAGTCTGACTGATCCCAACATATTTGCCTTCAGCCTTAGACAGTGTAGGCCCCATGGCAGTGACCAGAAAGTATGCTAAAGCACTAAGTTCTAAATTTTTTCACATCCTGGTTTTGGGAAACTGAACTAACACTTATCTGTCTAAAACAACAGCATTTTAAAAGTGTCTGGATTCAGCACAGACATCTTTTCTTAGAAGGGGTATTTTATTGTTGGTTTTAATATCTTTGGGGGGATAGTTGTTAATAATAACATGTAAACTATAACACCATTATTTTAAGAGTATCTCTACATATTGTATTTAAAAGCCTGTTTGTAAAATACTGTTGTAACGCCTTTCTTCTTTGTCCTTTAGTTTTTTTTTTTCCTTCAAAGATGTTCTCTAGTCAGCTCTATGAAATGGTTCTTTGTTTACTTGTTGTATATTGACACTTCAATTCTGATCTGTCTGATCTTCCACTGTTACATTTTTGAGCTGTCTCTTTTCCACATAACTGTTTGCTGTCGCTTACACCATTTTGGTTCTGATGCTCCCTCTTTGTTTTTGTGAACTCCACAACTTTCTTCTCCTACGTCATACAATATACTAGAGACATTCTTCAGCATGCTCCATGTTATCTGTTCTGCCCCCAGCTTCTGCTTTCAGCCTGTCTGGTGCTGTTTTTGAGATGGTTTTACCATTCCCCCTTTGTCAGTAGCCCTAGGCCATTTTACTATGGATGTTTGTTCCCACTGGTCTATTCTTTCTTTGACTGCTTGAACTCTTGACCCCCCCAGACCCAGAATTTTAACATTTTTGTTAAAGGCTTGGTTTACTGTGTCACTGGACATAAAGACATTGTGTCTTTGATTTCTCAAATGC
This sequence comes from Ctenopoma multispine, assembly GCA_034779795.1. Taxonomy (NCBI): domain Eukaryota; kingdom Metazoa; phylum Chordata; class Actinopteri; order Anabantiformes; family Anabantidae; genus Ctenopoma; species Ctenopoma multispine. The sequence continues at coordinate 15,773,693 of JAUYWH010000018.1, read as the reverse complement.
TGATCAATATGAAAGTTATGGTCATTCAACAGCTGTCATCATGAATATTCACAGCATTCATTGTCACACAGTCATTAGATGAATCTTACCAAAACAGTATCTGAATTGAATAAACATTATATATATCTATAACATTAAATATAACATGCTGCTGTAGAGCAGATCAGTGGGTCAGATGTTACAAAATGTAGTTTAGGTCATCGGCTAAGTTGTTGCTTCCTGTAAATTAATTCCTTACTTCAACTGTTTTGTAAAACTGATAATGTGCCACTTTAGGAAATTAATAAATTAATTAAAATATATATTTTTAAATGCTTTAGAGTAATATTTACTGTTGACCAATACATGTAAAGACATAATGGTGAGAAAGATTTAAAAACAGAAAAGAGAAATGAATAATAGGGCATCTTCTTGTTTGTTATAAAAAAACTTAACTGGGTGATATGATTTCCCATCGTTACAGTATATACATAATGAATACATGTCAAACATATAGCATATATAAAGCATGGACTTTACTTGGCACACACAGTTTTAACACTGAAACACTGTCACGAGATGCATGGGTTACAGCTACTCGTTTCAGTTGCTACTCTCAAGTGCAGCCTATACAGATTGATCTCATTTGTCCTGGTAATGTAAAGCAAATTCCAAATAAAACGGTCTACTGGACTTTTATTATGCAAGTGAAGATCTTTTGCTGTTTACTCAGTTGACTTCCTTTCTAATGACAGACAATATCCTAAGAAGTTTTCCTGCTGAGATCCATCCTCATTCCCTTAATGGATGAGCACCTAATTGATGCCATCTGTTCAGAGGTCGCTACAAGTGAAGCACATTTCTTACTTTGATGTCCCCTCTTCAGGTGATTCTCCCGCCTCCCACTACCAGAGCCAGCAGTTGTGTCGAAGAACTGATAGAGACTTGTGGCAGTAGCATTTTATAACTAAATTCAGACATGTTAGGATGATGATTGTAAAAGACAAATCCCTTCAAAAGCAGACTTGTACAAGTTGTATATCAATGTAATTTTTAGGAGATAGAGTTGCAGTGAGATGCTGTGAATGACACTGAAAATGACACGGATCACAGCGGACATCAGATATTATGATTCTTTATCCTGGGGTTCTTAGACGACTGCCAACTACCGTACCAACTGCACCACAGTTGCTCCCAATAGTAATGTTGTTTCATGTTGATCGTGAGCCATGTAGTGATACATATTTGTAACTGTCATAATTATGTAGAGCTCAACAATTATACACTTTTTTTGCTTTTTTTTGTAGATTTCTGCAGAATGGGGAGTCAAACAGAAATGCAAATGCAGTAATCATTAAGACATTTCGTATACAATGAAACAGGAAGCTGAAACTAAAATCACCTAAACAGGGTTGTAAAACGGGGTTAGAAAGAAAACTATACAGTATATAATAAATATAATTAAGCATTAAAAATCCAGGGAGTCAGAGCAAAGAAGAGAGCTGATACTCTAGTTTCCTTTTCTCCTTGAACTAAAAAACTAAAATTTTGCTTGAGGCAGAACACAGAAAATCACTGCTGAGACCAACCAGTTTGTCATGAAAAGAGAAACTTGGTGAGCACTTAAGCGAGATCAACAATGGGAAATATGCATAAGTTGGAATTCTATCATATTCACAACCTTTGTACTGCTCACCGATGTGAAATTACTTCACAAACTTTTTCTATTTATGCTTTTTTTATCTAATTTGTTCACTCTGGGTTTATAGTACAGTAAGACAGTCACACTGGCTGTGATACAATATCTGACTGTTCTCCCCTTTTACTTGTACAGTAAAATTTAACTTAGGTTCCCAATGTATTATTGTAAAAACTGAGAAATCCAATTTCTGAAGTATTATATTCTTGGGATTCTTTTAATATGGGGGTTCTTCCACTGTACCTACATTTAAGTATTATTTTACTGGTACCTGATTCATAACAAGTTTATTTGTTATAATATAATAATAATAATAGTGATTGATACTTTATTCATCCCCTTAGGGAAATTATTTGCCCTTTGAGGCACCAAGGGTTCAGGGCTTAGAGTCTTGTCCAAAGACACTTCGACATGTGGCCATTAATCCCTGGTGTTTGTAGACTACTGCCAACTGCCCTACCTACTGTGCCACAGTTGCCCCATAGCACTTAGTTTAAATTAAAAAAAATTTGCCAAATGGTGTCTGTGTTAAAACACTCAGAGCAGCTATTTCCCTATTTGATCACTGGTATAGTTTATTTTATCCCTTTTTTATGGCAGTCGTTAGGCATTATAAGGATACTGCAGGCTCAAACATCTTTAATGAATATCCCAAAGAATTGTCACTTTTTTGTCATATTGACTGCAAGTGGTGCAGTCTTCCCCACAATGGATCTTTTAATGATTTCACCCAGCTGTGCATATTATTGCTCCATCAAGGAAACAATCAACAATGAGATCATCTGGACTTAGATAAACTTATTCTACACTTACCACTCCAGGTTTATTCACTTCTGCTGATCACTTTGTAATAGCTGTCTCTACAGGTGTTCCTACGACTTTGCTAACACAGAGAAATTATTAACTGTGCAATCGTCAATCCGTCAATTAACTGTTGCCTTTCATGATTTAATTCTGAGCTAACTTGTTAAGATGCTCTCTATCAGTTTCACTGACAGACCAGTGGCAGTGTTCTTTTAGATATTTAGCTCACTATATCCATTAAATAGAAGATACAATTTGCTCCGTTTTCCGTTTCTTATGGAATGTTTCATGGCACATATTCACACTCGGTGACCCCATTATCAATCATCCACACACAAAGATAATTAATAATTGTGTTGTGATTCACATATGTTTTGAATTAATAAAATAGTACATTTATTAATGCAAAGCTAAACACATGGATGTGAATGGGTGCTTGGAGGATGTGCAGGATGAGGATAATTGGTTAGTTTTATAGAAAGAACATGTTTTGGTTTAAAATTTAATAAAGATATTGTGTTTGAAGTAACTGAGTAATTTTTATTCAGACCGCCTACAGTATTTCCTTAACCTTAATCCAGTGCTATGAGTGCCGTACCAAAGAAAACTGGATGTTGGAGATGAAATATTTGGTCTGTATTTATGGTTTGTCATTTATTTAACATATGTTCATTATGTCTATAGAAAACATAATTATGTTATCATTACATACCCCACAAAAACTGAATTGTAGTTGCAGTTTAGTTGTGTAGAAGCATATTTTTTAGGAGTCTGTGCATGAGTAAGATCCTGAGAAAAAAATAAAGGATTTATCAAGGTTGTGTTTCATAACACGATTCAATGATGTGTTTGTATTAGTCGGACAGTTGGTAACTGTTATTTTTGCAACTAAACTGGTGAAGTGCAGAAGATATTTGTCCTCTAGAGATTTTGGCAACAGTTTCAGGTATTTATTATTATCCCTTTGGACTGGAGTAAAACCATTCCTGCTCCTTAAAATGTATTGTCTACTTCACTTGAAATCGTTCACCTCCAAATTTGAAGTTTGCCTTGAAACCACCAATCTCTGGATTATTAATTAGCCTCTGGTAAATGCATACCCCAGTAAGTGCTCAGCGTTAGTGCTGACCTATACCCACCCTCAGATGTCAATAATCCTGTCAAGAAATAATATCTGTCCCACTACAGTTTTACCATCTGTAGTGGGACAGATATTATTTCTGCAATTGTTCATTCATCCTCAAACAATGCAATTAAACATCATGGATGACAGCCTTTCTATTTTTCTGAAGATTTTCAGATCCGACTGCCCATGGTTAAGTTCGAAAGAAGTGTGTTTTTTTCTGTATTATCTTCTGCATGTATATGTCTTACAGTTCTTCTGTGTAATGGCCACTCCAAAAAGCAATAAAGTATTAGTAAAGTCAAAATCCCAATGTGATTAATAATTTACTAATCCCTTTGAGATTAATAAAGTATCTGTCTGTCTGTCTATCTGTCTGTCTTAATTGATAGTCTGGGGAATACTGTTGGTATTTCTAGGACTGTGATCGGCTGTCTCCAGTGATAATTATGCATCTCTAGGCTCTGTTCTGGGGCCAAAGCTGTTTTATTTAACCTTTGGCTTGCAGTATTTGTCAGTAAGCATTTCCTTTGACTCTTATGCCAGCAGTACTCAGTGCCAACTTGTAGCTGTAAGTTGCCAGTACTAAATGACTGTGTGGCTAATGTCAAGAGATAATTGTTCTAAAATTGAGAACCTTGTTATGTGCTCAACAGATATCTCCAGGAAAATATAATTGTCTTTTTAATACCATTTAAATCCATTTATCAAAATGATATTGCAGAATTGCTTAATAAATGTTTAACCATGAGCAGCAGGCAACAAATCAATTTCAGACATGGATTTACCATCTTAGACACACTGATTACTCTTTTGTCTTAATATCATGGAGAGTCTTATGTATTTTTAAACACTATTTTACATCATCTCCCTGCAAACCACCGCTCTGTTTTTGCACTCTCAATTAATAACTGTTGACTGTGTCAGACGGTGCTCATTCCTGCTCCTTATGCCTACATTTTACTTGTTGCTATGCTGCTAAGCAGCCTCATATATTTTTATGGTATCTGGATTTGATGGCTATTTACACGATATTATAAGTCAGTTGCTCTGATATTTAGATTACATTTTTATCTTTATAGTTGGTGTTATTTCATAATATAGTTCACTTTTACATTAGAAAAACAGTACTCAGTACAAACTAATAATTTGCCCAGAATAATCTCATAGTCACTTTCCCAACCTGTGGAAAATCAGGGCAGAGGCAAGAAGTCTACTTGCAGACTTTCACAAGACATTGATAACAGACAACGGGCAGATGCAGTATAATGGCAAACAGTCACAACTGGAACACTATGTCTGCAAAACATCTAGATAATCTGGCAAGTGGCTTTATAGATTTATTAGCATATGAGGGACCAGTGTGAAGGGTGGAGCAGGGTCCAATGTGTAGCAAAGGTGAGAACCTGCCTTAAAGAGACTTTTATAAGAAATATAATTTATTTATACACACTGGGAGACAGTCTGAAACAGAAGCAGGAGATAGTAGAGCTGTCCCCATAACATATCTACATATGGAAAACATATCTCTTAAACAAGGAAATGTTACTTTAGTGTTAACCTTTCTAGTGTTACCAGTGTGTTCACTATTTCTGCTACTTAAAGTGCTACTAATACAACTGTGTTGACTTCTACTACTATTATTGCAGCAAGAGTAATGTGCAATAATTGTGCGTTTTCAAGTGCATTAAAATAAAGGAAGGTGTAAGCAGGACTGTTACACTGCTTTAGTGGCAAGAAATGAAAGAGTAGAAAGCTTGGCATCTTTTGAACTCTGTGCCCTTAAAATTCAAAGCTCACACATTGGATCAATAGTCTATAACAAGGGATCACAACATTTGGATGTTGTTACCAAGCCCTGAAGTGTTTAGTCTCCCTGGTATGTCAAAAGCTAAGTCATTATATTCACTTCACCTGTGTCAAGTTCCTCCACCCTGCTTCTCAAGAGCTACCTTAGTCTGCTGCTTTCACTATGATGCCCTGAGGCAGTGCTGATGTGGTGAAATGTGCTGTGAAAATGCTTGGGAGAATCCCCAGAACTCTCCCGATCAATAGGATTTTTCCCCTCAGAAGTCTGTACTGTGGGGAGTTAACTTGGGTGAATTTCATTATAACAACAAGCAACAGATTAGTTTAAAATATGTGGCAAGGATTTTAACTTTAACCTTTACTTTTATCTACTCATCATTTCACATGAAGAGTCTCTAGATGGTCTGCATCTCAACAATTTTTGGAGAAAGACCATGTTTGATAACTTTTGCATGCTTGAATGTGACATTGTCCCTGCTCATTGCTTGTGGATTGAAGGAAAACCAAACTAAAGAACTAAGAATATGTTAAAGTGACCCAGGCAAACTGGATGGTGAGACATTGATATCTGTCCTCTCAAAACTTGGGAAAGTGGAAAGTCACCATGTTTTTAATATTCAAGAGCAGCTTGTGAGCTTTAATTGTACAGTTTGTCAGGGTATTTTAAATGAGAACAAGTAATCAAGGGTACAGACTGCCAATTCAACCTTGAATTGTAATGTGTTTTGCACACAGCTCTGAGATAGGCATGAGTGACTTTCTGCCTTTTACTTCCTGCCAGTTCTGCTACAGTATCAGGGAGACTTGATAGGGGAAAATGTCAGGGCAGTTAAACTTTGCTTGAAGTTCTGTAGGAGAAACAAGACAGTTTAAGGCACATTTGATAACACAAACCCTATATACGTATACCTGGGTCATAAAATGTCTAATATCACTTCAGGTTAGTAAAATATAAACTTAACAATGTGAAATGATGGGTACTCTCAAACAATTAATGTTACATAAAGGGGTGAAAGTGGCCCTTAAAAACCAAAGGACAAACTCTGAAGGAAATGTACTCCAAATTCAGAATTGGAACAAAAAGCACAAAACATGCTAAAATGCTGTTTATTTAAACCAAGCTCATCACTCCCTTTCAAGTCTATGAGCAATTCCTGTTGCATGTGTTTTCCCTATTTGTGTGTTTTCATATTCAAAGTTTCCCTTAATGTCGGTGCTTATGACGGTGTCCGTAGGGAGGATTGAATTTGTGGGTTTTACTGTGGTGGTGTCGGTTTGGTTGTTGTGTAATGTGGTGGTTGTTTTAATGACAGAATCATCATCATATCAAAAGTAAAACAATGTGCTTTGATCTTTTCAAAAGTGTTTTATATTGGGTAAATACACAATAGGTCAACAGACATGATGTAATAAACAAGCACTCAGTGCCTTTGGTGTTTTGACAGCCTACTTAGCGTTTAACAAGCTGGCCGTCTGGAGAGTCATATCAGACTCTTAGAAATATTCTTTCACATATTATACAAAACTCCATTGTCATAGAACATAAGTACTTTCCTGTCACTACTTGAGAGACACAGTTTATTGCATCCACAGTGAGAACACCTTAATACTGCAGAAACAGATCACTTCAGTGAACTCTGTGACCCAATACTGAAAACAGATGTAAGTATCATTCAAAAAATACTGATGCTCAGGAAGATCTGAAGCCAGCGTTCCTCAGTAATTTTCTCTTTATTAAAGTGCAATAGATTTGAAATGAATAAGATCTGCCTGCATTAAGAGTTACTAGTTAATGGTGGAAAATGTATCATCCAACACCTTTTCATCAGAGGCTTTTCTCACAAGTACTGTGCTACATCAAAATGATAGAAGAACTGCAATTTCTATCATAGCTTTCACATTGTAATTTAGACCTAATCTCAATGTGACTGTATAAAGCCGTCTAAAATTAAAACAAAGTGAACAAAACAAAACAAGGATATCATAAAGCTTTCACTGTGCATCGAGCTAGGAGTTATTAGAAAGTCCTAATGACAATAGCTAAAAGCAGGAAGAAACAGATACCATATACAGTGTAAGATCTTTTTAACAGAATTAACACCACTACTACTACTAATACTACTAATACTACAACTATACATGGGGAAGTGGAGGAATCAAGAGGAGGGCTGGTAAGTTAAAATATGTACCTGAGATATTGTTTTTTATTGAGTTATTTATTATATGGCTCATGAATTATGTTATAATGCCAATACCTGGTTTCTGTGTTACTGTAAAGCTACAAAATGACACAGCAAACCTACAACTGTGCTCCAATAAATCAGATAACAAACTCTACGTACATGTTTTTTGTAAGATATAAAACAAAGTCACTACCATTTCATATTGTAATAAATTAGACAACTGTTGTGTTTTATTAATTGCATCACAGGGAAACAGTAATATTTCCTTCCTAGATGACATCCTGAGCTTCTCCCAATACCTACAAGAACACTTTCAATACATCCTTGCTGTGCTTCAGAGTCTGCTGCAGAACCGGCTATTTCTGAAAGTGGAGAATTGTGAATTTCATTCCCCAATGTCTCTTTGCAGGGGTTTATTTTATCCTCCAATAACATTTAAATGGATCCCAAGAAGGTTGCTGCTGTGAGAAATTAGCCCCACCCGGAGAATCAGCGTTGACTTCAGCTTTTTGGGATTCAAAAATTTTTCTTCCAGAGTTCTTGCAGAACTACAGCCCTCTGACAGTTCCTCTGTACTGCGTCACCTCAGACACTAAGTCGATCATTGCCAGAACTGCAACTGAACCTGTGCCAACTCTTCCACTCATTTATTGTTTGTTGCCATAATAATTCCTGTCCTGTTGACCTGAAGATCTACAACCACCTCCGCATTGCTGTCCACCCTACAGGTGTTCAGGGCCATAACAACCTCCCAGCTGGGTAAAACACTGCAACACAATCACCTGTGAAATTTATTGTGGACCTTGTGTCTGCCACCCGAGCTTTGCCTGCTGTTGCGCATCCACTGCCCTGACCAGCAAATCCTATATAATATATCCTATATCCCAGTGTTTTTCAACCTTTTTTGAGCCAAGGTACATTTTTTTAATTAAAAAAATCATAAGGCACACCACCAACCAAAAATGTTTTTAAAAAAAATGATTCTCTGTATCCGCCTATATTAACAATATAGTCATTCTTATCAAAGTGTCTTGAATAGGAATCAAATAAACACAAAAAAAGTATTTTTAATCA